>JAHDVF020001281.1:442500-850000 GCA_022606425.2 Lepidostoma basale | reverse complement strand
AAGCGGCTGGCGGCTTGTGGATGATGCCCGAGATGATATTCTAGCGCGGTACCCAGGTAGCTACTCTAGGTAGGTGACAATGACGTGCGTGTCAAGTGCGATAACGCTGGATTTGAATCTAGAATCGGCCTTTTGTTCGGTACCAATCAAGCTAGCGACCATATTTATTTATTTATTACTACCGCAAAGGCATACGCATTTTCGTGCCTCTCAACAAAAATAATATTTTATTAGAAGGTCTTTAAGGTTTCATTTAATTAGATTTCCGTTATATTAAATTACAGCATTTTTCATGCTTGGTATAAACCTACTTATGATGTATAGATATGTACATATATTACTTGTTTTATTTAAGTACCTACAAATGTTAACCGAAAACTCGAAAGAAACATGCGGTATTATCAAATAACAAATGGGAAATTTAATTCGCAGTGTACACAATAATTCATATTTATTATTCAAGTTATCGTGACATGCATATATGTACGAGTATGTCACGTTAATAAAACATCCAATTTATTGTGGCGAGATATTCAAACAATCGTCCATTAAAATAAAATCAGTTCGATCGATAATGCTACACAAAAAGAAAACACGTTGTGCAAGGTGCAAGGTCCTATACCTGCCCCAACCCAAATTTAACAAGAAACCAAGTGGAAACAAACATTCGAAATATTATAGTACCGAATACTTACTTATCTATTAAACATTTATAATTATCTAATATGAACATGTACTTTAGTTCCAAATATTTATCAAATTTACCCATTACGATTTAAGTTACAAATTGTTATTTTTTTGTACCTGTATTTTTCACATGATTAATCATTAAGGAATTAACAACTAAAAGTTATTTCTGAAGGAAAACTTTGGTTTCAGTTTGATAAAACATTTGCACATACAACAACAACAACAACAAACCATCAAGCCGTTTCCCCGCAGGGATAGGCAGAGAGAATGTACCGCCACACTTCTCTATTCTGGCACACCTCTCTAGCTTCCTCCACATTCATACAGCGAGTCATACACGCACGTCGATTCTTCAGACTTCTAACATGACCAACGATTAAAAATTGATTTGCAGCGAATTTGTAATGTTTTTAAACAATAAAATTTAACCCTGAATGTATGTTTAGAAAACATGACATTCCCCACAACCGCCAGCGCCATTTGCAGTGGAAATGTATTTTTTTTAATTATACAATGTAAACGTTCTTTCAAATGTTCGCGTTTACAATAAACAATACCTATGTAGATAGCAGCTAAATTTAAAAAAATATGTACCATATAGGTACCTATGGAGATTGTACGCGATTGTACGTATTGTACTGGATATTAAACTTAAATTATGTAATGTAAACAGAAATTCTTATTTAGGATTCGCCTTCTAGAAGTTAAATCAAACATCTGAAGACTCAGTTAAGACTAGATTATTTAATTATAATTTGATTCTTATCAGAACTAATTCAAACTCGATCTATCAGATTAAACAAATTACAACAAATAACCTTTCAACGATCCAATATGAAATACTTGCAGCATAAATTTATAATACGAAAATGGTTTTCATGAAACCATTTAGCAATATATTATAATGATTCGTATAAAATAATATATAAACTAGAGTTAAATGCTGTTATAATGTAAGACCATAGTGTTCCACCTAATTAAAAACAAATGTTTATAAAAAGCAATAACAATGTGAACATATCGTTTGAACTAACGAATGGGGAAATAAGGAAGAAATGCAAGGTAGTTGATTGCGTCATAAATAAAATTATGAAAGGATCCCTGAGATAGTTTGGACATATGGAACGAATAGTTAAAATTTTGTATACAAGCAGTATACAGCACCAATACTTATGGTCTTGAATTCTAAAATGGCAATGGGCAGGTCACGTAGCCAGAAGCTCAGATGAAAAGTGGACAAGAAGACTGCTGACTTGGAGACCGTGGACGGCAAAGAGAAGTGCAGGGCGACCGCAACTACGGTGGAAGGATGATCTGAACAGACACGTTGGAATAACCTGGATGCAGTCTACACAGGACAGAGTGACATGCAAGCGAATGGAGGAGGCCTTTGTCCAGGAGTGGACGGGAATAGGCTGAGGAAGAAGAAGAAGAAGAAGATACAAGCAGTGTGAGTGAAAAAAGAAGCCGTGGAAGACCAAAGAAATCATAGCATGACCGAATATTCAAATACTAAAAGGCGCCCACATTCGAAATCGGAAAAATCGACGAGCGTGCATGTTACGATATATACATGTAGACAGAGCAGTATGGCGGTCCATCCTCTCTACCTACTCCTCCGGAGAAACGGCGTGATGGTGATTTAGTTATTGAATTTGTTAAAACTACTGATTTCCAATATCGATAAAAACCCAAACATTCTAATTATAGTATAATATATAACCACAAATTTAATGCTATTAGATTTAAATGTACATACGAGTATATGTATGTGTAATTCCTACTAATCTCATTAGCGAGTTCTTGGACATGTGAATAAACAATATAATTGAAAGTGAAGTTACTAGAAGCTTCATAAGAATACACGATACGGACCTGGGTTATTCCATAAGTATTATAATTAATTTGGATATAGGTACATTATATAAAAAATATAAACATTATAGATATTCTACGAATATCACATTTACCTTGGAAACAAAAAATTCCTGAACCTATCTTAAACTCTACGGTAAAGATTAAATTTATCTTATCACCAGCTATCTTCCGATACAGTAATTTCATAGGGCCGTAACAGATAAATACAGATGCAAAATACGCGATAAGATAATATTTTTATCTTCGACTCGATAAGCTTATTATTGAATTTGATATTTTACTGCCTATCAGTTATCGAATCTTACGAAATTTTGTATATCGACTCGTTTTGGAAGGAAATTGCTATATAAAGATATAAGCAAATTGATATTGTAATTTTTTAGTTTACTTCTTGGAACCTTGGGTATACATTTGGCGTATCTTGTGGTATAACCCTGTAAAGGTTGGTCGAAAAGGATGTGGATATATTGTATATTGTGTAAGTCCCGAGAAATGAATATAACTCTCTATCAACTGCGATAATCTACGCTCTACGCACATGCCGATTTATTATATTTTCAAGATTAAGTTGAATTCATTGCTAGCAAAAATCTTTGTACAAAACCTGTGTTGCCACACTCCTTTGGTACATCAGAATACTGCGACTCCAGCTCTATTATTTCTTGCACCACTCCAACTTCATCTCATTCATTTCCAGACCACGACATAAATTATTACCATCTCCCTTATCAATAATGACCCTTTACCACCAAGATATCCACCATCATTCAGTCCTTTACCCTTCCCGCAATCAATGCGGATAAAAAAAATCCTCCCCGATAGCCCACTACGTACTCCGCCAAACAAAATGATCTCACGCAGGATGCTATCTCCTACCACAACTCCATCCAGGCACTGCTACTCTTATATTCCCCTCAAGAACAGACTTTTTAAATAAATAAAATCCCAACCCTAACTGGTCTTCCATTCCTCGACAATAATGTAAGACTTTATCATAAACCCCAAATCCCCCCTCGCCCTCTTTCGGAGGGACACTCCGGGCCATACATTTAGCCCCATCATAAAACAACTACCAAATCACATTCCAACAATGTTTCCTACAGACGTAAGAAGAATAGACATTAGAGCTGAACCTCTGTAAGCCAGAAGATCCAAGTCCAAGTCCAAGTCCAGTGTGTAATGGAGTAATGCATGGATAAAGATACATGTTGACTGAATGTTGTTGATATGAGATCTATGAAATATTGAATGACAGAATGTCAGGATGCAGAGCGGAAGAAAATGTCACGTAACGAAATTATGAAACAATCGTAAAGGTAGTAGGTATATGGAACGAATGAATGACGAAACAATGATATAGAAAGTAAATGTGAATAAAAAATCGAGGGAACATAGTATTATAAATAGAAAGACATAAGAATAAATTGGGTGATATATTAAAGCCGGTAAGGTGGCATCTTTAGGTCATGTGATTAGGGAAGAAAAATATCAACTACTACACTTGATCATTGATCACTTGATTATATAATATTTTACCTTTCTCAATAGATGCCTTAAACCAGTGCTACGTAACCTTTTCTCACCTACACGCAAAAGTTCTTCCTAGAATTCCACGTCACATCAAAACCTAAAATATATAGATATTAAATTGATATACAAAATTTACAATAAACTTCCGTTTTTTATTTGAAAAGTATACATACATAAAACTATGCTATACAATGTATATTTTCGACACTTGATCAAACGAAATGTGCGAATATTGTTTTGGCCGAAACACTATGATACGGTTTAAGATTATTTTAACATCTGATGAAGCCAACATCGGTTGGCGAAACAGCTGTCGCGACACTCTCAGTGAATAAAAAGAAATTGTGTTATTATAATATCACAATTTTAACAGCAAAAAAATATCGATAAAAAGGGGATTTTTTTTAAAGTTAACTATTTAAGAAATAGGAGCGCTTTAATTTTTAAAATTTAATAATTTTAAAATTTTTAACTTAAATTCTTTTCGTTGTCATGACATTCACCGCCAAATCACGGCGTTTATTTTTTTCGACCCGTTTCAAAAGCTTTTACACCTACACCATCGGGAGAACGATATAAACTTATATCGTTCCTCCCCCGATGATGAGGGTGCAAAGTCTTCGAACCTTGTCGTGAAAAATAAAAAGTGGAAAAATAAGTATTAATTTAAAAAAAATCGTCTTTTTTTTATGTACACAACAGGTCGTTTGGACCCAATTACAGTATACAATTTTTATATTTTAGCTATTATATTGATTCTCGTGACATGTGATAGGTAGCCAATCTATCGCCATTTTATTGTCACGTGAATTCTACACCAGACCAAAGACAGTGTGACAATCACACTGCCATCGCCGGGAATCGAACCCAGGACCTTCGGCATGGAAGTCAGAGCTCGTAACCACTCTGCCACGAAGGTCGTCATTATGGAATTCCACAGTGATAACGTTTTAAGTGCATCTAAAATTAAATGTGTCTGTTTGTTCCTTTCGTCACAGTTCAAATACTTAGAAAATTACCGTTGGGTACAGCCAAGCATATACTCTTTAGTAAAAGAGTTACGATTCTGTTCCGAATGCATGAAATCAGCTGTTACACTGTCGCGTGCACTTCGCGAATGTAAGAAATGACCTTGGCGCTCCCTTCTGTCTTCCCTAAGGCTCCAGACAATACCCCGGGCGGGGCGGGGGGCGGGTGAATCATGCAGCAGGGTGTGTCTGACGGGTGGAAGGGTGGAAAGGGTGGCATGACGTGGCAGCGCAGCGGCGCGAGTTCCCTAAAATGTCTACAGGGCGTGTGACTAATACAATTGTTTCGTCCACAGCGAAAAAAAGAGTTACGCGTTTTAACTCATAAGCCCAATTAAGAACTTGAATTATTTCCCGAACGGTGTTCTAACTAACTAACTAACTATCCATCACGCCGTCTCTCCGAAGGGGTAGGCAGAAAGAATGGACTGCCACATTTTTCTTTCCTGACATATTTTTCTCGCTTCCTCAACATTCATACATCATGTCATACTCGCGCGTCGATTTCTCTGACTCCTCACGTGGCCGACATTCAATATTTGATATATTCCTCGGTCTTCCTCTATTTCTAATGATATTCTATTTTATTTATAAATTTATATTTGTATGGAAGTGATTTATATTTGTATGAAGGATGAAAGTAGGATAAATGGAGTAGAAATGAGATCACTAAGAAGAATGTGGGAAAACAATGTATTATAGAATACCTAATGATGAAGTAAAAAAGGAATATGAGGCCGATGAATGCGTACTAAATAAAATTAAGAAAGGGTCACTAAGGTTTGGAAATATTTAACGAATGGATGAGGGAAAAATGGTAAAAACGATATATACATGTAGTGTGAATGGAAAAATGAAGGTCAAAGAAAACATGGCATGACAAAGTAATTAAATACAAAAAGGCAGCCATGTTCGAAGTAGGGATAATCGACGAGCGTGCGTGTCACGGTGTTTGATTGTGAAGGAGGCGATAGAGTTATGTTAGAATAGAACAGTGTGGCGGTCCATCCTCGCTGCCTACCCCTCCGGAGAAACGGCGTGATGGTTAGATAATTAGTTTGTTATTCATTATTTTACTATTGAAATACGATAAAACAAAACCACGATCCGCGATTAGGATATCTACAAGTGACTAATGAATCATCCAATATCAAATAATATTCAGTTTTAGGAAGTGTTTATTTAACCTCTTACTCATTATAATTAAGCCTTAAATCTAAATAAATCATTTATATGTTTTTTCCTGTATCTATCGATAAGAAAAATGTAACTAAGTAAATAACACAATATAAATAATGAATAATAAAAAAATAAAACGATGTTTTTTTAACTACTTCCACTTTTATCTTCATTTCGACAGCGGTCGGTTTCGCCAGTTTCACTGGCATCGACAGAACAGTCTGTCGATGCCAGCGAGTCTGGCGAAACTGGTCGCTGTCGAAATAATGACAAAGGTGAAAGTACATAGTTAAAAATCATCGTTTCATTTTTTTATTATTTAAAATGAACTTCCATCAAGAGATTTCAGTAAAATCATTAGATTATCTTAACGGAATGAATACACTCAGCATTTTAGTGGACATTGTAACGTTGAGTTTAAGGCGTTTCGATAAAAGTAATTAAATTATTAAATTAATATTATATTTGCGTAATATATGATAATTCAACTAAATAATTAAAAATACATTTTTATCTATAATTTTATAACAATGAACTAGAGCATATTTGTATTTATTATTTTTCATAATAAAATACTATAATTATTAAAAAATTTAATTTTTGTGTAAAACCTTACCCACCATGAATTACATTGTATATTACGGCCTATTTAATCCATTTTTTTTAAAGCAATTCCAAACTATCATATATTAAAAACGTATTAAAGCGTAAAATTATGAGAAGAGAATAAAAACCTCTGGATTAATTCTATAGGTGAATTTATAGCGAGTTCATGAACGGTTTTATGATACGAGTTATAAAGAGGTTAATTTCTTATACGTAAAACACAGTTACAATAAACATAATTATTTATACAATTTTATAAACTTTGCACGTGTTATTATGCATTACTGAACAAACAAACAATAAAAAGTACGAGCACAATAATGTATAGAATAATTCAAAAGTATAGCTTAATTTTTTTCTTGAACAATGATGTAAAACTCCGCATGACAAACTTAAAATAAATGTGCTGGAATATTACGAGCATATATCGCCCTAGCAAGACAATGTATGTTACTTCATTTAAACATAATAAAATTACTAGAAAACGTATGTTTTCCTCAATATTAAACAAGCTATTTTGAATTATTTCTAGAAAATTGCTAGGATGGGGTGGATTCTCTTTTAGATATTTCCCGGAAGACTTTACCTCCCACGAGACGTCTCCCCCGACGTGAAGGGAGAACCTCCACAAGTCTTGCGTGTCTTGTATTGATCTGCAATAATAATAATAATAATAATAATAATAATATGCTAACTTTTAACAGTCTTTATTGTGATGTAATCACTTCAAGGGCGCATTAAGACGGGTTTTTGATCTAAAAAATCTAAATATGAACGCTACATCTGATATTCGCGATCGATTAGAAAGTATAATATTGTAGAACAAAATGGAAAAGACAACAGACAGCACCTACAAATTAAATAAAAATTCAGACATACACAGACACTGGACCAGGAATTGTGACAGATATCACTTACCGATTGCACGAACTAAGACAGGACAATTAAGGATATTGAACAATGGACTGAAACTTTACAATGAACTACCAAAAGACACAAGGAATCTCACTACAACTCAATATAAAAAATATCTGAAACAATACATAATTAATAGTAAGATCTAAAAATGTAACCATATAACCCAATTGAGTTTAAAAAAATACAAGTTTTAAAAGTTGGGTATGATTTGAAAAAGATGGGTTTTCAGCTTAGATCGGAAATCCGTCGGATCATTTATGCATCTAAGGTATGAAGGGAGAATGTTCCAAGCTGATGGGCCGGCTACCGCAAAGGCTCGATCCCCGAAATTTGTACTAGGGCAACGCTTCGAGTTAACTAATCTCGATCGATTCGCAGTACATTTACCTCTCATTTCGTAAAGTCTAGCGAATGTTTATTTATCTAACTTTACACAAACGAAAGAGTTCTGGCGCCGCGCCAGGAGTAATATGAATGAATTGCACGCCGCAGACACCAGTCCGCGGTGGTCGTTCCGACAGTTTGAGAGTCATTAGGGGGTTTCCCAGCATCCGCAGTCTATACGCGGCCCAGACGCGGCCCAGCTGCTCGCGCACCAGAGATTCTCAAACTTTTTAAATATCATTAATAATTATTATAATAATCTTTATTCTATTGTACATAAAATGGAAAAACGTCGAGATTTTCAAAATGTTATCAATATTATATTTTTTTGACTAAAAATTTTAAGCTAGAATAATATTTCAATCACATATTATTTTTAATAACTACTTTGTAATTTTGCGCAAAACTAGCCGTGTAGTATATAATTAACCAAGATTATATTTATCACAGAAGAATTTTACTTAGCTGGGCAGCTTTCGGAAACATGAAAACATGAAACCTGAAACGAAAAGTCTATAAAGCCAGCGTTCTGCCAGTTGGTACTTATGGTTTTGAAACTGTAAAATTGTTCACACAAAGTGCCGAGACGAAGGGAGGAGTAGACAGAGAGGATGGATCGCCACAATGATCTGTCCTGGCATACATATCGGGATTCCTCTACATTCATACATCGTACCATGCACGCACGTCGATTATTGCGACTTTGAATGTGGCCGCCTTTTAGTAATTTATTGATTTGGTCATGCCATGTTTTCCTCGGTCGTCCTCGGCTTCTTTTTCCATTCACGCTGCTTGTGAACAACTTTTTAACCATTCTACTCTCATCCATTCGTTCCATATGTCCAAACCATCTCAGGGATCCTTTTTTAATTTTAATTAATTAATTAGTTGATTCAAATTAACAAACTACTGAAATAAAATATGTTAGAAAGTTGCACTGTATTGACAGTTATAGATAATAGCGTAATTATAAATTCAAAAATCGAAGCGAGCATTCCAATTACAAAAACAAAAAATATAATCCAATGAAATGATGATATGCGTCGAACGCTCTTGAATGTACTCGTATGTGCACAAATATTGAGCAACAAGATGGCGTCCGTAGACTGACAGCTTGTCATTTGAAATCTCCCAAAAATAGTTTTTTTCTGCGTTTTGACAATTGTTTTGTTCTTTTCGGAATGTGATATAGTTTAAAAAAGTTCAAAATACATATTTGTGCATCGCCACAGGTGGTTTATTGTTTTTTTATGGTGCTTTAAGATTGAAGGAATATCACACGGTGTGCATGCTCATACCCAAGTTATCGCTTCGTTCTGCATGCCTTTCTTACAGTCATCCTGTTACAATGCCAATCTCTTCTGGAATAGGCTCGCCTCCCGTGCTGCTGCCACAGTTCCTGATCATCGCACCATCATTTTGATTAGTAGGTACTAACAAACTGTCACATTTTAGTGGGGTAATTCTGTATATTTTGCGCAATATTAGTTCTAAAAACTTTTCTATAATGAAGAAAGAACCTACCAAATATATATAAACACAATAATATCTTTCTTATTTTATTTTATCGTACTTTCTATTAACGTAGAGTATTGGCTCGCGCGATACATTTTTTGAAGTTATTTTTGTTTTGTTACGCAAAAGAAGTACAACTTCTTACGTGCGTACCTATATAAGTACACAAAGTTTTTTGCCACTAAATTTAATAACGATTAATTTTTTTTGGAAATAATGTACCTATAAATAAAGAATGATTAAGAAAGCATATGTAAGAATTATTATTTGAAGAGCGATTGACGAAACCTCAATCAACTCTTCAATATTTTCACTCCAGTTGCTCTGTAAATATCTTTAGCAACAGTATCTACAGTAGGTATATGACGAGTGTCAGTTTTTTTGGTTCACTTTTTATATTTTTTGATAATCGTGATTGCAATCGTAAAATATAAAAACTTATTTGATGGCACTGAATTCAGACGATCTCCACATATTTGTCATCACTGGTGAGTAATCATAATATAAATTGTCAAAAACCCGGATGTCATCAAGAAAGAGTACGAAAATTCTCTTCGACAGAAATTGTTTGGTGTTGTTAATTGTAATTTTTTTAACGTGTGTAAAAAAACTTTTAAAGATTTACATTAAAAGTTAATACTTATTTCTGATTAAGTTTTTAAAGAGTAGAAAATCTTGACGTTCGTGAATATTTTACAGGTTGCAACTATTGTCAACTATGGAGAATGGAGTAAGATGCCCAGGAACAGGAGCTGGTGAAGGACTATTGTGGAGGAAGCCAAGTCTCACACCGGCATGTAGCGTCGAGAAGAAGAAGAAGGTGAGTAATTGATAAACGATAATTAATCTACAAATGAGAAGATAAATCGGCTGTATCAATGCACTTAAATAAAAATATCATCATTCACTTTCAATGAGAGGTTTTCTTTTCGTTATTATAATCTAATTTGCCTCTGTAAACGATCAATTGCTTGCATCAATTAGGAAAATTTACTAATTATTGATCATAGAACGTATTTTGTGCGATACAATAAAGTTGTATGATCGGATATTTATATCTTCTTCTTCACTTTTGGTAGACTCAGGAGTCTGTTATTTCAGGCGGGTTCTCTTGAGACGCTGAACTCCAGCTTTCTCTCCACCGTTTCGGGGGTCTTCCTGGTCGGCGTTGTCCGTTTGGCGTTCCATGGAGAGCTATGTGTGGTATCCTATTTGAGCTCAGCCTTTCTACGTGTTGATGCCAGTATCGCCGTCTTTGACGTCCCCATCTGACCACATCTTCGACCTCGCAGATTTCTCGGATTGCTGTATTCCTAACTCGATCATGTAGGGTTTTGCCAGCTGTAGCGCGGAGTGTTTTCATCTCGGTTGTCCTGAGCGTGCTCTTTGTCTTGACAGTGTCTGCCCTCGATTGAATGCCATATGTGAGGATTGGTCGCACACAGGTCTTATAGATGCGTACCTTGCTGTCAGTCCACTTGCAGTGCATTTATATCTAAACTTGATAATACATAGATGAATCATTAATGTCCTGCACGTTGTTATGTTATGTAAGTAATGCCTATAAGGGAGGTAATATTATCCTTTGAGTCAAGGAAAATTAAAGCAGGGGTTAGTTTTTAAGGGGAGAAACACAATTCTATTCCCCAAAATTAATGTTTGAAGAGGGTGTAAACCAAGTAGCAACAACATTATATATGGTATTATGTGTCTAAATAAAAAATAGAGGAAGACCGAGGAAACCGTGGCACAATCAAATAAAGACCGACAAAGTCGACCTTCGTGGCAGAGTGGTAAGAGTTCTGACTTCCATACTGAAGGTCCCGGGTTCGATTCCCGGCGATGGCAGTGTGATTGTCACACTGTCTTTGATCTGGTGTAGAATTCCTGTGACAATAAAATGGTGATTTTCTCTAACTATTTATAAGAAGGTAGCATTTCCGTATTTATCTTTATTGCAGATTATACAAAAAAACGTAGAAATGTGATCACTGAAATATAATGAGGATGGAGATCACTGAGAAGAATGTGCACGAAAACGATGCATAATACATAGAATACCGAACAGCAAAATAAGGAAGAAATTTAAGGCAGATGATTGCATTCTAAGTAAAATTAAAAAAGGGTCCCTGAGATGGTTTGGACAAATAGAACGAATGTATTAGAGAATAATGGATAAAATTTTGTATAAAGCAGTGTGAGTGGAAAAATAAGCGGAGGACGACCGAGGAAAATATAGTATGATCAAAGTAATAAATTATTGAAAGAATACCACATTCGAAGTCGGCAAAATCGACAAGCGTTCATGTCACGATGTATGAATGTAGAGGAATCTTAGGAGGTAGGTATATCAAGACAGAACAGTGTGGCGGTATTTTCTTTCTCCCTACCCCTCTAGAGACGGCGTGATGGTTAGTTAGTTAATTAGTTAGTTTGAAGTTTATATAAAATATCGAATGCTGTTGATAAATGAAAAGCTATTACTTAAAAAAATATGCATATTTTTGTATTTTTAATCAAAACAACTTGCAAGGATGGACCATATTGTGAGGTTTTATAGTAAATGAAATATTGTAGTTCAAAAAAAGAACGGGAACTTCATCCCAAAAAAAAATATTTTCTAAGACTGCCCTCACCTTCATTCGTGTTAAGGTAGAATTTGTTTTGCTAATATTTACAACTTTATCAAAAGTGACAAATACTTACTCGCTGTTTTGAACGTATTATAAATTATATCTTTGACCTTTTCAATATGTACGTAATAATACCACTGTGGACGGAAACGCAGGACGCAACTTAATAATATCAGAACTGTGAAAATATTAACACTTTACCAAAAGGGACAAATATTAATACGTACTCGTTGTCTTGAACGTACTATACATTTTGCCTAGGTGCCTTTATCCTCGCCCCGCCGGCCGCGGCGCGCAGACAAGTTTATACCCGATGTCCATTCGCCCGTATGCTGTGACGCATTACATATCAGAAATCGCATGGTTCCAGAAAAAAATTAATAATGATATGTTTTTCAAATAATCCATGTATGTTATAGATATCGATCTATTCCTAATGAAATTCCCTACAAGATGACATAAATTAAATTTTGATTCATCTAGTCATATGCTTGATATTTAGATAAAGTTAGCGGTAAACTGAACTTACCACATGGGAGCGAGCGTTTTGTTTTGAACACGGTACGTTAAGGGTTAAGCGCATGAGCCGATATTGCCAGGTGTGCAATTCTAAAAAGTAGGTACGTACTTTTGAAGAAAAGTACTCACTTCTACGTAGTAATAAAGTCGTAAACAAGCTATTAAAAATAATGAAGTTTAGTCCTCTATATAAACTTCTTATTATCAATTTGAAATATTTATTTATTAAAAAAAAAATAGTCACTATTAAGTATAAAAACGGATGATTTATGTGGAATTTAATATATTTACATACCTAAATATGGAGTTTTTTTTTTAGAAGTTTGGTTTTTAAACTAGCAACGTTGCTTCTACAGATTGTCAATTTGACAGTTAACAGTTGATTTGTTATCAAAACGTTTTTCCATTTTACCATGAATAGACTGATGTCAGAACAGCGCCTGCAAATTGTGCAAATTTATTTTGAAAATCATGGTTCGGTTTGCCAAACTTATCATGCACTACGTCCATTTTACGGTCGACATAATCGTAAGTAATCGAGTAAGTTATTCGGAAGACCATCGATCGTTTTCGCACCACGTACACTCTAGTGGATAATACGCATCCAAAAGCCGACAATTGTCGAAAATTGGATTTCACGATTGCGCTTCATTCGAGCCATCCGTGGCGCTCATATGTCCGAAATCATATTTAAACAATAATGGCATAAAATTATCTATTAAATAAAGCCAATATCATAGACATTAATGTGTTTTTTTTTTCATTTTGAATATATATTCTATACCTCTAAAAAGTAAAAATATTCTATACCTGTATTAAGCTATCAATAAAGGTTTTGAGTATTTTGATTTAGAGTGATATATATCTATTTATTTCTAGGAAATGCATATTATTATTTAATCATGAATACCATAACCTACCTTTCATTTTTCGATAATGAAA
The DNA here is from genome assembly GCA_022606425.2 of Lepidostoma basale. Classification (NCBI taxonomy): domain Eukaryota; kingdom Metazoa; phylum Arthropoda; class Insecta; order Trichoptera; family Lepidostomatidae; genus Lepidostoma; species Lepidostoma basale. Next base: position 836,178 of record JAHDVF020001281.1, on the reverse strand, counting down.
GACACGTTATCTACTGAATATTGGAAAATTCTTGGGGTTTCTTAGAATACTCATAATCTGATGCATTATATCATACGTTATATTGATTTCACGAAAAATAAACTGACTATTAAAATATCTTAGAATTAAAAAAATTCATTGAAATTCTAAAAACTAATTGATTCATTTTTTTATATAACAGGTCATTTGAACCTAATTACTGTATACAATTTATTTTTAGCCATTGCATTGATTCTCATGACATTTGATAGGTAGCTTATCTATCGCCATTTTATTGTTACGTGAATTCTACACCAGACCAAAGACAGTGTAACAATAACACTGCCATCGCCGGGAATCGAACCTATCGCATATTATAATGCCCTAGTAAGGCGAATCATTTTACCCCCCCCCCCCCAATGTTGGCGTTCACTGCAGTAAAAACATATCTGTCTTGCGCTTCTTGGAACAGGTCCTCAAAGTTAAACTAAATAACTAACCATCACGCCGTTTTCTCGGAGGTGTAGGCAGAGAGGATGGACCGCCACACTATTATATCCTGTCTCGCGCCTCTTCTACATTTACGCATCGTGACATGCACGCTCGTCGATTGTTCCTATTTCGAACGTGGCCGTCTTTCAGTAATTAATTAATTTGGTCATGCCATGTCTTCCCTGGCCTTCCTCGACTTCTTTTTCCATTCACACTACTTGGGTATTATCTTTTAATCATTCTTCTATCATCCATACGATCCATATGTCCAAACCATCATAACGACCCTTTATTAATCTTATTTAGGATGCATTCTTCCGTTTTCCAAAAATTTATAAAAATTAATATTTTTATTTTTTATCTTATTATTACGTAAAGGAAAGTTTTACATTGTATTTTAAATATCTCTTTTAAAATTCGAGCATCTGTAGAAGTTGTAGGACTTATCAAGTATCTTTTTCGGTCGGTTTTACAGGTATACTCGTACTGTAACGCCTCCCGTATCACCAGCATCTTTCTTTCCAGACTTGGCGCTTGCGAACAAAACCTCGTACTTTTCATCGAAGAGAGGGATCCAAAGTCTGCTCCTACACTACGGTGAGTAGGAAGCCGTAATAGAAAATCAATGATCTTGTCTAAGTGGTACAAGTATGTAGATACAAGTCTATATTTACATGTATATCCAAATAATATCAATACTCTGAAACTCATATATATATATATTTTTAATATTAACTAACTAACTAACTAATCATCACGCCGTCTCTCCGAAGGGGATTTCTTCATTCATTATTTCCATGTATCCAAATCATCTCTATTATTTTTCAAGGTCGGACAACAATAAAATTTTTAAGGTCGGACATGTTAGAGGTCTGAATAATCGAAGTGCTTATATGGCTCGTTGTATGAATGTGGAGGAAGCTAGTTACGTATGTTAGGATCGAGTAATGTGGCGGTCCAATCTCTCTGCCTACTCCTTCGACGAAACGGCGTGATGGTTTGTTGTTCTTGTTCTAAATAAGTATTTCATTTAGAAGACGTAAAGACCATCCTGCATACGTATAATAAGGGTTCTTCTTCCTAAAAGGTAGTTTTAGTATTATTCTATTAACTCCTCTTGTACTAAATATGAAGTTTGCAAAACCCTTTTAAAAGTATGCCTAAACTTATAAGTAATAAAATATAACGCCTCGGTCAATTGAATAATTAAAAAAATGATGATATTAACCTTCATAAATTAAAAAAAGGTGTTCTTAAGTACTTGTTTTTCATTGAGTATCTTTGAATATATAATTATAAGCACTTCTAATTATAAATTTTAAAAGTGGGTGTTAGGTATAAGCCAAAGATTCCCTAACTTTGCTCCTTGATATCTATATATCTGATGATTTCTTAACAGATATCTAATGGTTGTTTAAAGCCCACTTTAATCGACCATAATTTATCTGAAGGTACTGACCCGTTCTATGGGTTGGTTCTACACTGTTTGGTTTTACAAAAAGTCATACATTTCATGTCTTTTCGATCGAAATTGTCATGATATATTTTTACACACGTTGTGTCGTCTATTTCTTCTTAAAGTGCCCTGTCAGGTCCCGGCGTTGGCGATCACTTTGGTAAACTCTTCTCTATCCTGCGCTGTCCGGAATAGCTCCTCCACAGTTCCGATTCCCGCCCATTCCCTCATATTTCACAGCCAAGAGATATGCCTTCTTCCTGCCCCCCTGCGGCCCTCTATTTTTCGCTTCAAAATTAGATGCAGCAGGCGATATTTTCTATTTAGTATTGTCTATAGGTCATTATTTTTCTCACTTATGATTTTATAATAGCATCGTCCGCATAGAAGACCATACGAAAAAAATGTTCAACTAGATTGGCTTAGACCCAAGCTTAAGGGCAGTATAATAACAAAGCAGGGCAGTATTATAGTGCCCTGATGAACCTTGGGTCCAAGCGAAATTAGTCGGCATCATAATAACCATTATAATAACCAAACCGTGGTTAAATACAAAGTGTTTTATTATTTTTTTATCTATAAGTTTAAAACGTCTAACCACAAAGTAAGTGCTTTATATGAAAATTTAATTCTTTCTTCTTAATGTCCAAATCAACGCAGTGATCCTTTACCTTTCATGTTGGGAATCAGTGGTATAAACAAACGAAATAAATTAAAGATTATATGTGTTCTGTCATAACAATGGTTGATACTTAGAAAGAGGTGTGCAGTCTAATATATATTTTTTTTGTTTGCATTGTGGTCACAGGTCTTAAAAACCATAAGAAAATAGTGGGCGTCTTCTTTTGTTTGAGAGTGTCAAACAAAATACTATATAACAGAAAAGGCACATGATACCTGCATTGTTATTACACGGCGCCTATTATCTCCCTATTGAATTGAAATCCTAAAGGTCTTACAGCGAACAGCGTCTCGCCCGAGTCCTAATATAACACAATGCAGAATTTAGGTTACTGTGGGCTGGGGACACCCTCTTCCGAATACTGCTCGTGTATTACTCATCGCATTCGTTGTACCAATAAATATACATGAGAGTGTGGGGCTTAACAATGCCTCCCTCCTCGTGAGTCAACGTCCAGGACACTCCAGTCAGACAACATACTCGTAATTCGAAAAAAAAACCATCATATATACAACCAATGCATTTGAGTAACAAAGTGCTTTGTAAGGAAATTAATAAATTTTGACAATTTCAACACGTTGTTGAAGCGTTTAGCGTTCCATGGTAAAATGTCCAGGTTTATGTTCCATGGTAAAATGGCCGCTATACGCTGTCAAAGTTCAAGCGTCCTTATTGAAAAACCCTTTGACCACCAGGATATGCCGATATTATATTATAAGAGTTAAGAATAATAATAGCTAAAAAATATTACTGTATACAATTTATTTTTTAGCTATGGAAATAATGAATGAAGAAAGAATGGTAATTTTTTTTATATGTTAATGATGTAAATTGAAACAGAAATAGAGGAAGACCGAGGAAAACGTGGCACGATCAAATAAATCAAATATTGAATGTCGGCCGTGTGAGGAGTCAGAGAAATCGACGCGCGTGCATGACACAATGTATGAATGTTCATGTCAGGAAAGAAAAGCGTGGCAGTCCATTCTTTCTGCCTACCCCTTCGGTTAGACGGCGTGATGGTTAGTTAGTTAGTTAGAGTTAAGATTTTTTTTTTTTTTATGTATACAACAGGTCGTTTCAACCCAATTACTGTATCCAATTTATTTTTTATCTATTATTTTGATTCTCGTGACATGTGATAGGTAGCCAATCTATCGCCATTTTATTGTCACGTGAATTCTACACCAGACCAAAGATAGTGTGACAATCACACTGCCATCGCCGGGAATCGAACCCGGGACCTTCGGTATGGAAGTCAGAGCTCTTACCACTCTGCCACGAAGGTCGTTTTTGTTATTTGAAATTTCGTGGTTAAAGTTCATTGTCTTCTTTTCTTCTTCTTCTTAGTGTAGGCCTTGTGGATTTCTTAAGAGGAATTGGCCTCTTGCGAGGTCGACTCCCAGCTGTCGATCCATCTCTTTAGTGGTCTGCACGGTGGTCGTCTACCTTGGGGTTGGCAGTGCAAAATAATGAAGAGTAGCACACCGGTAAATTCTCCTTTGCCTTCCCCACCTAAAGACATCCTCGACCTCGCATATCTCCCTTATCCTTGAGTTTTTTTTTCTATCTTGCTATACTATTTTTTTAAATATTTTTTTTGCATTTTAATACATAATTCAATCAATTTATATATCATTAATACAACAACATATAAATCTGGCTTTAATGGTTAAAAAAAATAACTATATTGCCAGCTCCAAGCTTCACAACAATACATAAAAATGATGCAAGAAATCCATTTTACACTATCTTTGCTTCGTTATTTCTATGTTGCCTGGGACGACACAAGTGAATGAGTTTGTATGCAATATTTGGGAAGAACGTTTACAAAGAATTAGTAAATGGATGAACGGTAAATACAGACAAAAAGTTGTTTTTGCGAGCAGAAACTCATCCACAAAAGCTAAGATTACAGTGCATAATAATGTTATTTAACCGACCTTTATGTATAGAATCATAAAACTGATAAAAAGAGGATGATAGTAGAATAAACGTAGGTGAAATAGAAGAAGGATGAAAGCAGAATAAATGCGGTAGAGATGGGGTCCTCAAGACGTATGTGTGGTAGAACGATATACGACAGAATCTCATTAATCTGATATTAGAAAGGAATGTAGAGCGGAAGAAGAATTATGAACAAAATTATGAAAAGATCGCTGCGTTGGTTCGGACATATGGAGCGCATGGGTGGAGAAAGAATGGCTAAGAAAGTATACGTTAATGATGTAAATGGAGTACGGAGTCGAGACAGACCGAGGAAAATATGGCATGACCAAATTAATCAAATATTAAAGGTTGGTCATGTTAGAAGTCGGAAGAATCAACGTGCGTGTATGACTCGGTGTATGAATGTGGAGGAAGCTAGAGAGGATTGCCAAGATAGAGTAGTGTGGCGGTCCATTCTCTCTGCCTACCCCTACGGGGAAACGGCGTGATGGTTTGTTGTTGTTGAAATTAACTTACAACTTTCGCGAGTTTAAGTAGCTTGTGCAAATTGTCACTTGTGGGATGTATAGAGTTTTTCATTATGAGCCCTCGAACTTTGAAATAAAATAAAACAACCTGTCTACGTGATATTGCCACAATTTTAAATGACATTCAATGATGTATGAAATATAATATCGGCCAAATGGCAGCGGTGGCTTTGCTGGAGGCGGTGTATCCTTTAGTCAAAGGGTTTTTCAATAGGGAAGCTCGAACTTTAACAGCGTATAGCGGCCATTTTACCATGGAACATAAACCTGGACATTTTACCATGGAACGCTACACGCTTCAACAACGCGTTGAAATTGTTAAAATTTATTATTAAAATCAGTGCTTTGTTCGCCAATTTATGGCATTCATGGTCGACCTGCAGATTCCACAATGTATCGTTTAATACATTAATTTGAGACTCTTGTTACTTTAACTAGATGATATGGATACCGACAACATATGGTTTCAACAGGATGGTGCTACGTAGCTTACAGCGCACGCAAGACCCTGTACAATACTATATTCTTGAATTTTATTTCCCAGAAAGATGGCTATGGTCAAAGTCGGGAAAATCGACGAGCACGCGTATAACGACAGTGTGGCGGTCCATTCTATCTGCCTAGCCCCTCTGGCGAAACGATTTCATGATAAGTTAGTTAGTTTTGATTTACTGAACGAAACCTTGGTGGGGCAATAACCTTATATGAATGCAAAACATTTTTTTCTACAATTTCATTACTGGTACAATATTTCATATATTTGACCTTCTAATGTAGGTCAAACTGTTGTAAAATAGGAAGGTTAACCATAGAACAGGAAGAGAAACATGAACTTGTGTGAGTATTGTATTGTGAGTATTATAAAGTATTAAAATAAAAAACCTATAATTATTTATTATTTCTTGAGCAATGAAATAAAACCCCGATTTTGGTACGTATTTGATATTGATAAAAACGTATTTTTTTAAAGCTTTACTTTATTTTAGGGATTGACATGTTTTGCCTTGCTAGAACAAAAAATCACTTATTTATTGTTTCTTGAATAATGATGTAAAACTCCATATTAAATAATTAATACGAATGAAAACTTCAGTTTTCTAGAAGATTTTATTATATTTTATGGGAATGACATGTTTCGCCCTTCTAAGACCTTAGATTTGATAATGCCTTAGAAGGGTGAAATATGTAATTCCCATAAAATATAATAAAACTTCTAGAAAACTGACGTTTTCATTCGTATTAATTACAAAATCACTTACCATAGCAAGGCAAAATATTTCCCAGTCTTAAAATATATTTAAACTTCTAGAAAACGGATGTTCACATAAATAATAAATTTAAAAAAAGGGTGCCACCAGTCTGTTGATCCCAGTGAGCCTGGCGAAATTGCTCGCTGTCAAAATAAACACAAAAGTGGCAGTAGTTCTTAAAAACACAGATTTGTTTCATTTTGATTGAAATAAAACGATGATAAATAAAGACCGAGGAAAAGTGGCACGATCAAAGAAATCAGATATTGAATGTCGGCCGTGTGAGGAGTCGGAGAAATCGACCTGCATGCTTGACACGATGTATGAATGTTGAAGATGCGGGAAAGTCAGGAAAGAAAAGTGGGACAGTCCATTATTTCTGCCTACCCACTCGTGGAGATGGCATGATGGTTAGTTAGTTAATTATATTTTTCTTTTTCTTTTTTATATACTTTTAATATAAAATTAAATATCAAACATGTTTCGGACTACCCAGTCCTTCCTCAGTGATATTATATAGATATTTGAAATATTATAAAATTGTTTACAAATATGGTCAGTTTTGACAGAACTGAGTTTTAACAGGCTAAATTGACAGTAAATTTTGACAGAATCTGTAAAAACTGACCATATTTGTAAACAATTTTATAATATTTCAAATATATAAATAATATCACCGAGGAAGGACTGGGTAGTCCGAAACATGTTTGATATTTAATTTTAATTTGTTTAAAAAATATTTGTGTTGTATACAAAGTATATAAAAAAGAAAAAGAAAAATATAATTAACTAACTAACCATCATGCCATCTCCACGAGTGGGTAGGCAGAAATAATGGACTGTCCCACTTTTCTTTCCTGACTTTCCCGCTTCTTCAACATTCATACATCGTGTCAAGCATGCAGGTCGATTTCTCCGACTCCTCACACGGCCGACATTCAATATCTGATTTCTTTGATCGTGCCACTTTTCCTCGGTCTTTATTTATTTATCTTTATAAAACATCTACAACACAAAGTATGGCGAACATAGAAGAAAGTTAGTTATTTAGTTATAATTTAAAAATAATTTTTATTCTAGTTCTGAATCACCCCTAATTATATTTTCAATAGAGTTCCGAACCACCCTGTATTGAACGTTACATCAGACGTTCGTTGAACTTCTCAAAGGCCGAGTTGTATTTATGAATATTACTATTTAATATCGGTTCAGACAGCCTTTGATGTGATGGGTGGTGGTCTAGGGGATATAACGCTTGGCTCCTGATCCAGGGAACATGTTTTTTTTAAATAATTTTTATTATTTTTTATTAAAAGACTAATACCAAGGATTTTAATCAATGATATTAGAATTTATTTTACAATCTTCAATGTGAGCAGAAAATAGCTCATTATTATGAAGAAGGAATCTGGTCGTGTCCAGGCTTGAACCCATGTCCCCTGGATCAGGAGCCAAGCGTTCTATCCCCTAGACCACCATCCGGTTCAAGCCTGGACACGACGAGATTCCTTCTTCATAATAATGAGCTATTTTCTGCTCACATTGAAGATTGTAAAATAAATTCTAATATCATTGATGTAAATCCTTGATATTAGTCTTTTTTTAAAAAGATAAAAAAAGGTGAATATTTATTCACAATGATTTATTTTAATAATAATAATTTAAAAGCACGCGAATTGAGAGAAATTAAAATGAAAATATAATTATTAAAATCAATTTAAGTTCGGGGATGCTGGTGAGAGATGTGTACCAATTCGCCAGTCGTAAAATCGTTCCACATTTGAAAAGCGACAGCTATCATATTTACAAAGGGGCGTTGCCTCGCCGGAGACTCGGCTGTCTGGCATTCTAGACGAAGTTTCGATGGCTGGGATCTAGCGCTGCTGGAAACTTGTTCATAAGAGAATGAATCACGAAGTTGGTAGAAATCGATTACCCCACGTCTCCCAAACTGTGTCCCGCGAAACACCCGCTTTTAGTTTAGTATCATATCAGTAAGATGAGTTATCTGTCTGTAAACTGTCTGCTTTACGCGGACGATGCCGTTCTCGTTGCGGATAGTGCGGACGAATTACAAGTCTTGGTGTCGAGAATGTATGAGGTATGCAAGTCGAACGATTTAATGATGAATGTCGGAAAGTCAAAGGTGTTAGTTTTTGAAAGGGAAGAGCAAATGACAGTTTGTAATATAAGTGTAAATGAAGAGAACTTGGAACAGGTGAGGGAATTTGTGTATTTAGGTAGCATGTTCACAGCGGATGGCCGAACGGACAGTGATGTTGAAAGAAGGGTTGGTGCAGGTAACAAAGTGAATGGAGCTTTAAAAGTAGTTATTGGAAACAAGAATTTATCAATGAAAGCGAAAATGGCCGTTCACAATGGAGTTCTGGTCCCAACCCTTATGTATGGAAGCGAAGCATGGAACTGGCAGAAGAAAGATGAGAGCAGAATAAATGCAGTATAGACGAGGTCCCTAAGACGTATGTATGGTAGAACGATAAACGACAGAATCTCAAATGCTGATATAAGAAAGGAATGTAGAGTGGAAGATGGTATTATGAACAAAATTATGAAAGGATCGCTGCGTTGGTTAGACATATGGAGAGCATGGAGGGAGAAAAAATGGTTAAGAAAGTATACGTTAATGATGTAAATGAAGTACGGAGTCGAGGCAGACCGAGGAAAACATGGCATGACCAAATTAATTAAATTTTAAAGGTCGGTAATGTTAGAAATCGGAAGAAAGGACGTGCGTGTATGACTCTCTGTATGAATGTGGAGGAATCTGGAGAGGTGTGTCAGGATAGAGTAGTGTGGCGGTCCATTGTCTCTGCCTACCCCTGCGGGGAAACGGCGTGAATCAATTTACATCCAAACATATTCAATGTCATTGATACAAATGAAGACTACAGGGGAAAAACAAGGAATGTCAGTTAAAATTCAAAATAAATGTAATAATGCCATTAAAAAATCATGTGTGTCATCGACTATGGCCAGATAATCGATTGCTAATTGCTAAGAAATATATAGACTTTGATTAGCTTTATTCTCAATTTATTCAAATTAACCTTTTACTGACATTCCTTGTTTTTCCCCTGTAGTCTTCAAATAAAGTTTCAGTTTTCTAGAAGTTTTATTATAATGTATGCGAATGACATGTTTCGCCTTTCTAAGGCATTATAAAACAATTGATAATAACTTAGAAAGCGAAACATGTTTTTCCCACAAATTTTAATAAAACTTCTAGAAAACGTACATTTTCATTCGTATTAATTATTCAATATGGAGTTATTAATGACGACCTTCGCGGACGAGTGGTGAGTGCTTCGACTGCCACATCGAAGGTCTCGGGCTCGATTGCCGGCGGTGGCAGTGTGATTGTCACACTGTCTTTGATGTGGTAAATAATTCACGTGACAATAAAAGCTACCTATCACATGTCATGAGAGATGTAATAAGCGATTCAACAAAATAATAATAATAATCATTGTAAAAGAAACCATAATTGACGCTGAACCATTATATTTAATATTTTATTTATTTTAAAACAATCTAAGGATTTTACTGAAATCTCTTGATGGAAGTTCATTTTAAATGATAATTAAATAAAACGATGTTTTTTTAACTACTTCCACTTTTGTATTTATTTCGACAGCGACCGGTTTCGCCAGGCTCGCTGGCATCAGTCTGTCGATGCCAGCGAGCCTGGCGAAACCGGTCGCTGTCGAAATAAATACAAAAGTGGAAGTAGTTAAAAAACATCGTTTTATTTTATTATTATTTATAATAAAACACTAAAATAGTGGATTATCAATATTCGAATACGTAATTTGTCAAGTAAAAATCAAAGAAATAAGCATAATACTTGTAATGCATGTATTCTAAACAAAACTAATTAAAAATTAAAAAAAAAAGTCAATCAAATAACGTAAAAAAATAAAATAAAATTTATTTATTTTATAGCAAACTTAATTCAAACAGGTGTAATTAAAAAAATATATGAGAGAATAACTTCTTCTTCTTCTTCTTCTTTAAATAGATCTGACGATCTGTGACACAGAAATCATATTTCGTCGGATGATGAGATCCAGCTGTCCCTCCATCTCTTAGATGGTCTTCCAGGTGGGTGGTGTCCGGAGGGGATTTCATAAGCAGCTATATGTGCAAGTCTGTCACCATCCATTCGGGCTACATGGTCCCTTCAGTATCTTCTTCTGGATCTACTCCACTGAACGATAACGCACGTCATGATAGGTCGCACGCATGTTTTATAAATTTTGATCTTGTTGTCGATACGCACGTGCTTGTTCTTCCAGACCAGATTCTTCAGGCATCCTGACACAGCAGATGCTTTACTGACTTGTTCTCTTACTTCGGTATAAAGGTAATTTTGGCTGCAGATTTCTCAGAGAATCACGGTTATGTATATATTTTTCTTCTTCTTCAGCCTTCTTCCATCCACTTCTGAATGTAGATCTTTACCATTTTTTTCCAGTCACCTAATCGGACAATGTCATCAGTTCGTCTTTTACGTAGCCTCCGGACACTTCTGTTTCTTGTCCAAGTATGTATGCCCATCTGGTATTATCTTGCCTGGCTAAATGTCCATCAATTTATTTTTATGATCCATAAATTCACATTAACATTCAATAATTCAAAGATACATCCATTAAAACTCTTATAAAATCCGGTTAGTCTTATTCCAATAATAATTTCAAAATTATCTGAAGTTTTCAATTGAAGTAAATGTTTTGGAAGTCGTGGATTAGCGTGTTTCCCCCGAACGTGTTTACTATCAGCTGTTTTGCTCCGGGTTCCGGTCAGAAGAGGTACCTACATGGAATTATTGTGACTCACTGATGCTACGCAGGACCTAAACGGTGACTTGGTTCTTGATTATTCAATGAATCAATAATCAAAATAACCCAGAATGTTCTTGGTAGAACAATGCGTAATTATTTCAACATATCTACTTGCGGTGCGTTATTGAAACCGGTTGGTTGTAACGAAAAATAAAGTAATTCATTAAGGATTGAAAAAATTTATATTTATTTTGCACAAAATATTAAAAAAAAAACACGACATGTTTCGGAGGATACCTCCATCTTCAGGCGTAAATATATAGTAAAAATATAATATTTATTAATATTTAATACAAACAAAATATATCATTTTTATAAACAATTTTTTTTTTAATTTTGTGGAAAATAAACAAAGTTTTTTTCAATTTCCTATGTGAATCACAATGGAATTCCAGTGTTAATGCCTTAGCTTTCAATAAGTTGAAAAATGAAGTGGTGTAAAAACTACTAAATGCGTGTTAATATTATTTTTAATAATGCCACACCACAAATTAAGTGTTTTATGTGAAAGTAATAAAATTAAATTGATAATAAATGATTTCATATGCCACATACGTAACACATTAGTCTTGTTATCTTTTTTAGCTTGCTGTAGACCTATGTTGTCTGTTCTTCAAAGGGTTGGTCCTCCTGTGAGCTCATTTGAACCCAATTACTGTATACAATTTGTATTTAGCTATTATTATATTGATTCTCGTGATATGTGATAGGGAGTTAATCTATCCTTATTTTATTGTTACGTGAATTCTACACCAGACCAAAGACAGTGTGACAATCACACTGCCATCGCGGCATCGCCGGGAATCGATCATTCGATATGGCAGTCAGAGCTCTTACCACTCTGCCAGGATGGTCGACTATATACGTGTACATGCAGCTAATTATTGATTTATAGATTTAAAATAAATTGTGAAATGCATAAGTAATCTGATAAATATAATAGAATGCATCTTAATCATTTTAAAAATGCATTTATAATCGCATCTGATTGGGAAAAGTAAAATGTGCACAATACTTACATTCATCCAGGTTCGTGACGGATGTCAGCGAATCTGATTTCATCCGTTATTAATCATTTTATTATGTTGCTAATACGATATTTATGATGATTGGCATCGTATTTGGAGTAAAGCTTACATTTTTTACGGAGCGGAAAAACAGAATGGGCGGCGATCATTCGCATACCTACTTAAAACTACACACAAATTACGTCATCTAAATTCAAATGATATTATATCGTACAAATAACACAAGTAAAATATTCGGTCACCGATCTAATAGCCTACATTTAATGCAGGCTCAACAAAACCTCAAAACTTCTGCAACGCAGGTGTAAAAAATAATACACTTTGTCATATTAATCCACGGTGAGTTTTAGCAAAGATCACCCATCGCGGCGGCACTCATTGAATTCTGTGGGTTCTGAACAAGACATGAAGCACATACAAGTCTGTCATAGTTGCCATTCCTTATTCCCACGCCTTCAAAAATGTCAAACATTCATGTAATGCTGAATTTGTTAACGAAAATGGTCCATTGGCTTCGTGATCTAAGATTATCTCAAGGCAAAGGTGATTAGTTTTTATCGCGTGCTAATAAAATAATTAAATTCATTGACTTGTGTATAGTAACGAACAAAAGTATTTTAATCTGAAGTCGAGTATTTTTCTGCAGTGATCATTTTTATAACAGACTGATATATATTATACCTAGAGCTGAAAGGGTTGGGTGCAGGTGCAAAAATGAAAGGTGTGTCAGTAAACTGTTTGTTGTATGCGGACGACGCTGTGCTACTTGCAGACAACGAACATGAACTACAAGTCCTGGTATCTATTAGTATGTATGAGGTATGCAAGCGATACGATTTTATGATGATTGTGAATAAGTCCAAGGTAATGATTTTCGAAAAAGAAGGAAACATGACAGTCTGCAACATTAGTGTAAACGGTGAAAATCTGGAACAAGTGAATGAATTTGTTTATTTAGGAAGTATGTTTACAAAGGATGGGAGAGTAGAGAAGGATATTGAAAGGAGGGTTGGGGCAGGCAACAGAGTAAATGGTGCACTTAAAGTTGTCATCGCAAACAAAGGCTTATCCAAAAAGGCTTTGATGGCAGTGCATAATGGTGTTCTTATGCATGGAAGTGAAGCATGGAACTGGTAAGAGAAGGATGAAAGTAGAATAAATGCAGTAGAAATGAGATCTCTAAGACGAATGTGTGGTAAATCTCTATATGATACATTGTGAAATGCAAGTGTTATGAACAAAATAATGAAAGGGTCGTTAAGATGGTTTGGACACATGGAAAGAAAAGTGAAGACAGAATGGTGAAGAAGGTATATGTAAACGACGTGAACGGAGCTAGAAATAGAAGAAAAATAAGATGTTATAACAAAATATTTATTAAACAACTCTAGATTTAAAATTCGTCGTTCATATTGTTATCATAGATCACATTTTATTTTCTAATTGCGTGCATGACACGATGTACGAATGTTGAGGAAACGAGAGTAGTATGTCAGGAAAGAACGGTGTCTATGTGTCTTAAGAACGGTGTTGTGCTTGTTAGTTGATTAGCTAGATATAGAAATATGAATTTGCCTGACGGTTCTTTACACTGAGGGATGGTAGAGAGTCCACAAGACAATTGAACTGCCAGTGTTATGAACTTGGTGTGCACATCTAACTGAGGCATCTAATCTGTTTTCATATGTATTTTTTAAAACTTATCACTACTGTACATTAGATGCTTTGTTTATGTACCGACAATAAATAAATAAATATTATTTTCGGTCAAGTTCACCATACAAATATTAAAATTGATCAGTATATGCGAACTAATGAAAAGAGTACTTATTTTGAAATAGCTGTTTGAATGTATACAAATATAATTGAATGTCACAATGAGTAATAAATATTTTGTGTTATTTTGTAACACATATTGTGAGGAAATATTCGCAAAACATTACGCATCACAATCGTAAGAATGTTACTGGGTTCAATTTGTTGTTGTTAAAAATGCGTGTTATTCAAAAACTGATTTATTTTAAGGTTTGTTGCTAAAATTAAATGTTGTTTTCAATTTACGAAGACATAATATATAATTTAATTAATACAACTAACTAACTATCACGCCATTTCCCCGGAGGGGTAGGCAGAGAGGATGCTCTGTCCTTGCATACCTCTCGGGCTTCCTCTACATTCATACATCGTACCATGCACGCACGTCGATTATTCCGACTTCGAATGTGGCCGCCTTTTAGTAATTGATTAATTTGGTCATGCCATGTTTTCCTCGGTCGTCCTCGGCTTCTTTTCGCACTCACGCTGCTTGTGTACAACTTTTTAACCATTCTACTCTCATCCATTCGTTCCATATGTCCAAACCATCTCAGGGATCCTTTTTAAATTCTATCCATGATGCAGTCATCTGCCTTACATTTCTCTCTTATTTCATCGTTCGGTATTCTATCATACAACGTTTTCCGGCACATTCTTCTTAATGATCTCATTTCTTCGGCGTTTATCCTGCTTTCATTTAATTAATACAAAATTATTTAATATGTAGTTTTACATCATTGTTCAAGAAACAATCATAGTAATCCAGGAAATTGAAAATAACTTTTATTATCCACAAAATATTAAAAAACAAGACATGTTACGGAGGATACCGGATGTTTAGTTTAAATACCTCGATTGGAAGCTGAAAATATGTACAAGTTTTTAAACTAATCTGCCCGAAAAATGTATTAGTAATTATTATATTTTTTTTAATCGCCCTTCTTTTAGAATTAGTAAACAAAAATAATAAAAATGTTTGATATTTTCGTCTGGTATTTCCTAATGTTGACAAACAGTTCTAGTTTTTGTATTGATAATGAAAAATTCACTAATTAGAAAACGTATAAGTTTGATAATGACCAACGTTTATTTTTTTATTTAATTTAAAAAAAAAACTCGATAAATTATAAAAAATAACTTAAATTCATTTTATCTTAAAAATGGTTCACTTTTGCACAGTGGCGTACTCTCATAGAAGCCCGGCTTGCGTATGAAATTTTCAATCAAAACCTCTTCTGGCTTACAGAGGTTCAGCTCCTGTGGCTATTCCTCTATTCTTATTGGTTTATGCGGGGGGGGCATGATTACTTAGATTTGTTTTTTTTTCTTCAAAATATCTTACGCAAGCCGGGCTTCTGGGCTTCTATGTGAGTACCACCACTGCTTTTCCATAATGCCTCACATGACATAATTAATCGGAAATATCCTCCCCTACAACCTCCTAGAAGGAATGTATTAAATAACCAATAACCCCGTATAACCTCACTGTTTTGGTTTTATCCGACCAATGGATCCCCATTATACGTCTGTAGCACCACATTTCGAAAACAACACAAGGCCTACAGTAAGAATAAGAAGAATAATGTTTTTTAAGTAATAACATAACTACAACTGTTTGCGAAATTTATTTAATTCGGTACGAGTTCGTGTATTCTTTACACAAGTCATTTCAATATTGACATAGTCTCTCCCGTGTTTGGCGATCATCATTCTCCGAGAATGCTCTGACGAAACGCAAACATCAAAAGTATTACGAATGCAAAAATCTCATTAGCAAACAGCGCTGACATTTCGGGTCCAAAGGTGCTAACTCCATAAACCAAACACGTAACACATTACATGAATTATAAATACATGTACAGGTCTCTAAATAATTGTGTGAGTCATGGTAAGCTGGATATTTTTTAGATAATTCGATTTCTTTTCTGATCGGAACAAGGTATACATTGTTGTCGTTTTTTGTCTCCTTCTTTTTTGCTTGCCTTCTTCCCTCCACTGCTGGATATAGGCATCTTCCAATTTCCTCCAGTCGTCTCTATCCTGCCCCCTTTGTATCCAAGATTTTCCAACCCTTTTGACAATATCATCGGTCCATCTCATCGGTGGCCTTCCGACACTTCGCCTATTTGCCCATGGTCTCCAACTGAGTATCCTGGGTGCCCATCTGTTGCCACCCTGTCTAGCCAAGGTCCATGACGTCAGCAACCCTGATGCGACGTTTGATTTCTTCATTCCTTATGCGGTCACGCAAGCTCACACCAAGTATCTGTCTTTCCATGGACCTCTGTGTACACTTGAGCCTGTGGACAATTTTTGCTGTAAGAGTTGTCGTCTCTAGTCCGTATGTCATCGTGGGCAGAATACACATGTCGTAGACCTTTCTTTTGAGACAAACCGGTATTTCATAATTTTCAAAGACATGTCTCAGTTTACCAAAGGCGGCCCAGCCCAGTCCAACTCTTCGAGGTAGCTCTGCAGTTTGATTCTCTTTTCCGAGACTGATTTTATGACCAAGATACACACACTCTTTCACACTTTCTATCTTATTTCCCTCTATAATAATGTTTTTATTTGTTGGACTTAGTATCTTTGTTTTATCAATATTTATTTCTGGTTCAATTTTATTGGATGCAATGTGTAGTTCTCTGATCATTGTCTCTAATTCATATATGTCCTCGCTTATAATGACAATATCGTCTGTGGTTTTTTGTGAATCATTAAAAATAGTAATACATATATTATTAGCAGATTAAATTGGGCCTGGGTCCCTCTCGATTTCTTACATATAATCTTTCTAACCTAAGTCCCACATGGACGAGGGTCGGACCTAGGGATTGAATGAGCAAAGCTGACGAAAGACGCCATTCGCCTTTGAAAGCTTCGGGTATATAAGTATGCGGTGGGAATCCTTTATGTCCCAATACATATATTATACATAACTGTAGCCAGATAAATATAAAGATGGCTGGTGTGACATTTAAAAAATATGTATACATATTGTATATACTCGTATCTTTTACAACTCCAATTTAAATCCAAAACATTGATTGTGAAATTGGATTTGGATATACTGTTCACGAAGGTTGACCTATAGGATAAACATCGTCCGATAATGGTTCATTCCACTATGAAAAGAACTGGTAGTCCACAATAAAACAAAGTCATCGAAAGTTTACATATTAAAATGCAATGACTGCTCAGTCTAGAACAATCGACGTGCGTTTACGACTCGCTGTATGAATGTGATGGAAGCTAGAGAGGTGGGTCAGTGCAGAGAAGTGTAGCGGTCTATTATCTTTGCTGTTTTATTGTTAACGACTTTTTAACACTATAAAAAAAATAACTACATATAAAATTTCTTATTAGTAATATAAATTTTATTATATATAAATAAGCTATTATAATAATATTTTTTATACAAAAAAAAAACTTCATTTACGATACATAAAATAAGCTTTATGTTTTCATTTTCGATATGTTCCTGTTATTCTCATAATCCTAGTTAAATGTTAATTACACCTACCTTTAAGTCAGTTTCATACTCTATATTCAGTATACCAGAGAGATAGCTAGACGTCTTCATCGTCTAAACAGATTGCAAGAAAAAAGGAGAAGTAAAGGATTATAAAAGGATAAATGAATGAAAATAAGATGAGTGTGTATTAAATAAATAAAGCAAAAAAATGATTGAAAAATAAAGTCACAACAGCTAACAACTTCTCAACATCCGGATATCATTTATGAACGGGAGTCATCTAATTTAAATTTCGAACTTTGAACTCTCTCATATTACTGGTGGCGAGACAAAGTAGAATCAACAAGAATTAGTTGTTCTTGTATCGAGTATGAGTGTAAATAACAAAACGTTTACGAGTTGAGATAAGATGGTTTTGAACAAGAGTACTCTGTCGTTATAGAAAAATGTGTACTATTGGAGTCTGGATAAAACACGGGTGTGATGTGATAATTTGTAATAAAAAAATATAGGAATAATTTCAATAATGATTCCTTCAATATAAACTGTTGTGCTGCAACGTGAATGTTTTTTTGTGTATTAATTATTGTAATTTCTTTGATGATGTTATTAGATATTTGTTTTCTTCATTGTTATGTCAGGTCCCCTTGATAGTAGGCGTCTCTGTCTCTGTCAGTTTATGTCACAAACGTATAACATTTAAGATAAAGAATTAAATATAATTTTGAAATAAATGCAAAAATATAGAAGAAGTATAAAAAGAATTAAATATAATTTTGAAATAAATGCAAAAATATAGAAGAAGTATAAAAGAAGTATAAAAAAACTCTATATTTAGTATTATCAAAGGGATAGCTGGTCGTCTTCATCACAGGACAAAGATTGATATTCTGTCTGAACAGATCGCAAGATCTACGTAACATAATAAAAAGAAGAAAAATAAGGAATGTAAATGAATTAACCAATGAAGCTTGGGTACAAGCAAAACTGGTTGGCATAAATTATAATAATCATACCATGGTTATATACAACGTGTTTAATTATTTTATATCTTTAAATTGAATGTATAAACACTAGAATATTTAGAATGAATTAAAAAGTATTTATTCGAGTAGATAAATAATTTCGGTTACACAGTTTATATCTTTCTCCTGATAATAACTATCTTCGAGAAACAGAATGCTAATAACCTCATAACAAGTTTGATAGATATATCTTTTTTCTTATTTTAAAAACACGGTGTTAGAGACATGTGATATGACATGATTTTGGTAGCTACCCGTGGCTTAATCCCACTACATTCCTCTTGGGCATGCTGGGGACCAAGATAAGAAGGGATGGGTGCACACTTACCCATTTCTTCAGACTTATCAGGGGATTCTTTGAGAATTCCGTCATCTTAGAGGCTATCCATATTTATGTTCCGGATGATTATCTTCGACAGGGTCAGCACAGACTGTTTTACCTCCCAGCATGCAGAACCAACCTGCCTCTTGTGATGCCGGTGGGGAGAGCAATCAAACTGCTGAACATGATCGCTTCGGAGATCGATGTCTTACATATTTGTGGAAGTACGTTCAGAAGACAAATACTCTTGACTTTAGAGAGTATCTTGTATTCCTAATATCTAACTATCTCTCATGCGTTCCTGGTATTATATATTTATTATATTTTACCTGTTCTCAATAGATGTCTTAAACTATAAAAATTGTTTGTAATATCTTTTGAGAAAAAAAAACGGATTTGATTTGAATTTGAATGAATGGCTATTATAAAAAAATATATATATTTCAAATTCAACGTAGATAGGGTAGAATTTGATTCCCGGCGATGGTAGTATGATTGTCACACCATCTTTGGTCTGGTGTAGAATTCACGTGACAATAAAATGGCTATACATTAACTACCAATCACATGTCACGAGAATCAATATGATAGCTATACCCTTTACATCAATTTAGTTCGCGCTGTAATGATGCGATTCAAAGAGCGATGTAAAGAGCGATTCAACAAAAAAAATTAATAGATTTAAGGTTTTCACAACGTGGAATTCCATGATGACGATTTTTTTATAAATTAAAACACTGTTTTTTCCATTTTGGAATTTATTTTTCTCTACATGTTTCAAAGATTTTACACCTTCATCATCGTTTATATCGTTCTTCCGATGATGAAGGTGTAGCCTTCGAAACATGTCGAAAAATAACATAATAAAATCTTTATTATTCTACGTATTTGAATTAAAGTGCGTATTAATGTGTCGACTTAGTTAAATTATAAATAATTTAATTGTATCTCAATAGAGACGAAGATGCAAATTGGAAACTGAATATGGTTGATCAAGGTGTTTACAGGACTTATGACCTTGTCATTGGTTGGGTTAAGCGCACGCTTTATGTAATTACAACATTCCCCATTCCACCTTTTCTTTATGACCATGTATGACAATTTTTTTTGGAAGTTGTATATATGTTACAAATCTATGCCAGGTTTCACATGTCAGTTTCAATGTGCCATCTATGAAGACTTTGATTACATATGTTAATCTTTTTTAAGATTACTCTATATATTATCTACATACTAACGCCATCTATGGAGATTTATGTTTATTAAGCATTAAACAGAACATCTTTTTAAATTCAATGTGAATGGCTACCCCGCCATTAGCGCATTGTTAGAAGCCGTATACAAGTATAAGTATACATACATTCACAAAAAATATTATAAATAATTGTTAACGAGATTTGTGTATAAACGCAGTGACAGATATATGACATTAAATCTTGGAGGTTATCGTGGTCCACGAACAGCTAATGGCCGGAACATTTCTCTAGAACAAGTGTCGGAATCGTTGGAATCTGTGATGACGTCAGGCCCGCGGCGCCCAGGGATACCCTCGCATGACGTCATGGCTCGTGATGACTAACACGCCGTCATCTCGGAGCACATTCTTGTTTCTTGACTGCGGGCAGCATAGCTCTGAAATCATTTTATGTTAGGCCATAAGTTTCTTTATTTTCATTTTATTTTATATTTTAAAATCATGTACCATATTTTGCTCCGTTTTATAAGATTGGTATGTGGTCCCAACCCTTATGTATGGAAGCGAAGCATGGAACTGGCAGAAGAAAGGTGAGAGCAGAATAAATGCGGTAGAGATGAGGTCCCTAAGACGTATGTGTGGTAGAACAATATACGACAGAATCTCAAATGCTGATATAAGAAAAAAATGTAGAGCGGAAGAAGGTATTATGACCAAAATTTTGAAAGGATCGCTGCGTTAATAATTTAAATGGAGTAAGGAGTCGAGGTAGATCGTGGAAAACTTGGCATGACCAAATTAATCAAATATTAAAGGTTGGTCATGTCAGAAGCCGGAAGAATCGACGTGCGTGTATGACTGTATGAATGTGGAGGAATCTAGAGAGGTATGTCAGGATAGAGTAGTGTAGCGGTCCATTCTCTCTGCCTACCCCTGTGGGGAAACGGCGTGATGGTTTCTTGTTGTTGTTGCTATAAGATTGGTACATATAAGTGAAAAATAAATTAGATGTGGTGTGAAGTCTCTGTTGCTTTTGTTGGAATGTTGCATTCCGCAATTAACGTAAGTCCCGCATGGACAGGGAACAGGCCTAGGGATTGCATGATCGAAGCTGACGAATGGGCGCCGCTGCATCCTATAATAGCTTCGGGTTAGCAATGGGCAACCTTCTAAGCGGGCAACTTAAATGTTGGAACACATGACGAATTAAATGAGTGAATTAACTAACCATCAGGAAGAGGTAGGTAGAAATAATGGATCTACACACTGTTCTTTCCTGACAAATTGTTCACTCGATTCTTCAACAATCGTGCATCGTGTCATGCACGCACGTCGATTTATCCGATTCCTCTTGTAGTCGACATTAAAAACAAACAATTAAACATATAAACCATCACCACTTCTCCGCAGGGGTAGGCAGAGCGAATGGACCGCCACACTACTCTTTCCTGGCATACCTCTCTAGATTCCTCTACATTCATACAGCAAGTCGTACACGCACGTCTTCCGACTTCTAACATGACCAACCTTCAAAGTTTGATTAATTTGGTCATGCCATGTTTTCCTCGGTCTGCCTCGACTCCGTACTCCATTTACCTCATTAACGTATACTTTTTTAACCATTTTTTCTCCATGCCGTGCGCTCCATATGTCCGAACCAACACAGCGACCCATTCATAATTTTGTTTATAATACCTTCTTCCGCTCTACATTCCTTTCAACATTTAACATAAATATTTGATTTCATCGGTGTTAAAGCTTCTCCGAAGTCATTAGGAAATTTTGACTATAAGAGAGCGAGAGAGGAATACTTCGATTCTCTCCGAAAGTAATTCGAAATGCACACGATGCGAATACCCGAGAACGTTTCTGGATAATTTTAAATTTTGTTATTATTATTGTTGTATGACAGAGGTGTAGAAAACAAAAGGAGAACAATAATTGGTGATGTTAACTGTGAAAATTTTAACGTGTGAAATATAATATAATGATTTACATTTAAACTATGTTTAAAGGCTAGAAATTCTTTACTTCTGTTTTCTTAGTTTTAATTAACAGTGAAAATTTCATCGCAATCAGTTCAGTATTTGTCGAGTTTATCGGTCCTACAGCAACGAACATTGTAATTTTTTATATGGATATTATGACAAAACAACACTTCAAACACGCGTTCCTCTTATTTGAATGCTCCTATTAAATAAGGATAGGAGATTGACCTACAAAAGGCAGACACGACGGATCGATAGAGGCAGACTGTTCGCGTAACCAAGGCAGCTAGACACCCATGTAGGTACCTACAATTGCGCAGGGGTATGTTTAGATGTACGAAATAACGCCCTACTTTGAAAATATTTCCTGGTTTTGTTTTATCTTCTTTTTCTTCTTCTTCAGCCTGTATTGACCGTCCACTCCTGGACGTGGGCCTCCTCTCGCATTTTCCATTCTCTTCTATTCTGAGCGATCCGCATCCAGGCACTTCCCGCACTTCTCCGGACATCGTCGCGCCAACGCAACTGTGGGCGCCCAACTCCACGCTTTGCCGTCCTTGGCCACCAGCACAGCAGTCGCCTTGTCCACTTTTCATCTGGATCGCGAGCGACATGTCCCGCCCATCGCCAATTGAGGTTTGCGGCCATCTTGATAACATCGGAAACCTTTGTCCTGACTCTTATGTCCTAATTTCTGAGTCTGTAGTAACGTTTGTATAGATTTATATAATCAACAATATAAACACATGCGCATAAAACATTTTCAAATCTTCCCTATTGCTATTACGCTGTTATTTATTTTATCAACACTAAGCATCACTTTCATTCATAACTGTATTAAATACACTAAATATAGTTCCGATACAAAATATACACAATAGTATTTCTACTATTTTATTGTCCTCTTCTATAAAACAACAGTTTTTTAATATCATAAATAACTCTGCTAATAATTACAAATTAATTCTGATTACTCAGAGGTTCTGTTGTGATGACTTCATACAATAGTGGAGATAGCTGACTACGCAATGTTATGAACAGTAAATGGTTGAACAAGTATATAAAGAATAAAAAGATACGAAATATCCATGACTCACTATCATTATAATGTTTTTAGTTAGAGTTAAACTTGATAGAACATGGCCGCCTTTTAGTAATTGATTAATTTGGTTATGCCACGTCTTCCTTGGCCTTCCTCGACATCTTTTCCCATTCACACTACTTGTGTATATCTTTTTAACCATTCTGTCCTCATCCATTCGTTCCATATGTCCAAACCATCTTGGTGAACCTTTCTTAATTTTATTTATCACGCATTCATCCGCCTTACATTCCTTTCTTACTTCATCATTAGATATTCTATCATACATTGTTTTTTTCGCACACTCTTCTTAGTGACCTCCTTTCCACGGCATTTATCCTTATTTTTCCTTCTTCTGCCAACTCCAAGCTTCACTTCCATACATAATGGTCGGGACTAGAACTCCATTGTGCACTGCCATCTAACAATAAGAGGAACTCCATTGTGCACTGCCATCCAACAATAAGAGGAAGAAGATAATGTAGCAGGGTCAAACGTGTCGCTAATATAAAATATACAAAATTAGAGTTATACACTTTTAAAAAACGTTGTATAAAATCACTTTATTTTGAGTCAGGAGCGCCAACCGGTTTCACTCTGTAACGAGCTTCGCCTGAGCTATACACAAACTTTTGTGTACTCGTATAGCCATGACTAAGCTCTTTACAAAGTGAAACCGGTTGGTTTCTGTTTGACTCACTCCTGACTCAAGATAAAGTGGTTTTAAACAACGTTTTTTAAAAGTGTTTAATTCTAATTTTATATATTGCACGCTTAATAGTATACTGACCGATTATGGTTAAGGTCATAATTGAGTTAACATTAGACAGAGGCTTGTGTTAACGCTATCCATCTATTTTTCACAATGTTAACGCTATCCATTCGTACGTACTATAATCGTTCACAATGTTAACGATATCCATTTGTACGTGTTTTTCGATTGTTTTTGTTAAAACACCGATTCATGTCACATTGAGCAAAACTTGCTTTTGAGTTAAGCCAGTGTTCTATTAAGCGTGCGATATGTCAAACCACCAAGTAATGGCTTCTTTCCAAAGTTTAAAATATATAACTTGATGATGAAAAACTGATGACTTTATCAATGTTAAATAATTGATTGCGCCGCTAAAATATTTGAACATTTGTTTTCAATAGTTAAAATTACTTGACGTCACTGCAAAATAAATAATTTACACTTAGGAATTCCATATAATCGTGATATAAATAAATCTACTGGAATTATTAAGTATAAATGATAAGAAACCAATCGGATCAAGATTGTATTCTATTGTTCCATCCAGTTCCAGGTAAGAAACTATAGTTTCGTAATTTAATTAAAATAACATGTGGCCTGATGATAAGATACTGAGATAGTCGGATAACAGCTTCATGTTAAAACGAGTACGTTTAATGAGAAAGCGTTTGATTAAAATTCATTAGATACCCAGTTTAATAGAATTCTTAACTTGATGAGAGATTTTCTTAGAACAAATTGGTTTTCTTTAGAAATTTGTATTTAAATTTCAGGCTTCTATAGAACTATGCAGATTTTACAAAATCGATAGATGATCTGTAAGAAATACAACATGACGATCTCTATCGAAAAAACAAAATGTATGACCTTTTTCAAAACACCCAAAACATGTAATCTGGTTATAGAAAATCAACCCATAGAACAGGTCAGGACCTTCAAGTACCTATGCATAGACCTGGTGGGAGGAACTTATCTGCGGGAAGAAATACAAGCGCAAGTAAACAAGGCAGCTGCAATCCCTGGCGCTCTAAAATCCACAATATGGAAAAAACAAAGACATGGCCATTAAGAGTAAGATGAGAATCTATAAAGAATCTATAATAACATATGGCGTCGAAGCAAGGCATACACAGTAAAGACCAAACAAGTTTTGAGGACTTCCGAAATGAAGACACTGAGGACGATAGGAGGCAAGACCGCGTGAGGAACGCCAGAATAAGAGAGATATGTGAGGTTGAGGATAATATAAGATGGAGCTGACAGCGAAAAAGAGATTGGTACGGGCATGTTCAAAGAATGGGCACCACCAGACTCCCCTATATTGCGTTGCATGGGACTCGTCCTCGTGGAAGACCTCCTAAAAGATGGAAGGATAGCTGGGAGTCTACCTCACAGGAGGAGAAACACTTTGGAGAACAGACCACAAAGGTCTACAACAAGGAATAAGAAGAAGAAGAAAAATGATCAAACGTTACAATATATGACACCATGCAGCTTCAAGTCACATACGAAAATTCTAACTCCTGCAAAATAAGGCTATTTGATAATCTTTTGGTGCGCCTTAATGTACCAGGATCACATAACTGCACCTAGAATCTGGAATCCCGGTAATAGACGAATTTAGAAATTCGTCGAACGTTTTTATAAAGGACTCCCTTCACATCCTAAACCAACATAGATGATTCCCAGCGCTAGGCTCTTCTAGGTCCATTCCTCACAGTGGCGATTCTCCCATAGAAGCCCAGAAGCGCGGCTTGCCTAAGAAATTTTTAAATCAAAACCTCTTCTGGGGATTATCAAAAAGTCAAAATCAGAAGTCAGAGTTTAGCCAAAAAGCGTTAATAAGTACTGGTTTGTTATTTCAGAACATTTCAAGTACTATTTTTAAATTTTCACAAAACATTGTTTAGTTAATCTTCAAACTGGCTTCCTACGCAATCAAACCGCCGCACTGAGGTACCAAAGTCAATTCTAGCGGGAAATTGGGTATTTATTCACTATTTTTAATTCCAATTATTTCTTACATAATATCTTAAAACATAAATGGAGCATCATAAACCAAGTCAATTAACCACATGGCAATGGTATTAACGCGATGCGAGGTTCCCAAAGTTGATAAGTTACGCATCAAACATTTCTCATTGTTTTAGTAGCGTTTGCATTCCCAAGTTGATGACACATTTTTAACAAAGTGTTAGCATTATCGCTTGGTTTTACATTATGAATATTTTGATTGAAGGTATGTTCTTAATAATTCACTTTATTATATTATTTTGCTTTTTTATTTCATGTGTTTGAGGGGAAATAACTAAACAATGAATTATCGGATTATAAAAGTTTATCATTTAAGTTTGTGAAGGCCTACAAAAAAATCCCCGAGACACCCGATCAATTTTATTATTTTATTTTGTGTAGTGATATATATGTTATAAAATCCATAAGAAATTAGCTGCCGGAAATTGCCTATTTAGAATGTATGTTACTTTTTATTTCAGATGGCTCAATTTCTCGAAGAATCTTGTTTGACATTTGGCGAAGGGGAAATAATAAAACTAAAGTAAAATATATATTTCTCAGAAATTTCAACTAGAAATGTTTAATAAAGAGATTATTATGCCTATAAATAAACAAAAAAATGCGTTTTTGTGGCACATTAAGATCGAAATGGGTCGAAAGTAACAGAACACAAAAATATTTATGAAAAAAATTTCTAAGTGGTTGGATGCTGAAATATCTTTTCCTGAATTGACTTCCAAAGAGATTCAAGATATATCAGAGGTACCATCTACTTCTGGAAATACCAGCAGGAAGAAATCTTTTCGTAATTATACGAAAAAACGTAGCGAAAAATAGCCTATACTTGAGTTTGCGTCTGGCGACGAGTTAATGTACGCTGCACAAATTAGTTTAAGATCTGCGGGAAGAAGAGATGCTGCAAAAATTATTGAGGAGATTACGTTTTCTCCAAAGAGAGCAACTAGTTGCTTTTTATTCTAGAATAAAAAAAACATATAGAAAGTCTCCTAGGTCGGCTAAAATGTACTCACGTGAAAAAGCACTAGCTTTGTTTGTTGATGCAAAATTTACTAAATATGCTCATTCAATCAGAAGCTAAAGCTCTAGGTGCTAATATTTACCCATCTTACAAACATATTTTGGAAGCAAAAAAAGTGCTATCCAGTCAATTCAGTTAAAATAACTGAAAATTGTGCAGAAGTAAATTTACAAAAGATATTGGACAATATAATGGAATGCTCACATGCTCCTCATTTCCTCTGACCCTTTAATAACTTCCTACAGAAGTAACTCTCAAAGGCCTAAGGGTAGTTTTAATCCAGAGGTTATAAAATTGCTACAAAATCCGCAACCACCAGATACTACAGATAATCTATCTGAGATAACATGGTTATTATGATTCTACTTAATTTTCATTTTTGTCCTTATTTTACTTCACTTTTTTTTAAAATATTTTTACTACTTATACCTTGGAACAAGAATGACTTGTACATATGTATGTTACGGTATATCAATAGTTTAATTTCGTCTTAGATAAATGCATTTTCTAACAATAATAAGTAGATTTATCTACATAATAATTTCGATGATTTACTAAATTTTGATATTTCTAATATAAGTTGAAATATATTTTGTATTCACATTTCTTTAATAAAACAAGTATTTCATACAACAAATATTGCAGTTTTTGTGTTAAAAATTTTTTGAAACCATTAATTACCATTTTATTACATATTTGAGAAATTTCCCGTCAGATTTGAATTTGGGACCTCTGTGCGCCGTACATCCAAAATAGACGCGTTTCATTAAATATTTGTGTGCTGGAATACGTCACAGATAAACACTACCTACTATGTTCATATTACGTATAACACATCTTCTAAATCGTAATCCCTGTTGCTACATTACATTCTCAGTCTACCTGCTGCCGTATTGTTACATAATTAGCTTATAACATACAAGTATGTATTGTATATAAATATTTTTCTTGTTACTATAAGGTACAAGCGATTCCAAGAATCTATCGTGTGCAGTTTTTGTTCCAATGCTCAAATGTGTTAATAAGATTTGAGAATCGTATTTAGAAATGGGAATAAATAAATCGATTCTTATATTCGATTATTTTAATAGCTTTCGTAGAGTCATAGGATCATTCAATTAAATTTTTATTACGTATTTTTTTATGCGACTCATCGTAAATTTAAAAAGATCTTGAGAGAAATTTGGGATTTAAAAAAATCATTTTTGATTAGTAAATTGGGAATATTGATTCAAATAATGTGACGACTATATAAAAAATTCACAATAAATTTTTATTTTATTCGAATCCTTTTAAAATAAAAGTCAGTGACCTTTGTTTTTCCTCTCACCGTATCTTTTCTGACTCTTTCTCTTAGGCTTATTCCTACCATGGCTCTTTCCATGGCTCTTTGGGTCACTAGTAGTTTCTCAGCGCTTTGTTTGGACAATGTTATAGTTTCGAGGGCATACGTAGCAACTGGCAGCACATACGCTTAATGAACTTTTCTTCACGTTGATCGGTCTTTTCCGGATTTTTTTAAATGTAGCCCATTTTCTCGAAAGCTGGGCAGCTTAGTCCAATTCTTCTCTTGAGCCCTGCGGTTTGGTTTTCCCGCCCTAATCGAATATTGTGTCCCAGATATATACTATATTTTCCTGGATATTCTCGATTCTGCTGACATTCACGTTGAAGCCTTTCCTTATGTATGTAGAAAGGAAAAAGAATAAGTTTTCATTATTATCAAACAATCTTATGCAATCATTGCGCAAACATCCAAAAACTTTATCAATAAGAGCTCGGATATATAATTAATAGCTACCAATCTACCATCGATATGGCCGGTGCTCCACAGCACAGCCCTGAGGTTTACCGTAGTGGCTGACAAAATAATTATCTGTATGTTATTATAACTATGACAAAGATCCACATCTGTCTTATTTCCTCCGCCTATTCCACATTTGTGTTTACTTTCTCAGTAAAGCCGTTTGAAATTGAACGCAAAACAGACATAACTAAGCAGAACTGTCGTTGGCGATTTCTTGAGTAATTTAATGTCTTAACGAATTGGCATAGGCCTATCGACATGCTTTTCCAATTCCAATATATATAATATATTTTTAATATTTTTCATAATTATTTGATTTACGAAAATTTGGAACAGTACACCAACTTTTAGTAGGTTTGACAAAAATAACTTCTAAAATGCTTAGCTGACTCTCCTTAAAATATATTTTTTAGCATTAAATATACATATCTTCAAAGTCATCACGTTTAGAAGATTTATTGCTCTCCCCATTAACATCACCAGAAACAGGTTCGTGCGATATGTTGGGGGATTAGTATAAATAATTCATTATTGCATTATGGATATTTATAAGGCACAAATATACTAATTGAAAATCGTAAATAAATCACAAATACATTCGAACGTATTCCAAATGTATAGATTAAACAGTAAAACATTTTCGATTTTCTCACACACACTTAATGCGTAACACTTTCACTACATCTAGATTCGCGAGTGCGACAAAGACAAATCAATAATCATTTTAGTTGACATGGGTGGATCTTTCGCACAATGGTTTTTCGAACGTTGCTAGCGTTTTCCAGTGTGTTTTAT
Organism: Lepidostoma basale; assembly: GCA_022606425.2. Taxonomy (NCBI): domain Eukaryota; kingdom Metazoa; phylum Arthropoda; class Insecta; order Trichoptera; family Lepidostomatidae; genus Lepidostoma; species Lepidostoma basale. Next base: position 806,640 of record JAHDVF020001281.1, on the reverse strand, counting down.
GAATTTATAGTCATTGTCTTTAAAATATATTCAGTTTTGATTTTAACTGTAGATCTTCGTCTTCTTCTTTAATTATATCGGGTGATGTGTTGTTTCAGAATTTGCCTCCTCTTGTAATGCGGAAGACCAGCTATGTCTCCATCTTTTGGATGGAGAGAGAGAGCGGGTCCACCTACCGTGGACGTTCATCGGCGGGCATCCCATTTGCAGCAGTGTATGCAATTCTGTGAGTGCCCATATGGTTTATATGCTTACTTCTTCTTCAAGTGCCCTGTCGGGTCCCCCTAACGTTGGCGATCACCTCGGTGAACCTGTCCCTGTCCTGCGCCGCTCGGAACAGCTCCTACACACTTCGGATGCCGGTCTACTCCCTCACGTTTCGCGGCCAGAAAATTTGTCTCTTACCGGGCCCTCGGCATCCCTCAATTTTCCCCTCAAAAATCAGTTGGAGAAGGTGGTAGTTTTCCACACGCAGTATCTGACCCAGATGTGAGATCTTTCGAACCTTAATAGTTGATAACAGCTCGCCTCGGGACTTCGGTATTGGTAACCATGTCTGTCCAGAGAACTCTAAGCATTCGGCGATGGAGCCACATTTCAAATGCTTCCAGTCTGTTCATTGAGTTAACTTTCAAGGTCCACGTTTCACATCCGTACAATAAAACAGACCACACATAGCATTTGATCATTCTCTGGCGGAGTTTCAAGTTTACGTTTACGTTATCATTGCAAATGCTTACAACTGCAGTTAATTTATTAATTAGTCCATTTTTACCTATGTCTAATATTTTCTTTTGAAATGTGTAGTGATTACACGGGACCGTAACGCGCGGACGCGCACATTGTGAATGATCGGATAATCACCATCTCTAGTGTAGGCTTGCCTGCAGTGCCAGTGGCCGTGAGGCTAACGAGCCCCGCCATATGCAGCCTGCCATGGGCGGCCGTGGGCTTTCTCGAGGATTTATTTCAATTCGCATTCTCGCCGGACTGGATAACCCGCCATGTATGTATCGATCGGATCGCTTCCTACTGAACACGTCAACGGCGAACATATTTCTCCTCCCGCCCAGCCATCCAATTTGCCTAATAGACCTATTTTCTGCGCTCCAGCTAAACAAATATGTAAACGCGTTACGATCAAAATTTAACATATTTTTAGATCAATGTATACTTAGTTACTTTCTGAATACGTCATACATTCAACTTAACAAATTTTAAAGTAAATGTCTCATATTGAATTGGTTTGTAGCAACGTCTATTAACATTTTTGCTGGTTCTTGGAAAGCCACTTGGACCCTTTTTATGTTGTAGTTTCCCGTTGCTTTCCACATTTTACCTGCTGTTTTCCACATTCGTAAATTTTATATCATATAATGATATTTACTTGACAAATTTACGAATGTGGAAAACAGCAGGTAAAATGTGGAAAGCAACGGGAAACTACAACATAAAAAGGGTCCAAGTGGCTTCCCAAGAACCAGCAAAAATGTTAATAGACGTTGCTACAAACCAATCCAATATGAGACATTTACTTTAAAATGTGTTAATGTGAGAGATGGGCCTAGAAGAGCCTAGCGGTGGGAATCCTCCACGTTGGTTTAGGATGTGAAGCGTTTTATAAAAACGTTCGGCAAATTTCTAAATGAATTCGTCTTTTATTGGGATACCAGATACTAGGTGCAGTTATGTAATCCTGGTCCATTAAGGCGCACCAAAAGATAATCGAATAGCCTTATTTTGCAGGGGTTAGATTTTTCGTATGTGTTATATTTGATCATCTATCTTCTTCTTCTTCTTCCTTGTTGTACCAGACCAATATGGTCTGTTCTCCAGAGTGTTGCTCCTTCTGTGAGGTAGACTCCCAGCTGTCCTTCCATCTTTTAGGATATTTTCCACGAGAACGAGTCCCATGAGGCTGATTATGCAACGCAATATAGGGGAGTCTGGTGGTGTCCATTCTTTGAACATGCCCGTACCAGTCTCTTTTTCGCTGTCCGCTCCATCTTATAATATCCTCAACCTTACATATCTCTCTTATTCTGCTGTTCCTTTAGTGTTTTCATCTCGGAAGTCCTCAATATTTCTGTTATTTATTGTTTCTTGAACAATGATATAAAACTCCATGGTTTGTGCGGTGTGAGATGTTGATGAACTTGAACTAAAACTCAAACACCGAAAAGTTGAGCAGAATCTCTGGTTTAACCAACAATGCATCAAGTTAAACATCACCCCGAAGTTCGTGCAAATTTTCACTCGATGCACATCTCACACCGCGCAAACCATGGAGTTTTACATCATTGTACAATAAACAATAAATAATTTGAAGGTAGCTGACATAGCTACCCAAATGATTCTTTACTGGCGACTCAAAATCTAACACCGAAAAGTTGAGCATAATCTCTGGTTTAACCAACAATGTATCGAGTTAAACATCATCCCGAAGTACGTGCAAATCTTCACTCGATGCACATCGCACACCGCACAAACCATGGAGTTTTACATCATTGTTCAAGAAACAATAAACCAGTTGAAGGTAGCTGACATAGCTACCCAAATGATTATTTACTGGCGACTCAAACTCAAACACCGAAAAGTTGAACAGAATCTCTGGTTTAACCAACAATACATCAAGTTAAACATCATCCCGAAGTTCGTACAAGTTCTCCTTATTTCAAATGTTATACATTCAGCAGAAACAAAATAGTCGTATTTAACGACAGATGGAGAGAATATTGAGTGGATAATGGAATATTTGAAAGGCACACAACGTAGCTACGTAGCTACAGCACGTAAACTTTATATAGCCGTAATAAAATGCGAAACATAATGGGCTATACAATAATAGAAAACCTTTCGTAATTTTTCTCCGAAGCAGTCGAGCAGTGTGGCTATGAATCACTCCCAAACCATTTCCTCCATGTCCATATAATGAAAACAGCTGTTCTAATACAAACTTTGGCTCCGTAGGCACGTACCGTAGTCCAAAACAAAATTTTCTTCTTATAAGGAATTCCTAATTTGTATGATAGATTCCGACAGTCGGTAGTAGGCAGATAATAACCCAACGTTTCGATGTTGAAATACTTTCGATTGTTTTTGGTGCGATAACAAATCAGATTATTGCACGTGTTTTCAGATAATGTCAAATTATTTAAAATCAAAATATTTTACGAGTTGAAATTTCGCGGTAGAAGTTCATTGTACGTGTAAATAATGAACAACTTTTTTTTTTTAATTTTCGTAATATTATTTATTTTGTTTAATTTCTTCTTCTTTTTTTAATATATCTGATGATCTGTAACACAGAAATCATGTCTCGTCGGATGATGAGGTCCAGCTGTCCTTCCATCTATTACGCGGTCTTCCAGGTGGGCGGTGTCCGGAGGGGATTTCATAAGCTGCTGTATATGCAAGTCTGTCACCATCCATTCGGGCTACATGGTCCTTCCAGTATCTTTTTTTGGATCTACTCCACTGAATGATATCCTCTATTTCGCAAGTTTTTCTTATGTCTACGTTGCGGACACGATCTCGGAGAGTTTTTCCAGTAATTAGGACCTTCATCTCCGATGTTCTTAGTAGTCCCATGGTTTGCACAGTGTCGGCTCGCGTCTCTACAGCGTACGTCATGGTAGGTCGCACGCATGTTTTATAAATTCTGATCTTGCTGTCGATACGCATGTGCTTTTCGCAGACCAGATTCTACAGACATCCTGATACGGCAAATACTTTACTGACTTGTTTCGCTTAGATAAAACCTAAGTGGTATTAAACTAAAAATATGCTACATATTTTGGTTTATTATTATAATTTTTTTTCATTCATTTGAAATCTTTTTATTTAATATAAATATAAACATCTGTTTATTAGAAGTTTTACAATTAATTTTTTTATGGGAATGACATATTTCGCCTTGGTCAGGTGTTATAAAATTTACCGAGAATCAAACTCATGATTTTTTTTACACGCATATTATTTTGTTTCCAGCACCAACCCTTCTTTCGATGTCTTTCTCCTTTTTTCAATCTCCTGTAAACATGCTTCTCAGATAAATTGGACTTGAATTCGGATCTTCTGGTTTACAGAGGTTCAGCTCTTGTGGCTATTCCTCTTTGATGGGAAATTGCTGGAAAGCTGATTTGGTGGGTCGTTAGTTTATGCGCGGACTTGATTTGTGTGGCCCGGAGTGTTCCTGTGAAGGAGGATGAATTTTGGACACTTGTGGCGGTTGGAGGTATTTGGGTCGTAATTTGAGAGGTCTTTTATTTTATTTATTTTCCTTTAATGTATTTCATTTATTTTAATAAAAATTACAAACATTACAGACATATAATTCCAGATCGTTTGCAATTACGAGTACATTTTAAGAATTTATAAGAGAAGCATAAAAGAATTAAGCTTAAGAATTAAAAAGAATCATAACATTGATATTGCATCCCTGAGGCAACTCACACTATCACGAAATATGTCGACCTCCGAGGCGACCCGATTAAGCAATAAGATTGCCCTACCCACAGGCATAACCATTGACAGGTTGGTTCTGCAGCACGGAAAATAAAACAATCTGCGCTGTCTTTGACGAAGGTCAAATCAGGGACAAATAGACCTACATCACACTTATTAGGGATGTGAAGGGAGTCCTTTGTAAAAACTAGTATCGGGATTCCCGATTATTGACTCAAAGCTGCATAGCCCCAAATGGGGGCTGCGTAAGTGAAGATTGGCCATATGACCGTTTTTTATATCAGGAGTTTATTGTCAGTGTTTCGTTTAAAACTCTGTAACTTGCTCCACTTTTTCACCATTCGCACTTATGTCACAGTACCATACCACATAATACGGGAAATATTAGAAGCCGTCAGCCGTCACTGCCTACGTCCAATTGGAATACTCGCCATAAAATTCCGCCACATTGAATGTGGTCGAGGCGTTGTGTAACCGGCGGTATTCCATATGGCATTCGATATTCAGATGTCCTCTGTGAATGGGACATAGCCATTTTCGACGAACCAACCCATCAAGGAGACGTGACGGGTTTGGACATTACGGTCCGATATGTACAATAAGCGCTGGTTTATCTGCGCTCAACCTTGCTGGCGGGCGAATATGGCCTCTACCCATCGCGGCATTTACATGCCTCATATCTATAATATGAAGTGACTTATATCCATAATTAATAATACGACTAATAGACAATACTTTGAAATTTTCTTTAATGTACGAGTATATTCGCCTTCATATTATGTTGTGGATTCACATTTGAATACATAGAAAAAACTAACTAACTAACTAACTCACCATCACGCCGTCCCCCCGAAGGGGTAGGCAGAAATAATGGACTGCCACATTTTTTTTCTCTTTATGTAAGTATACAACAAGTCGTTTGAACCCTATTACTGTATACAATTTATTTTTTAGCTATTATATTGATTCTCGTGACATGTGATAAGTAGCCAATCTATCGCCATTTTATTGTCACGTGAATTCTTCACCAGACCAAAGACAGTGTGACAATCACACTGCCATCGCCGGGAATCGAGCCCGGGACCTTCGGTATGGAAGTCGGAGCTTTTACCACTCTGCCACGAAGGTCGGTCGTTTTCTTTCCTGACATATTTCTTTCGCTTCCTCAACATTCACAAATCGTGTCAAGCACGCGCGTCGATTTCTCTGACTCCTCACGTGGCCGACATTCAATATTAGATTTACTATTTGTATGTCCAAACCATCTTAATGATCCTTTCATTATTTCGTTCATGACACCATCATTCGCACCGCATTCACTTCTTATATTTTCTTAGAGATCTTATTTCTACGGCATTTATCCTTCTTTTCCCAGTTACATGGTTCGTTAAATAAATAGAATACCATAATCAATACGAATGAAAACGTCTGTTTTCTAGAAGTTGATTATGTCTAAGACAGGCGAAACATGTCATTCTTATAAAATATTTTTTAATAAACTTCTAGAAAACAGACGTTTTTATTCGTATTAATTATTTAATATGGAGTTTTACATCATTGTTAAAGAAACAATAAATAATAAAATTACCCTTTTTATTTTCACAACATTTTATTTTCCACTTGTGCCTTTAATGTAGTAGTTTCAGTTTGCCACGTTTTTTTTATATACAACAGATCATTTGAGCCCAATTATTGTACACTCTTTTTTAGCTAAAAATTCTTATGACATGTGATAGGTAAAACCACTTTTATTTTCACGTGAAATCAACCAGACCAATGACAGGGATATTTTTTCCACACTGTCATCGCCGGGAATTAACCCGGGGGCCGTGGAGTTATGTCTAGGGGTGGTCGTAAATTTTTATCCGAATGATTTTAGGAGAGGGGATAGCGGAAAATTTTCGAAAATGGGATTTGAAGTTTTAAAGATAATTCGAAATCTAATTGGTTGTTTATAATGTTTTCATCATTTAATGGCTTTTTAATTTCTTATGTTTCAAGGTTACTTACAACAAAAATAACAAACCATTACTCCGTTTCCCCGCAGGGGTAGGTAGATAGAATGGACCGCCATACTACTCTATCCTGACACACCTCTCTAGCATCCTCCATATTCATACAATGAGTCATACACGAACGTCGATTCTTCCGACTTCTAACATTACCAACCTTTAAAATTTGATTAATTTGGTCATGCCATGTTTTTCTCGGTCTACCTCGAGTCCGTACTCCATTTACATTATTAACGTACACTTTCTTAACCATTATTTCTAGAGCCATGCGCTCCATATGTCCGAAAGGTAATAATTGAAAATTGAATGTTTAATTGTTTTTATTAAAACATGTGTTATATACATGTGTACTATTTCAAGTAAATACATAAAAAATATAAAAAGTTACTTTAAGTTAGATTTCTATTATTAACGTTAAACTGTCAACACCGTTATCTATATTAAATGACTGATCATTTTCAATAAGGTGATTAGCAAATTCTCATTACTTATGTTTTTTTTAAATCTTATATTAAAATTACGCGCTATTTTCCAAGGTCCCATGATTTTTCTATGTAAACTTAAGATTTTACCTGGAATGCGTCGAGTTTTCTTTGTTTTGATGTTTTGAAGACTGTTATAAAATAAACTACTTTTATTTAAGAGAGAATAAAATATATATTTTTGTCAACATTCTTTGATGAACTATAAGTTTTGTAACGAATGGGCTCATTACGTCCATTGAACTTTAGAAAGTGTTACAGAAACATAAACATATTGTTTCCGTATGAACATCGTGTCTTTCTTATTATTTCATTGTGTACATATATACACCAACATCCGTGACTTCTTTCTTTCATCTCGGCGCTACATCCTGGTGTGGGATTTGGCCTCCTTCACAATAGTCCTCCACTGGCTCGTGTCCCTGACCATCCCTCTTCAATCTCCAGACCTTTAAAGTTTTCTCCAATCTACGGTACTTGTAATTTATTATTTCTTGAACTTCTTCTTCTTCTTCTTCTTCAGCCTATTCCCGTCCACTCCTGGACAAAGGTCTCCTCCATTCGCTTCCATGTTACTCTGTCTTGTGCAGACTGCATCCAGGTTATTCCGACATATCTATTCAGATCATCCTTCCACCGTAGTTGAGGTCGCCCTGCACTTCTCTTTGCCATCCACGGTCTCCAAGTCTTGAACAATGATGTAAAACTCCTTATTAAATAAATAATACGAATGAGACGTCTGTTTTCTAGAAATTTTATTATATTTATTAAATGTCAATGACACTTAAAAATGCCTTAGACAGACGAAACATGTCATTCAAATGACGACCTTCGTGGCCGAGTGGTAAGTGCATTGACTGCCACCCCGAAGGTTCCGGGTTTGATTCCCGGCGAGGGCAGTGGGATTGTCACACCGTCTTTGGTCTGGTGTAGGATTCACGTGATAGATGCAATGAAATGACGATAGATTAGCTACCTATCACATGTCACGAAAATCACTATGATAGCTATAATACCCTTTACATCGATTTGGCTCATACTGTCATGATTTAAAGAGCGATTCAACAAAATAATAATAATATAAAATACGAGTATAGTAAAACTTCTAGAAAATAGACGTTTTCACTTGTGCTATTGGCTAGGTCGTTGTATTATACATTGGAGAATCCGACTTCCGAGGCGATTGTGGTGGTGTTCGAAACATATGTGTTATTTTACCTTTTATAAATAAATAACCCAAAGACCTTACGTGTTTGAACACAAATTTGGTATGCATTGTTTGTACAGGATCTGGCGAAACGTACCTATAAATAAAAAAAGAAAAAATAAATGACGTCAAAGTACGTTTCAATGAAAGTCGAAGTGAGTGTCCTGACGGGGAGGACATTGTAGTCACCGCTATAGGTGGTGAATACGAAATGTCTGCCATCCTTTATCCTTAATTCAATGTCCTTGACACGCAGTGACAGGCAACCTGCAGGCAAATGATGAAAAGTGCTTATTTAATGTATTCTGACACATGGCCTGAAATTTTTTTAATTATTTAAATTATTGTCTGAGTCCCGATTCTTGAAAAGGCGATGGGTGGACTTGTAAAATATTAATTACATGCTAGTTAAGACGTACAGTTTCTTAAATGCAAGGCGTTTTTAAAGGTTTTTAATTGTTTGTTCCTATTTATACCTTTCTAACTAACTAACTAACTAACCATCACGCCGTCTCAATGCAGAAAGAATAGACTGCCACACTTTTCTTTCCTGACATATTGCTCTCGATTCCTCAACATTCATACATCGTGTCATGCACGCGCGTCGATTTCTCTGACTCCTCACATGGCCGACATTCAATATTTGATTTATTTGATCGTACCACGTTTTCCTCGGTCTTCCTCTATTTCTGGTTCCATTTACATCATTAACATATAATTTTTTTACCATTCTTTCTTCATTCATTCTTTCCATATGTCCAAACCATCATGAAAATTAAATCTATTTTTAAAATTACAACTTATATTCTCAGGAAAGTGTTCTTAATTCAATTTATTAAAAAAATTATAAAAATTACAGAATAATAACAAATCCAAATCGTTTATAATCACAATATACAAAATAATATTAACAACTTTTAAAAAAAGAATTACAAATAATATAATAAGAAAACAATGAGAGCAAGTAAGAAAAAAAAACAGAAGACAATTAAAAAAAATATTCGAGAACAGTTTGGTAAAGATAAGGATTGTTGTACAATAAGAAGAGAAGGAAATAGCAATTTAATACATAATAGATATATGCTTTCTGAGGGTAGCTATACAACAACAATGACTATAACAAACCAGTATGTCTTATACATTTAATTATTAACGGGAGGACCTGATATGGTACTTTGAGACGAAGAAGAAGACTGAAAAAGGTTGAGAACCTATGATTTACACGAGGCTCTATTAATGTCACCTGCCTTTGAGGTGGTCCAATGTACATATTAGATATTAAAACAGTATAAAAATATTAATACCCAAGAATGTTAAGACGCTAATGATATCAAACATTTTATTTCTTTTAATAATATACTCGTATGTAGGTAAGGGGCTATTCCGATTGGATTAACTTAATTTGAATAAAACCCTTGAATACGAAGGACTGTAGTTTCTGTCTTTCAAAAATCCATAATATATCTTGGTTTATAGTGATATTTAATCTTTTAAAGCAATTTTCATGGTTTTGTTTGATTGATGAATACAAAGATTTAAAAAAATAAGAGCATTAGATATATTTTTTACGACGTCTCACGTCGCTATCGAACACCAAAGTAAATTCATTATTGAAAATGAATAATAAAAAAATTCATGTACACGTACACCATTGAAACATTTATGACAATTATTTCATATTTTTCATGTGATGATCTTTTCATTATTTCGTTCATTTTGCTTTCATTAATATGTACTGTATTTCAAATCAAACTGTAAAGAAATTATATGTTGAAACTAAGTGACTAACTAGCTAACTAACTAACTAACCATCACGCTGTCTCGCCGAATGAGTAGGCAGAAAGAATGGACTGCCACACTTTTCTTTCCTGACATATTTCTCTCGCTTCCTCAACATTCATACATCGTGTCATGCACGCGCGTCGATTTCTCTGACTCCTCACGTGTAATAAATTAAATTTTAATTTTTTGAAAATAGAAACAATATTTGTCTTTTTCTTTTTTGTATACTTTGTATATACAACACAAACTTTAAAAAAAAGTTTAAATTGAATATCAGACATGTTTCGGACAACCGGTCCTTCCTCAGTGATATTATAAAGATACGTATTTAAATTTTTTTTTAAATATATAGCTTTATAATATCACTGAGACAGGACCGGTTGTCCGAAACATTTCTGATATTTAATTTTAATATTTTTTTAAAAGTTAGTGTTGTATATCCAAAGTATACAAAAAAGAAAAAGACAAATAAAACATCTACAACACAAATTATGGCGTACATAGAAGAAATAGAAACAATATGTTGAATAAATTTTTAAAAAAAATTTTTTTAATAGAAAATGAATTGACTCTCGCTCAACAAGCTGTAAGATTTAAGACATGCAAGTTGGTGACACTTTCGCTGTGAGGACTTCAGATGACACGATAATAATATTTATATGGCGAGATTTCAGAGTACAATAGATCGTATCCCGGCGCCAAACATCCTCCGAGACGTGACATCCGGAGGAAATCCTACCATAATATAATATATGAGCGGCTAGTCTCACAAGGACACCTGACAAGCCTCCCAAGGTGCTATAATCAATGTCTAGTAATGCATTATTAACACTCGCTTTGCGGTGCTAAAATCATCCTTTACCAGGATGCTGGACCTAAATAGCACCAAAAGCATTATTATGAAATTAGCTACATTTCTTAAAAACGCATGGTGTTATTTTTTTGTATTTATTGATAATGAAATGTCAGTTTTCTAGATGTTTTATTATATTATAAGGTGATATTTACGAGAGACTTGTTTTGCATTACTAAGGCATTATCAAGCATGTTAAATATAGTAATTCATCTCTATTGCATATAAATAAACTACGAGTATATTATTATTATTATATTGTTGAAAAAACTCCTTACATCATTACAGCGCGAGCCAAATCGATGTAATCGGTGAAAAAAAAACAATATCAAAGGAAATATACATAGAACCTTATGAATAGGAATATGCCAGTTATTTCCTTACTACCTACCCTTATCGTTAGGGTATTCACGAATTCGCCATTATTGCATCCAAAGAGGTCTATCTCTTTTGCAACCTCATTTAAAAGACGAATCGCTTTCAATACAGTAGAACTTCGAAGGGCCTCTGTGCGGCAATTTGGGTCACAAAATAATATATGCCCCCAACGTATAGATTTAGTTCTCTCAGTATTCCTGGATTGTAAATACCTCCGGATAATAGTTTAAAAAAATGTTCTTCACTTCACTTCACTAGTATCAATCCGATGGATTGGTTTGCAGCAATGTGTAACAATTTTGCTGGTTCTTGGGATGCTACTTGGGCCGTTAATGTGGTAGTTTCCGGTTGCTTTCCACATTATTATTTATTTTAGCTATTATATTGATTCTTATAACATGTGATAGGTAGCCACAATTCTATCGCCATTTTTTATTGTCACGTGAATTCTACACCAGACTAACGACAGTGTGACAATCACATTGCCATCGCCGGGAATCGAACCCGGGACCTTAGGTATGGAAGTCAAAGCTCTAACCACCATGCCACGAAGGTCGACATGTTAAGATACATTTATTGTAGTGAATTAATAGTTAATTAATTAAATTTAATACTAATAAGACTATGTTCTAGTGCGAATACTATGTTTTATGGGCGTTAAAATGTTTATAAAAAATGTATTATCAGTTATTTATTTTATCAGAATTAAAACATTAACCAATTTTCTACAGCGATGCGTGATGTGGATATCGCAAATCCATTTAGACCGTAACTGGATACCGTGAAAATAGAACCAGCTATCAATCCGTGGAAAGGAGAACAGAGATAAGTATATTCCAAACTAAACACTCGTGAACTGATATCGCCATCCGGTACATATCAGAACTTCCTGCTCGAGAAATACCAATCGTTCTATCAGTATTACTAATTGTCATGTTTCACTTAAAAACCATATTCATCCGGAATTTGAGATTTGTAACAGTAACAATTTCGAAGAATACTACGACGTGTTCTGTATTATTTAAAAACCCGATTAATGTATTTCTCTTCGAAGAAACGACTAGTGATGGTTAGTCAGTTAGTAAGTTAAAAATAGTATTTCCACCGTAGTTGCGGTCGCCCTGCACTTCTCTTTGCCGTCCACGGTCTCCAAGTCAGCAGTCTTCTTGTCCACTTTTCATCTGAGCTTCTGGCTACGTGACCTGCCCATTGCCATTTTAGAGTCGCCACCCAGTGAATGATGTCAGTGACCTTTGTTTTTTCTCTCACTGTATCGTTTCTGACTCTGTCTCTTAGGCTTATTCCTAACATGGCTCTTTCCATAGCTCTTTGCGTCACTCGTAGTTTCTCGGCACTTTGTTTGAACAATACAGTTTCAAGACCATAAATACCAACTGGCAGAACTCAGGCTTCATAGACTTTTCGTTTCAGGTTGATCGGTATTTTCCGGTATTTAAGGATGTAACTCATGTTTCCGAGAGCTGCCCAGCTAAGTCCAATTTTTCATTTTAGCTCTGCGGTTTGATTTTTTCGGCCCAATCGAATATTGTGTCCCAAGTATGTATATTCTTGGACATTCTCAATTCTGTTGCCGTCCACGTTGATTTCAAGCCTTTCCGTGCTCATCACTTTAGTCTTTGCCAGGTTCATATTCAAACCTACAGATTTGGATACATCGTTTAGTTCTTTCAGCATTTCAGCTAGTTCCTCCGGAGTGTTGCTCATGAGTATGATGTCGTCGGCAAAACGTAGATGGTTTAAATATTTTCCATCAACGCGGATTCCTTTAGTTTGACGATAGTTCAGCTATGACGATAGATGGACAAAACTGCTTTGCTAGTGTCATCGAACTGCGACACCTCCAACATCGATGAACGGACTACATTTGGTACAACATGGATGCGTGTTGCCCGGGATCGACAGACATGGGAGCAGATGGAGATGCAAACAAACAAACCGTCAAACCGTTCCCAGCAGGGATAGGCACATGACACACCTCACTAGCTTCCTCCACATTCATTCAGCGAGTAATACACGCACGTCGATTCTTCCGACTTCTAACATGACCAACCTTTAAAAATTGATTGCCATGGTCATGCCATATTTTCCATGCCATCATTAACGTATACTTTCTTAGCCATTATTTCTCCATCCATGCGCTTCATATGTCCGAACCAACGCAGCGATCCTTTCATAATTTTGTTCATAATACCTTCTTCCGCTCTACATTCCTTTCTTATATCAGCATTTGAGATTCTGTTGTATATCGTGCTATCACACATACGTCTTAGGGACCTCATCTCTACCGCATTTATTCTGCTCTCATCCTTCTTCTTCCAGTTCCATGCTTCGCTTCCATACATAACTTAACTTTCAATAACCTTAACATTCAATAAAATCTATTATATATAAATAATAATATTAGATATTATATATAATAATTTATCACTTGGACTTCTACTTGGATTTTCTGGCTTACAGAGGTTCAGCTCATGTGGCTATTCCTCTTACGTCTGATGGGAGCATTGTTGGAAATGGGTTGTTGGTTTATGCGGGGGAATGATTTGGGTGGCCCGGAGTGTTCCTCTGAAGGAGGATCGATTTTTGGCGCTAGTGGCGGCTGGAGGTGTTTAGGTCGTAATTTGAGAGATCTTTTATTGTGGGATTAGGATGTGAAGGGAGTCCTTTATTAAAACGTTCGGGAAGTTTCAGAATGAATTCATCATAAATATATTTTATTCCTATTTTTAAAAAGCAACTTCATGCTCTTTTTGAATTCACATAGATTTTAAACTTTATTTATATTAGTATTCGTCTCCTATTCGCTCGCCCCACATGTACATCATCCGGTCACATATTGGACTGGTAAATTACCATCACTTTGTTTCTTTACTGTCGTTCTTTTTTCGTAATTTCTAATTTCTATCATGTTATGTTCTTTTCAATCCTATGCATGTAAATTCTAATTTATATTATGTTATGTTCTTTTCTATCACATGTAATTTCTAATTTCTCTTATGTTATCCTTATTGTCGTTTTTGTGTTTTGCCGTTATATGTTAGTTGTCTGTCTATTTGCCCAAATTTTTATATTACCTTTGTAACTAAACATGTCATTTTTGTAAAAGCCCTTGCGGCGTTTATGTCAAAATAAATAAATAAATAAATAAATCTTTCTTTACTATTAAAAATCTCAGTGACGTTTCATTAATTTCTATCGTCAACGATTCCGCAAAATCTAATATATTCTAATATGTGTACATTTTATTGGGCAAATATAATTATCTTTCCGTATAAATATGCTGTTAATCTTCATAAATCTTTCAACTGATATGTTTCTTGAAACGTTTAAACGTCTGGTATTGTTTCTCTACTCAAAGTTCTATTTTCCATATCAGATGTGTAATCATTCTTTATTTTAAGTGTTTTCTTCGCCGCAACGAAAACCACAAAGAATTATTCAGCAACAGCGAGTGCAGAACGTACTTTCTGCGCTGATTAACAATCGATTTACAATTAAACAAAATTTATAACAGAAACGGGTTTAGTTAACATTTCGGCTCACATCGGGATCATTTGAATATCGCATTTGAATAATCCTCTTGTCTTTCTCTTGCTCTCTACTTTGATATACTCGTACACACACTTTCTTGTGCCAATTATTTGAGAGCGAAGCGTTTGATAATTAATTGCAAAACTAACTAACTAACTAACTAACCATCACGCCGTTTTCCCGGAGGTTTTTTTTTTTTTTAAAGGAACATACTCGTAGAAGTTCCCGCCATATACCCGAGGCTGTTATAGGGCGTAGCGGCGTCCTTTTATCAGCCTCGCTCGTACACTCCCTGGGCCTGTCCCCGGTCCATCCGGGACTTACATTTAAAGACGGCAACAGCAGGGGGGTGCCAGACCATATTTAATCTACTCCATCCTACTTCTATGCTCCGCTGTACTTGATTGAATAAATAAACATAATAAATAATACATGAACATTTTAGGAACATTATATAAAAAATAAAAATAATGATACACCACAGGAATATACAGCGGAAAGAACAGGAGAGGCAGAGGAGACAAATGCAGGATGGGAAAAAAAATGTGGAGTACAGTTTTTGGCATGTAGGACAAAGGACGAGGTTTAGGAAGCATTTCATAATATTAAATAAATAAATAAAACCACTGCACAAATTATTATAATGGCCAAAAGGGAGAAGAACGATGCCCGTCACAGAGGGGCAACCTCCCGGAGGGGTAGGCAAAGAAGATGAATCGTCACATTGTTCTATCCTGACATAACTCTCGCGCCTCTTCTACATTCACACATCGTGGCTTTATCCCGCTGCATTCCTCTTAGGCATGCTGGGGACTAATAGTTTGCAGATAAGGAGGGATGGGTGCACACTTGCCATATTTCTTCAGACTTATCAGAGGATTCTTTGAGAATTTCGTCATCTTGGAGGCTATTCATCTTTATGTACCGGATGGTTATCTTTGACAGCGTCAGCACATACTGTTTTATCTCCCAGAATGCAGAACCAACCTGCCTCTGGGATAGCACTCAGACTGCTGAACATGATCACTTCGGAGATCGATCTCTTTCATATTCGTGAGAGTACGTTCAGAAGACAAATACTCTTGACTTTGGAGAGTATCTTGTATTCCTAATGTCGAACCATCTCTCATGCGTTCCTGGTATTATATTATATATTTATTATATTTTACTTCGGTAATTGATTAATTTGGTCATGCCAGGTCTTCCTTGGCCTTCCTCGAATTCTTTTCCCATTCACACTACTTGTGTATATATTTTTAACTATTCTTCCCTCATCCATTCGTTCCATTTATCCAAACCATCTTAGTGACCCTTTCTTGATTTTATTTATCACGCATTCATCCGCCTTACATTCCTACCTTACTTCATCATTCTGTCATAAATTGTTTTTCCGCACATCCTTCTTAGTGACCTCATTTCTACGGCATTTATCCTATTTCATCCTTCTTCTGCCAGATACAAGCTTCACTTCCATACATAAGTATGGCGAATTCGTAAATACCCTTACGATAAAGGTAGCAAACAAATAACTGGCTTTTCCTATTCATAAGGTTCTATGTATATTTCCTCTGATATTTTTTTTATTCACCCTTTACATCGATTTGGCTCGCGCTGTAATGATGTGAGGAGTTTTTTCAACAAAATAATAATAATGATAATAATAATAAGAGTCGGCACTAGAACTCCATCGTGCACTGCCATATTTGCTTCAGTCGATATATTTCTATTTGCGGTAATGATTTTGAGTGCACCATTTATTTTGTTTCCAGCTCCAACCTTTCCTCCGATATCTTTCTCCATTTTTTCCAACTCTTGTGGTCCATGATTGCAAAACTATACTATTAATAATAATTTACATGAATAATGTCTTGTGGATAATACAGGAAGCATTTTTACCATCGTATCTTCTTTGCCTGCACCAAGACGCGGCGTGAAAGTACATAGTTAGTATTTTAATATGATGGTCGCCTGACTATTTAACCTGGAAACTCTCCAAGATTAAATATTGATCAGCGCGTCTCGTCAACTAAAAGCTTTTTAAGTAGACCAATAAACTTTCACGATTCGTTTCACCTTGACGAAAGTGAGATATGCTTTACCTTTCGTGAGGTACACAAATTTTACTTATCTTTTACGTAATGTGGATATTAGGGAAAGCTACGCATAATGAAAAAATACATCAATCAAATTTTCTAATATATAAACTAACTATCCATCACGCCGTCTCCCCGAAAGGGTAGGCAGAAAGAACGGACTGTCACACTTTAACCGATGCGGCACTCCATCCTTCTCTTTTCGCCCCGCGGGAGACGCGGTGTGATGGGTTGCGAACCTCATCGCCACCAATAGGCATCTCCCGCGCAAACAATTGTGCACTGCCATCTTAGCTTTTTGAATAGGCTTTTGTTTGCGATGACAACTTTAAGTGCACCATTTACTCTGTTGCCTGCCCCAACCCTTCTTACAATATCCTCTTCCATCCTTTGTAAACATACTTCCTAAATAAACAAATTCATCCACTAGTTCCAGATTTTCACCGTTCACACTAATGCTACGGACTGTCATGTTTCCTTCTATTTCGAAAATTATTAGCTTGGAATTGTTCACATTCATCATTAAATTGTATCACTTGCATACCTCATACATACCAGACACTAGGGTTCATGCTCGTTGTCTGCAAGTAGCACAACGTCGTCCGCATACAATAGACAGATTACTGGCACACCGTTCATTTTTGCACCTGCATCCAACCCTTTCAGCTCCTTCTTGCACTTGTCCATATATAGATTAAACAACCATGGGTAGATTACAAACCCCTGTTTGACACCTTTCTTGATATCAAATCAGGCTGTAAGATCCCCATTTACGCTGACACTAGCAGTGCTTTCCGTGTACAGCCTAGGTTCTCAAAGTGTGCGATAACGCCTCCTTGTGGGCGTTTGAGACTTTCAGGGGGGCAGTAGAAGACCCAGAAAAAATAGAGGGCGTGGGCAGATAAAAAATAAAAAAAATATAGTCTAAAAAGACATAAAAAACACGCCTCCTTGTGGGCGTTTGAGACTTTCAGGGGGGCAGTAGAAGACCCAGAAAAAATAGAGGGCGTGGGCAGATAAAAAATAAAAAAAATATAGTCTAAAAAGACATAAAAAACACGCTAATCACGTAGGTACTAATAAAGCAAATTAAACTTAAATATTGGTTTATTTTGTTATTGTATGTATTGTAATCATTTTTCCATATTTCGAATAACTTTTATGGGAGGGGGGCGTTGAGCGTTTATTTTTCTTGTAAAGGGAGCGGTGGCCCAGAAAAGATTGGAAACCTATGTGATCTGTTTTGTGCTTATTCCATATTCAGACAATATTTCTCACAACTTAATTCTGTCAAGGTATGTAAAGCAGATTACTGCATCATGGATATAATTAAAAAAGGATCCCTGAGATGGTTTGGACATATGGAACGAATGGATGAGAGAAGAATGGTTAAAAAGTTGTACACAAGCAGCGTGAGTGGAAAAAGAAGCCGAGGACGACCGAGGAAAACATGGCATGACCAAATTAATCAATTGCTAAAAGGCGGCCACATTCGAAGTCGGAATAATCGACGTGCGTGCATGGTACGATGCATGAATGTAGAGGAATCCCGAGAGGTATGCCAGGACAGAGCATTGTGGCGATCCATCCTCTCTGCCTACCTCTCCGGGGAAATGGCGTGATGGTTAGTTAGTTAGTAATTCTGTCAACGCGATCATATTTTTTGCAAATCGCTCGCTTTTTGCAAACCGACAAACGCACAGAAGGGGGGAGGCGCACAGGGGGGCCCTTTTATAACACAAAATATATCGAAATCATTATAAATCCATCTAGCTAGTGTGCTAGAGGCGGATAAAAAATCATAAACGAATTTACGTGTTAAAAACTTCACATGATAATTTAAAAAAATTATTTAGTGTCAATAAATTATGATACTATTTCTCTGTAAGAAAATCTTGGTGTTATCTTAGAAAAGCTTATTATGCATGCATATTTGAGAGATGACATTATACACGGTCGATTTCTCTTTAACAACCAGGCGTTCAGATGGTCTGTCAGTCAATCAGTAAAATTCGTTTTATCTTTGAATTAACCATAAATATATGTACATAATTATTTTTTACGTAGATACGAACCGGCGTTTTAATCGATTTCGTCTGCTTTATTTCAAACGTGATGCACAGCGCAGTAAAAAAAGAATTATTAAGATGAAAAAGTGTTACATGATCTAAATCAGAAACCGATGTGCATGGAGATAACATGTTAAGATAATTGTTTAAAGATAATAACGTACACATATTGATTATTCTCCCCGTCTCTGTGAGTTGCTAAAACTGTAATTAATTATGAATTTTCCGTTCAATTGTAATGTAAAGAAAACGAGTTTTTTCTTGTTTAATACAAAACGCTCTGAAACTAATTACTGTTCATAAATATATATTAACATACAAATTAAAATATCAATCACAATCCATTTTCGCTCCAAAGATTTGCATCAAAATATTCCGTGACATTGTTTGCTAGTATTCCCAGTATATTTTCATTTACGTGAACGATTTTTTTTATACGTCTTCTTCTTCTTCTTCAAGTGCCCTGTTGGGTCCCTCCAACGTTGGCGATCACCTCGGCGAACCTGTCCGCTGCACCGCTCGGAACAGCTCCTCCACACTTCGGATGCTCCCTCACGTTTCGCAGCCAGGACATTTGTCTCCTACCGGGCCCTCGGCGTCCCTCAATTTTCCCCTCCAATATCAGTTGGAGAAGGTGGTACTTTTCCCAACGCAGTATATGACCCAGATGTGTCGATTCCCGGCGAGGGCAGTGTGATTGTCACACTGTCTTTGGTCTGGTGTAGAATTCACGTGACAATAAAATGGCGATAGATTAACTACCTATCACATGTCACGAGAATCACTATGATAGCTATAATAATTCCCTTTACATCGATTTGGCTCATGCTGTCATGATGTAAAGAGCAATTCAATAAAATAATAATAATAATAATAATCTTTCGAACCTTGATAGTTGATAACAGTTCCCTGTCAACTCTAGCTCGCATCAGGACTTCGGTATTGGTAACTATGTCTGTCCAGGGAACTCTGAGCATTCGGCGATGGAGCCACATTTCAAATGCTTCCAGTCTGTTCATTGAGTTAACTTTCAAGGTCCACGTTTCAC
The DNA here is from genome assembly GCA_022606425.2 of Lepidostoma basale. NCBI lineage: Eukaryota > Metazoa > Arthropoda > Insecta > Trichoptera > Lepidostomatidae > Lepidostoma > Lepidostoma basale. Next base: position 786,697 of record JAHDVF020001281.1, on the reverse strand, counting down.
ATCCATACAATAAAACAGACCACATATACCATTTGATCATTCTCTGGCGGAGGAGGCATTTTTATACGTAACTATAGTTCGACATTAGGAAAACAAAATATTCTCCAAAGTCAAGAGTATTTGTATACTTCTCTTGATACCTCAACATTCATACATTGTGTCATGCATGCACGTCGATTAATCCGACTTCTCACGTGGCGACATTCAATATTCGTTAATCAACAACAAACCATCACGCCGTTTCCCCGTAGGGGTAGGCAGATGCACATATGTCTGTTGATGAAATAAACTGATTTGATTTGATTTGATTTTATAGGAGTTGGAGTTTTCGTGAGGGAGTTTTATATTATTGTTTAAGAAACGTCGTGTATTCCTCGGTAAACTCGTGAAATAATCGCAATAACAAAACATCGTAAAACTGTAGGCTTACATTGACCTTGCTGAAATACTCCATATGTAATATGTTGCCAAGTAACATACGTGACGAGGTAAAGCAGTTTTTTTATCACAAATATTTTCTTATCATGAAGTACCGTCTGCACACCTCAAAACCACCGACTTCCACTATGCTTTGTGATAAGAAGGACACGTCATCTTTTCATAGTGAATTAAAAAGCCGTTAATAATGCGATATTTTTTTTATTATTAATTATCTATAACGAAAAATGGTTACCTGGGTAAATTTTTTTGAAGTATAGTCACTTGTGTATCATTGAAACGTACTATAATACATTATATAACATACAATATAATCATTTTGAGTACCTCGCAATGTGTGGAATATTAACGTATCTAACAATAATAATAATAAAATAAAAGAGCAAATATTTTGCGCCAATCACAACGGGTTCTGGAATTGATTAAGTAGTAATTAAAGATTACAGTATTTTGAATTTTACGAGTATTTGATATCACACATTATAACTTAACGTTTATTTATGTTTGTTGAAATCATCAAATCAAAATCAAATCGAATCAGTTTATTTTCTCAAAAGATATTATAAACAAAAATTATAGTTTAATGTATCTATTGAAAACAGGTAAAATATAATATATACCAGGAACGCACGATGGTTCGACATTAGGAATACAAAATACTCCCCAAAGTCAAGGGTATTTGTCTTCTGAACGTACTTTCACGAATATAAAAGACTTCGATCTCCGAAGCGATTATGCTCAGCAGTTTGATTGCTCTCCCTACCGGCATCACCAGTTGTGACTGATATCCTGTTGTTTGTTGCATCTCCGTCCTCCTGCGATGTGGACTGCCAACTGTCTCGCCGTTGGTTGCATCTCCGTTCTCCTAGGATGTGGACGGTAACATCTCCGGGAGTCGAACCCGGGACATTCGGTGTGGCAGTCATAGCTCTTGCCACTCTGCCACGAAAATCGTTTCTCTCGTCAGTCGTCGACCCTCTACTAAACGCGCCAAAATAAGTTTTACCAAAATTTGTTTTTTGAATAATGAAATATTTGTTCTTCTATTTTTTTTCGGAAAGTTTTTCATTAGCATTATACAACATAGAGTTAATTATTTGAATTTGTAGATGGTCAGGACTGGTGTTTCGTGATCACGAGAAGGTTCTCCCCGTGCCCGTGGGATAAAACAGTTCTCTGCAGCGCTCGTTTCAATTCATCGTTGCATAAAAGGTATGGCTTCACGAAACCCGTTTTACTTTTAACACCGGTCAACTGGAATACAGCCATATAAAGACAGATTGGCGCCATTTGTATAAGTAAGTACCTCGGTACCTGCGCATGTTTGCAAAGGGGCTAGTTACGTGATTATTCAACCACTGCATAGTGGCGCTATTGTATCAGCCCTAATGGATGCGAAGCTTGAAGGAATGTATTGAATAACTTTTGCAGTGAATATACAATCATTTTCTAATAATGAAAATATCCAGTTATATTCTGAATGCATATAAATATGAAAACTATACATTTTAAAGTTTCAATCCTAAGGATTGGTTTGCAGCAAAGTCCATTAACATCTTTTTAGGTTCTCAGGGTGCCATATGGGCCTCTTTAATAAGGTAGTTTCCTGTTGGTTTCCTCTTTTTTATATACAACAAGTAATTATAGATACACAATGAACAACCAGCAACTAGCACATGTATCTACGATGAGAGATCTCGGGATCATCTATGAGAGTAGGCTGACTTTTCGTGCACATATTGAGAGGATTTGTGGCACTGCACTAAGGATGTTGGGCTTCATCGTCCGGACAGGAAGAGTTTTCAGGGATCCCCATGTGCTCAGAGTCCTATACAACGCATTGGTTCGGAGCAAACTCGAAAGTGGTTCTGTGATATGGAGTCCTCACGAGGCGAGATATTCCGTTATGCTGGAGAGGGTTCAGAAAAAAATTCTGAGGTATCTCTACATGAGGGAATATGGTAGCTACCGTGGTTCTAACCCACGGCATTTCTTTTGGGAATGCTTGGGGCCAACTCTCTGCAGCTTCGAAGAGATGGGCATCTCATAACCCATTTCTTTCGATTACTCAGGGGATATTTCGAGAACTCGGTCGTGCTGGAGGATGTTCGGCTTTTTGTCACTGATAGATATCTCCGACAGCGACAGCATAGATTGTTTTACCTATCGGCCGCCAGAAACAATCTGCCTCTGGTGACACCGGTGGGAAGAACAATTAATCTGCTGAACGCGGTCTCTTCAGAGATAGACGTCTTTCTTACTAGCGAAAGTACGTTCAGAAGGCAAATACTCTTAATTCTGGAGAGTATCCTGTCTTCCTAATGTCGAACCATCTCTCATGCGTTTCTGGTAGTATATTAAACATAATATAATATATTATTTTACCTGTTCTCAATATATGCCTTAAAAATTAATTTTGGAATGTCTATTGATGAAATACTGATTTGATTTGATAAGAAACCCAATTACTTCATATTTTTTTTAGCTATTGATTCTCATGACATTGTGATAGGTAGCTAAATACGGTGTGATGATTACACTGCTGTCGCCGGGAATCGAACGCGACATACGGTAAGGCACTCATAGCTCTTGGCACTCTGCCACGAAGGTTGTAGTAATAAAATATATTGTACAATGGATTCTCTATACAAAATTTGAAATATTGTATACATAATCTTACCTATTTTAACAAAAACCTTGAATAATATATTAACATATCTATCTTTACGTAGCCACTGCATACAATATATTGAACGCATGCATACATGTACCAGTAACCGTAATGCGAGGAATATAACCGTACAGTTAAGTAAGATGCTGGATGCTGGGTAATGGGATAATGGTAGCTGGTCGCGGACCGGTCCGAAGTTAATTATTAATATTTCTTGCGGTACTCGAAACTGTAGCTCCAAATTCGCCCATGATGACTTGACTCGGCCCCGAACGTTCAATGCCAAAGATAAAGTAACTCGCAATAAATCCGTAATCCATACTGGTATACCCTAAATCTCGCATTAGATTACAGATAAGCGAGTTTCAAAGGCGCAGTATATCACTCCAATTGATTAAAAAATACACTAACTAACATATATAATACATTGTTACTTCACGTGGACTAATTCGGTAAAATTAGAGAGCTCGAAACGAAATATGAACATCGATGTTCAAATTTTCGGCGAGTTTCTCCCTTGCTCTCTAAAGAGGACGATTGGGATTGAGGTGGGACAGGTTCAAATCATTTAATGAGTAATGTTAGCGTCCTTGCCAGATGACATCAGAATACTACGAATCTAGCTCTATTATTTCTTGCACTACTCCAACTTCATCTCTTTCATTTCCAGACCACGACCTAAATTATTACCATCTTCCTTGTCAATAATGACCCTTTACCACCAAGTTATCCACCATCATTCAGTCCTTTACCCCTCCCGCAATCAATGCGGATAAAAAAAATCCTCCCCGATAGCCCACTACGTACTCCGCCACACAAAATGGTCTCACGCAGGATACTATCTCCTACCAAAACTCCATTCAGGCACTGCTCCTCTTATCTTCCCCTCGGGAACAGACTTTTTTTATAAATACAATACAACTTAAACTGGTCTTCCATTCCTTGACGATAATGTAAGACTTTATCATAAACCCTATCCTCTTTCGGAAGTACACTCCGGGCCATATATTTAGCCCCATCATAAAACAACTACCAAATCGCATTCCAACAATGTTTCCTACAGACGTAAGAGGAATAGCCATTAGAGCTGAACCTCTGTAAGCCAGGAGATCCAAATCCAAGTACAAGCAGAAATAATGGCCCGCCACACAGTTCTTTCCAATTACAGTAAAACCTCGATATAACGGACTAATTGGGGGGACGGAGTGTCCGTTAAAGCCGAAAGTCCGTTATATAAAAATAGGTTTAAAATGAATCAACATATTTTTTTGAATATATACATTGTATTAAGATATAAATAAACAATACAAAACACAACCAAAATTATATTTATTGTCTTCGGACACTCGTCGTGGAGTGACGTTGCTGTATCATATCGACGCGCTTGCTTTCTGTAATTCTGCTTTGAAAAATGAATCAAGTTTTGTTTGCATTTTTGATGTTTGCTATTTTTTATAATCTTCTTCTTCTTCTTCTTCTGATTATAGATCTTGCAATCTGTTTATGCAGGATATCAACTTTCTTCCTGTGATGAAGACGACCAGCCTTCTCTCCATCTCTTTGGTGGTCGTCCTGGTGGTCGACGGCCCTCTGGAGTCTCGTGCATCACGATAATAGGAATTCTTCGTAACTCTCTAAAATACCGAAAATGCGCATCTATAATCCAGTTGAACTTTGTGATCTGACGAATAGTCAATAAATGTTATTATAATAGATCGTCGAGATGTGATCTTACCACTAATAACTTTCTTCTTCTTCTCTATCTTCACTTCCATCATCGGCATTATGTCTCAAATTCTAGTGCTAGACGTATGACGTGATTATGATGGCCACTAAAAATTGTTTACATGCGGCGACACTTAAATTTAAGCATGATAATATTAACAGAACGTTTTTAATTTTTTACATTTGAACGGATTTTTTGTCCGTTATATATGAAGCTCGTTAAATAGAGGTCCGTTTTATCGAGGCTTTACTATACTCGTACTTTCATTCGCACTGTATTAATTATTTATTGTATATTTGCATTTGACACTATCATGTACAGATTTTCAGCCCGAAACAATCTTCCTGTAGATTTCAATTGTATTGAGAACCCTTCATAGTCTAGAATGATACTCAATGCATTTTTAAATGATATCCTAATGTCAATGTTGACCGTCTGCGTCAGGTGCAGCTCTCATACCAAATATAATAGATACATTGATTTTTAACTACTTCATAAAACAGAGCATTTTCTAGAGCGCCTTTGACATGATTAATTTTACATCTGGCGGTATATAAATCGTTCAATTTATTATTAATATATTTCACTTATATCCACGTATAGAACAAATAGGTGAGCGCATAACTTCCAAAATAAGAATGAAAGTAGAGCAATGCTAAAATGAGATTTTCAAGATGAATGTTACGCATTTTTACACTCTACTTACGCGATTTTTCAATAACTTCGCCATCTAGGAAAGTATTCATCTTTATGTCCCAAACGCGTATCTTAAAAAGTTGATCAAATTTGTTGAACATGTTTTTCGCAATAAAAAAAAAACAATGTTCTAGAGTCAGATTTGTGAATTATTCTGCTTCCTTTTCTTTCTGTCATGATTTAAATAAATGACTTATTTATTGTTTCTTGAACAATGATGTAAAACTCCATATTGAATGATTAATACGAATGTAAACGTCCGTTTTCTAGAAGTTTTATTATATTTAATGGTAATGACACGTTTCGCCCTTCTAAGGCATTATGAATTGTCAAATGCCACAATTAACATGTAATTTCCATAAATATATAATAAAACTTCTAGAAAACTGACGTTTTCATTCGTATTAAATACAAATTAATGACGAAAAATAGAAAAGAAAACTCATTTTCTGGGTCGTGTCCAGATTTGAACCCAAGTCACCTGGTCCAGGAGCCAAGGGTTATTATATGAGAAATACAATTAATTATATCCATATTCAATATTGATGAAAACCTCAGACTTCTAGAAGATTTGTTCTATTATATGGGAGTGATTTGTTTTGATTTCCTAAGACATTATCAAACATTTGATAATGCTCTAGTAAGGCGAAACATGCCAATCCTATAAAGTATAAGACAACTTTTAGAAAACAGACATTTTCTTGAATAGTTAACGTTTAATACAGGGTTTTCAACACACTTCTAGTACCAATAAAAAATTAGTAATAATCAATTTGGTACGTGTACGCACAATTCTCGTAATAAAAAAAGTGTATTTCAGTTTTTATTACAATTACATAAAGATATCCGTAGGCTGGTGTTGTATACAGATAACTAATCATTATCAATAATGAATCGCCACTTTTTATCAGTTATTTTTGACACGTTCTTTACATGTTTTGTCGAGAAACGTCGCAATTCGTAAGAATTTTCAGATAAGGGCTCTGTTATTAAGAATATTGATTTTAACCTCAATTTCAACACACCTTGCTGCGTAATTGTAAACACGTATATTTTTAATACGAATAATATTTTTTATCGCTTCAAACATAGATACATACTTCGATATGTGCAAATACGCATTTAAATAAAAATTGGGAATGATTAAAAACGCTAAAAACCTATTAAATACCTATCCAAAAAAGCTAAAATGGCAGTGCACAATGGTGTTCTTCTACCGACCCTTATGTATGGAAGCGAAGCATGGAGCTGGCAAAAGAAGGATGAAAGTAGAATAAATGCAGTAGAAATGAGATCTCTTAGACGAATGTGTAAATACTCTGTGTATGATAGAGTTTCGAATGAAAATATATGAAGTGAATGCGGTGCGAATGATGGTGTCATGAACAAAATAATGAAAGAATCATTAAGATGGTTTGGACATATGGAAAGAATGAATGAAGAAAGAATGGTAAAAAAAAAATATGTTAATGATGTTAATGGAACCAGAAATAGAGGAAGACCGAGGAAAACGTGGCACGATCAAATAAATCAAATATTGAATGTCGGCCATGTGAGGAGTCAGAGAAATCGACGCGCGTGCATGACACGATGTATGAATGTTGAGGAAGCGAGAAAAATATGTCAGGAAAGAAAATTGTGGCAGTCCATTCTTTCTGCCTACCCCTTCAGGGAGACGGCGCGATGGTTAGTTAGTTAGTTAGTTAAAAACGCCCTCTGCGTACTTTTTTAAAACACCCGATGTTTTCCGAAGGTATTGTTCCAGTGACCCGGACATTGAAATAAAATGCAGAATTGAAGTTGCACGAGTTGCATTTAATAAAATGAGAACATTATTTTGCAACGATAATCTTAACTGGAAACTCCGACAAAGAATGATTAAATGTTATATATGGTCTGTTCTACTATATGGCTGCGAAACCTGAACTCTGAAAAATGTAATGAACTGGTTGGAAGCGTTCGAGATGTGGATATACCGCAGAATGCTCTGTATGCCGTGGACCGATAGGGTCAGTAATGCAGACGTACTACAGAGTCAATAAAGAGCTGTTGTTAAGTGTGAAAATTAGAAAGGTCTCATATTTAGGGAGAAAAAAACCACCTCCTTCGACTGGTATGAGAAAAATACCACCTTCTTTGACCGATATTAATGGGTAAAGTGGAGGGACGTCGGGGAGTTGGTAGAAGGCAGCTGTCTTGGCTGCGGAACATCAAAGAGTGGACAGGAATAACAAGAATTCAGAATCTGTTCTGCCTTCGAAGCCCGTCCCCCATCCATTCGGGACTGACATTAATTAATTGTTATTTCATTTACGAAAATCAAAGAGACACCATAATGTAGATGTTTTAGTGCTGACAGGGTCCATCCATCGCATTTCGGGCCTTTCTATTCTTCTTCGACCTTGCGATGACCACGTTTAAATCTATCTTGAATAATTGAATAGAATTATCAGCTAGTATTTTGACGAAAATCGTATCAGCAAAAGGGTTATTTATAAAAAAAATTGTCCACCGTCCCAAGGCTCGAAGAACTCTGAGTTGATTCATTGATGTAGCGCTAATATTCAAATTTTCTAACCAAATTAGTATTTTCCCCAAACCTCTCCTTTTAAAGATTCTTCTGTTTGGGTCCCGCAGCCGTCGCCATGACACACTCTTTCTCTCGGGGTCAATTGAGTAACGGGCATAAATAGCGCTGTTTTGGCCGTGTCAAATGTGCGGAGCGTTGCCTTTCTGGGCGGAAGGACGGGAAAAGTTAAACAAGTAACAAGCGAGAGTCCACTGTACTTCCGAGTAAAAAACTCGGAGTGGTCGACACGCGAATCTCTACCCAAGTTTTACAATTTCTTTTTCCTCTCGGTGCTGTATCCCGGTATGAGATTTAACCTTCTCTACAACAGTCCCCTACTGGCTCATGTCCCTGGCCATCCCTCTCCATTCTTCCGGTGTTTCCAGTTTCCTCCAGACCTCTTAGACGTAGTCCGCCCTTCTTGGTCTACTTCTGGGTCTCTTTTTGGGCGGCTGGGCAAAATCTTTGGATTGTAACAATTGCAATGTTATCAAAAACCTTCACGAATTGGGTTATAACAAAATCAAGATGGCACTGATTCAAACGCTTGTTTTTTCCATATTCCTTTATGGTTGCGTGTCTTGGACTGTGCGAACATCGAAAAGGTCCAAAATTGATGCTTTCGAGATGTGGTGCTGAAGAATATGTATTTTTCTACTATATTTGGTTTGTTTCGAATCGAGCTCTCGTCCCTTGGATCAGGAATCGTTTTTTTATATAAAACATTCTTCATCGTGCGTCTTGCTAGTCTCAACATATGAAGACGAGACGTAGACACTGATAAGGGGTCTAGTGTACAAGTTCTAGGCCGTTCAGCGTGTCATGGAAAGAGCCAGAGATGCTAGGAATAATGCTAGGAATAAGAGAATCAGAAATGAATTTATTCGACAACAATCCAAGGTGACTGAGGTGCCCCTGAGGATAGACGGGTTGAAGTGGCAGATGGCTGGCTATATTTGTCGGAGAACCGACCGACAGCCAATGAGGAAGACTGGTGAAGTGGAGACCGCGTACACCATTCCGTGTAGTTAGTAGGACTTCCCCGGTCCGCTGGATCGACGATATTATAAGGGTTGCTGGACGTGGATAGATGAAAGTGGCAATAGACAGGAGACAGTGACGTGCTTTGGGATAGACCTACGTTCAGAAATGGAAGACAGAAGGCTGATAAAAAGAATAAGAAGATTATTCAACGATGATTTCAATCAGATTTTATTGTAATTTAAATATGCTTTATAATTTATTTTATTGAATGTTAAAGCGTTAACACTGTGGAATTCTATTGTTAACACTTTTAAATTTGAAAAACAACACTGTATATTTTTCACTTTAATGTATTATTTATCTTCACACAATAACTTTTTTTAATTAATACTAATGAAAACGTCAGTTTTCTAGAAGTTTTATTATATTTTATGGGAATGACAGGTTTCGTCCTTCTAAGACATTATCAAACATTTGATTAATGCCTTTGAAGTGCAAAACATGTCATTCCCATAAAATATAATAAAACTTCTAGAAAACTGACGTTTTCATTAGTATTAATTATTTAATCTGGAGTTTTACATCATTGTTCAAGAAACAATAAATAAAAACTTTTTTTTACCATTTACTCCTTCCTCTCTCTTTAAATACCCTTTCTACTTTTAGTCTGCCAAACTCCCATTCCCAATAATTATTACATCCAGTTATTTTCAAACGTATGTTTTATATATTAACTTATAATTATACACTATTATTATTAAAAATCAATTATTCCCCGCTGTTATTAGTCCTAATATTTTATGTATATAATAATGAGTCTTGTTTTATATTTAAGTTATTTACTTTTAAACCTGACGATAGAGGTCACCTCCGATACATTGTCGTCTTTTAAGCTTTTTATTTTTATTATATAGATATTTAATAAATTCGCAAGGTTCGTAACCCATCGCAAAGATGAGGTTCGCAACCCATCACACCGCGTCTCCCGCGGGGCGAAAAGAGAAGGTGGTGTGCCGCATCGGTTAAAGTGTGACAGTCCATTCTTTCTGCCTACCCTTTCGGGATAGACGGCGTGATGGTTAGTTAGTTAGAAAGTTAGTTAATAAATTATAGTGAAAAATATACAGTGTTGTTTTTCAGAATCCAAAATTTTTATATAATAAATATTGTTATATATTTATTTCAATAAATTCTTACCTGTCCGTATGGAGAAAGCAAGAGTAGAGTTAATCATTTAGGCCAAGCCTTATGTGTAAAGGAAGTCAAGGTGACTCAACATTGCTTTAGTAGTCACGGTCGCGGCTTTAGCTTCAGTACTGAATTATATTCCTATACATAGCGAGAACATAACACTCCTTTAATTGGCAAAGCGTGGAGACTATACTAACAAATGATTTTAACAACAAACATATACATTTTAACATCTAGATGACAGAAAACTCTTGTAGATCAAGGGATATCTCATTTGGCCTATTATTATTATTTTAACTCTTCTTGTTCTTTCCCGTCTCTTTCTTTCCATATAAGTGTGAACGAAGAGAACTTAGAACAGGTGAGGGAATTTGTGTATTAAGGTAGCATGTTCACAGCAGATGCCCGAACGGATAGTGACGTCGAAAGAAGGGTTGGTGCGGGTAACAAAGTGAATGGAGCTTTAAAAATAGTTATTGGAAACAAGAATTTATCAATGAAAGCCAAAACGGCCATTCACAATGGAGTTCTGGTCCCAACCCTAATGTATGGAAGCGAACCATGGAACTGGCAGAAGAAGGATGAGAGTAGAATAAATGCGGTAGAGATGAGGTCCCTAAGACGTATGTGTGGTAGAACGATATACGACAGAATCTCAAATGCTGATATAAGAAAGGAATGTAGAGCGGAAGAAGGTATAATGAACAAAATTATGAAAGGATCGCTGCGTTGGTTCGGACATATGGAACGCATGGATGGAGAAAGAATGGTTAAGAAAGTATACGTTAATGATGTAAATGGGGTACGAAGTCGAGGCAGACCGAGGAAAACATGGCATGACCAAATTAATCAAATTTTAAAGGTTGGTCATGTTAGAAGTCGGAGGAATCGACGTGCGTGTATGACTCGTTGTATGAATGTGGAGGAAGCTAGTGAGGTTTGCCAGGATAGAGTAGTGTGGCGGTCCATTCTCTCTGCCTACCCCTGCGGGGAAACGGCGTGATGGTTTGTTGTTGTTGTTGTTGTTGTTGTTTGTTCTTTCCCTTTGCCATTTCCCATCATCTGGGGTCGGCCCTCCTCGAACGGAGACGCCAAACTTTTCTCTCCTGGCTCATCTCCACTGTCAGGTTCTCGTGTTGCAGCTCCCTTTCCATGTTGGCCCACCATGTTGCCATTTATAAATCAGATGATTCTAATCCGTTTCACCCAGGATGTGGTAATCCGCTAATATTCTATCCGACCGTCGCAATTTCGGTCATTTTTGGAACCTTCTTGAAAAGGTTGACTATATTTTGACTGGTGAAGAAATCTAAAAGAAATTAGATATTTTTTTAAATACAACATCATGACAGTAAAACAAATGCTAAAACCTTAATATTAGACGAAAAGAAAAGAAATTTTCATATGAAATATTCACTTTATGGTAAGATATTTTCAAATTATAGATGTAAAATAATAAAAACATAATATTTGAATAATTTCTTCAATATTATTTTAAAGTTCTTGCTGGTGTTGGTTTGTTCTAAGTGCCTAATTACTGCTAATTAAAAAAAAACTGTGGATACCTGGAACATAAATTGAATAGACAATATGTGCACCATCTAAAAAGAACATTTTGTATTAAATTATTTATATTTTGTTATTTTATTTTATATCATTGAATTTTATATTATTTGTTTTAGATTTTTTTTTGTGTTTGTTGGACGATCGAAGTGTGCGCGGGAGATGCCTATTGGTGGCGATGAGGTTCGCAACCCATCACACCGCGTTTCCCGCGGGTCGAAATGAGAAGGATGGAGTGCCGCATCGGTTATAGTGTGGCAGTCCATTATTTCTGGGAGACGGCGTGATGGTTATTTAGTTAGTTTATAATAAAAACACTTCGTATTTAACCACGGTATGGTTATTTATATTTGATGCCAACTAGTTTCGCTTGGACATCATTAGATGGAGGAGAACGAGGATACGATTCAAGCGAGACCATGTTAACCATATGGACACTCACAGAATTGCATACACTGCTGCAAATGGGATACACGTAGGCTAACGTCTTAAATAGAGAGCTGATCTTTCGCATCGCAAAAGGAGGCATATTCCGAGACAACAGATTACCCGATCTAGTTAAAGAAGTAGAATAAGGATATAATATAATATAATGTATCTCTGTAATTATTATTACATATATTTAATTTAAATACAAGATTAGTATTTTATTTGTGACCATTGTGAACCAGAACCATGTGATTATAATAATTAGTGAGTTCATCATCGATCACTTGATATCGGCGCCATAAAGATGAGAATCTTATTTAGCAGTATCATTTACGAAGAGATTTGTATTTCGAGATTACATTGAAATAATCTTTAGCGACATTGAAGTATTTTTTCAATAATAATAATTTCAAACGATAACGCACTTTTTCACAAACGATTAATGTTCATTAAAGAGACTTTACTCGCTTAAAACGTTCTTAAGAAACGAAAAAATTACTAAGAATATATTATATTACATACACGCTTGTGTATATCAATAACTGAGAATCTGTGAAATATGCTACCGAGTACTCAAAAACTGTATGAGAATTTTAACTAACTAACCATCACGCCTTTTCACTAGCTAGGTAGGCAGAGAGGATGGACCGCCATACTGCTCTGTCTTCGATTACCTCTCAAGATCCCTCCTTCTTCTTATATTTTTTTCTACATGCATACGAGTACATAGTAACGTGCAGATTTTTCTCCGACTTTAGACCGCTTTTTCATCATCAGCCGTCTGTCATCCACTGCTGAATGTAGGCCTCTCCCAAAGCACGCCACCGCCCTCTATCCATTGCCGCTCCCATCCATCCATGTCCAGCAATCCTCTTCGTAACCCCAGATTACCCCATCTTTAGTGAAAATTAAACGTTAGTTTTCACTGACTAGTTCTGACAAACGAAACAGAGAAAGACCCCCCACACGACAGTCCGATCACATTACAAGAATTGCTGGCGATTGGATGCAAAAGGCACAAGACAGGGATACGTGGAGAAGTATGGGGGAGGCCTATGTCCAGCAGTGGACGACAACGGCTGTCTAAGTAGAAGAAGTTTCACTGAAGAAGGGAAAAAACACGTGTTTTTTTATAAACAAACCAATTGTTATTGTTTGCTATAGTTATTTACATAAATTGTGATACATTTTATTTTATTGTTTCTTTTTTTTATATATACTTTGTATACAACGCTCACTTTTATTTAAAAAAAAATAATTTAAATTAAATATCAAACATGTTTTGGACTAACCAGCCCTTCATCAGTGATATTAGATACCTACATAAATATTTAAAATATAATCAAATTCTTTACAAATATGGTCAGTTTTGACAGATGTTATATATAATATAATATAATATGTTATATAATATCACTGGTTAGTCCGAAACATGTTTCATATTTTATTTTAATTTTATTTTTTTAATAAATGTGAGTGTTGTGTACAAGGTATATAAAAAATAAACATTAAACATCTACAACACAAAGTTATGGCGAACAAAGAAGACATTTTATTTTATTTAAAAAAGACCAATGGCTTAAATCAATCGTATTAGAATTTATTATAAAATTTCCAATATGGGCATAAAATAGGTCATCATTATGAAGAAGGAAACGGGTCGTGCCCAGGCTTGAACACAAGACCTCTGAATTAGGAGTCAAGCGTTCTGTCCTCTAGAATTCCACCGGTTTTAATTCTAATTATTTTGTTAATTATGGAATATTCTAAACAACGAGTATGTCAATTTCTTAAAGGGAAAATTTATAAAAAATAAAAAAAAACATGTACAAATGTACATACAATAGTACCGATATCTCCATTAACACAGAACTCTTTTAAGAATATAAAGTAAATTTTCTTAGAAATTCATAAGACTGAAGTTATTTCTGTACAATATATTTTAATACAATAATATTACGCACGAATGTTCAATATTTTATGAAATTAAAGTGCCAACGCATCAGAAATATAAACTTATCACTAAACCACAGCCAACTAAAAAACCTCTTTTACAATAGATAAGCTTTATCTGTGGTTAAATTTAGTAAATACACAATTTTTATTTTATTTTAAAATTATTATGAATTACAAATTGTTGGTATTAACAGTGCTGATTCATACCGTATTTTATAAGTTATTGTTTTTTTACAATGAAACATGGGTAACAGACATGATAAGAATACGAACAGATTTAAAGTAAGGACAGAGCGCTTGGTTCCTGATCCAGGGGCCTTGGGTTCAATCTTGGACACGACGCAGTTTTTTCTTCATAATAACACGCTATAATCGTATATGCTCATTGAACATGGACATGAGCTTGGATCTTCTGCTTATCTAACTATTCACATCACCGAAATTATTATTTTTAATACGATTACCCGATTTCGAATAAACTGGTTTCTTATAAAATCCATATTAAATAATTAATACGAATGAAATCATCTGTTTTTTAAATGTCTTATTATATTAAAAGACTTTTTTTGCCTTGCTTAGATATTATTTAATGTGATTTTGAATATTATTTCCATATATCCCTTATGTATGGAAGCGAAGCATGGAACTGGCAAAGAATGATAAAAGTAGAATAAATGCAGTAGAAATGAGATCTCTTAGACGAATGTGTGGATACTCTGTGTATGATACTTACTTTTCTTTCCTGACATATTCCTCTCGCTTCCTCAACATTCATATATCGTGTCATGCACACGTGTCGATTTCTCTGACTCCTCACGTGGCCGACATTCAATATTTGATTTATTTGATCGTGCCACGTTTTCCTCGGTTATCCTCTATTTCTAGTTCCATTTACATCGTTAACATATATATTTTTATCATTATTTCTTCACTCATTCTTTCCATGTGTCAAAACCATCCTTTCATTATTTTGTTCATAACACCATCATTCGCACCGCATTCACTTCTTATATTTTCATTCGATACTCTATCATACGCAATGTATCCACACATTCGTCTAATAGATCTCATTTCTACTGCATTTATTCTACTTTCATTTGTCGGTTCCATGCTTCGCTTCCAAACATAAGGGTAATATTAATATTAATGGTAAAATAAATACAACAATTTAATAGTTTCATTACAATCAAATAATTATTTAGACCGAAAGTGTCCTATCCTGGTCACATCTTGCGTGGAGTCAGACTCCAACTCATGATCCAACTCGGGGACCTGGGAGATGGCAAACTTCTTGGCTGCGCAATACGAGTATAAGAGAGTTCACTAGAAAAAGGAGCGTGGAGGAGATACTCCGTGGAGATAAGTGTTGTATATACTAACTAACTAACTTACCATCACGCCGTCTCCCCGGAGGGGTAGGCAGAAAGAATGGAACGCCACACTGTTCTGTCCTGACATACGTCTCTCGCTTCCTCTACATTCATACATCTTGTCATGCACGCACGTCGATTTTTCCGACTCCTCACGTGACCGACATTCAATATTTGATTGATTTGATCGTGCCACGTTTTCCTCGGTCTTCCTCTATTTCTAGCTCCGTTCACGCCGTTTACAAAGTGTATAAAATAGAAAAAGAGAAATGCACCATCATAACAACACAAAGTATGGCGTATATAGAAGGAATAAATATTAGTTCCAACGTAGTATTATATTGTACATACTATTTAATGATAGAATCATTTATTAAATCTATAATGGAAGTCGTGTGTTTTGTTTATACTGCACATATGGTAAATATACATTCTAGTAAAAAATTCAAAATGTTATCCTGGTTTGAGTGGTCACCATACGATGCTCCCTTTTTGGACATATTTATTTTAGCGTGCATATAAATATGTTATAAATATCTTATGTTAACTGTTTAATTTGGAACACTGTTATAATAACCACGTTTGTTTCATCAACTGTTTGACATCTTTATTGATGTCAACCCTGTTTGACCCTTATGTATGGAAGCGAAGCATGGAACTGGCAAAAGAAGGATGAAAGTAGAATAAATGAGATCTCATAAACGAATGTGTAGATACTCTGTGTATGATAGAGTGTCGAATGAAAATATAAGAAGTGAATGCGGTGCGAATGATGGTGTTATGAACAAAATAATGGAATTATCATAAAGATGGTTTGGACATATGGAAAGAATGAATGAAGAAACAATGGTAAAAAAATATATGTTTACTATGCAAATGGAACCAGAAATAGAGGAAGACCGATGAAAACGTGGCACGTTCAAATAAATCAAATATTGAATGTCGGCCATGTGAGGAGTTAGAGAAATCTACGCGCGTGCATGACACGATGTATGAATGTTGAGGAAGCGAGAGAAATATCTCAGGAAAGAAAAGTGCGGCAGTCCATTCTTTCTGCCTACCCCTTCGGGGAAACGGCGTGATGGTTAGTTAGTTAGTTAGTTCTGTCATAATATCACTTTTTTAAATTAGATAAGATGTTTTCCCAACCAATGTTTGTATCATCAGTTGCAATGTACTCGTATATTACTGCACGGAAGGACTCCAAAACTCTACTGCATTGTGGTGATTCGTCTAAAAGCATTGCTAAAAGCAATGTTGATATCTTTAAGTATGACTGTAGTGACTTTACCAACACTCTTATGATTAGGTGAAGACGCTAAATATCATGTTTTCATTGAGAGCAATTTCAAATGTCCTTTGATATCGCAAATGCTATTTGATAATGGTCTTTCAAGGGAAAATGTGTTCCTTAAAGAATAGATATACTTATAGAAAATTCATACTGAATAACTATTAGGAATCTTTTAGCATAATACAAGCTTAATTAAATATTTTTTTATAAAATTTGTGTAATCGTTTTGAAAGCGTAATGGTCACCCTAGTTACTGGTAAAATTTGGCAGTTACGGTGATGTCACTCTACCGCGGCCGTTGAGACTCTGAAGGCACGAGACGCGGCGATTGGGATTCATCGGTTCTTGACCACGTTGATTTATCGGTGGGCATATTCCAATTTCAAATTCAGGTATGGCCAGAATTTGGCGGGCTCGCACGCTATAAATAGAAGTACAGTGGATAGCTGTCTACAATAGTTTTCTTGTACCGATTTGTATGGAAGTGAAGCATGGATCTGATATCGAAAAATATTGAAAGAACTAACTAACTAAATAATTAAGCATCACGCCATCTCCCCAGAGGTGTAGGCAGAAATAATGGACCGCGACATTCTTCTGTCCTGACAAATTTCTTTCCTCTTTTTCTAGCTCCGTTCACGTCGTTTACATATATACTCTCTTAGCCATTCTGTCTTTATTATTTTATTCCATGTGTCCAAATCATATTCAAGACCCTTTCATTATTTTGTTCATATCACTTTCATACGCACGGCATTTGCTTTTTAATCTATCATATACAGATTTATCACACATTCACGGGATAAATCGGAATAAAAGCGTCTGTTTTCTAGAGGTTTTGTTATAATTTATGTGAACGACATGTTTCACCTCTCTAAGGCATTATCAAATGTTATTCATCGAGTGTCAATCACATAAATTATAATAAAACTTGTATAAAATAGACGTTTTCTTTCGTATTAGTTATTTAATATGGAATTTAACATCTTCTTCTTCTTCTTCTTTGCTAGCCTTCTTCCCTCCACTGCTGGATATAGGCCTCTTCTAATTTCTTCCACACGTCTCTATCCCGCCCCCTTTGTATCCACGATTTTCCAACCCTTTGGACAATATCATCGGTCCATCTCATCGGTGGCCTTCCGACACTCCGCCTATTTTCCCATGGTCTCTAACTGAGTATCCTGGGTCCCCATCTGTTGCCACCCTGTCTAGCCAAGTGTCCAGCCCATTGCCATTTCAATTTTGCCACTCGGTCCATGACGTCAGCAACCCTGGTGCGGCGTGTGATTTCTTCATTCCTTATGCGGTCGTAAGCTCACACCAAGTATCTGTCGTTCCATGGACCTCTGTGTACACTTGAGCCTGTGGACACTTTTTGCTGTAAGAGTTGTCGTCTCTAGTCCGTATGTCATCATGGGCTGCATGCACATGTCGTAGACCTTTCTTTTGAGACAAACCGGTATTTCATCATTTTCAAAGACATTGTCTCAGTTTACCAAAGGCGGTCCAACCCAGTCCAACTCTTCGAGGTAGCTCTGTAGTTTGACTGTTCAGGAAACAATAAATAAATTATTATATTTCCACCATATTCCATACTTTGTGTTGTAGATGTTCCATATTTTTCTTTTTTATATACTTTGCATACAACACTAACTTTTTAAACAAATTAAAATTAAATATCAAACATGTTTCTGACTAACATCTGTCAATACTGACCATATTTGTAAACAATTTTATAATATTTTAAATATCTATATAATATCACTGAGGAAGGACCGGGTAGTCCGAAACATGTTTGATATTTAATTTTGATTTGTTTAAAAAGTTTGTGTTTATACAAAGTATTATATATAAAAATGAAAAAGAAAAATATAAATTATAATATAAATCTTTAATATGGTAAAAAAAGTGTACGTTAACGATGAAAATGGAACTAGAAATAGAATAAGACCGAGGAAAACGTGGGACGATCAAAAAAATCTAAAATCTTGAACGTCGGTCACGTGAAGAGTCGGATAAATCGATGCGCGTGCATGGCATGATGCATGAATTTTGAGGAAGTGAGAGATGTATGTCAAGAAAGAAAAGTGTGGCAGTCCATCCTCTCTGGACTGCCTACACCTTCGGGAAGACGGCGTGGTTGTTAGTTAGTTAAATCTTTGGTGATACAGGTACGAATTTTATATTTAATTTGAGTGTTGAAAAATACGGCATAAACTGTCAAATTGTGAGGAGATATTAATATAAGCCTTCATTTCGAAGCCTCCCGCCAAGTTAGTTCGCTTGAGTCAGTGTGGGTATGTCGGAAAACGACGCGACGATTCGAACTTTTATCAATACGTACGCGTTTCGCTTTGCATTGCTGGCGAGACAAAACGTTAAATAAAATTATATAATACTAAATATTATTATAAATATTATTACCATTACAAGGCCACATACGATGTATGAATGAAAAGCATGAAGAAATCTTGAGAGGTATGGCAGGACTCCTTTTACTCCTTTCTCCTTAAATACTTTGCCCACCCAATTAAATGCAAATTAATCATGTAATAATTTCTATATAAATTATGTCTTTACAAATGTATGTTTTTTTCTAAATTAAAGCCGTGCCACACTGTTTTAAACAAGCTCTCCACATCGGTCTCCACCGGCAGCTTAAAACTGTGTAGAAACTTGTTTGAAACCAAAATTCGTTTGACCTTCAACAAACTTTGTGGACGGACGCGCATAGTATGCGTGTGGATCCACCGTTTAAACACGCATTCCACATGTGGAGAGCTTGTTTACAACAGTATGTGGACGCTACACCGACCGTGGGCTCCACAGCTCTCCACCAAGGTCACCCCTGTGGAGAGCTTGTTTCAAACAGTGTGGCACGGTCTTCAGTTATATATTTTTTTATCATCATCATGTATTCAATTCAATTCAATTCAATTTATTTAAAAAAATTATAACATTACAGAATAATATCAATTCCAATTCTAAAATCACGATATACAAAATAATAATAACAATTAAAAAAAAATGCAAATAATATAATAAGAAAACAAACAGAAGAAATATTCGGGTACAATTGAGTAAAAATTAAACATTGTTGTACAATAAGATTATTGCGCTGCCCACGGGCATTACCTTAGGTAGATTGGTTCTACACAGTGGCAGGTGAAATAATCTATGTTGCCTTTGTCGCAGATAATTGTCGGGGACAAACAAAGTCAAGTCATTCAAAATATCAGGGTTATGTATTCGACCACGAATCGTCTAATTTCCAGGGTAGTTCAGGTGGGTAGTTCGTCTAATTTCCATTTTTATTATTGTTTAATATTATTTATCAGTACTTATTGATAAAAAAATAATTATTAGTACTTATAACAAATAGTCCAGGTTAATTTTTAAATTTAAATTATTATTGTATCGAATATTAAATGCGTTTCTTTGTTAAGTTTTTATTATATTTTTACATCTGATGATGGAGGTATCCTCCGAAACATGTCGTGTTTTTAAAATATTTTTTTAATATCTTGTGGATTAAACAAAGTTATTTTAAATTTCTTACGTATATTAAATACATGGTTCATTAAAAGGTATATATATATATATATATATATATATATATATATATATATATATATATATATATATATATATATATATATATATATATATATATATATATATATATATATATATATATATATATATATATATATATATATATATATATATATATATATATATATATATATATATATATATATATATATATATATATATATATATATATATATATATATATATATATATATATGTATATATATATATATATATATATATATATATATATTTTTTTTTTTTTTTTTTTTTTTTTTTTCATTATATACAATGAACATCCACCATGAAATTTCAAATTACAAAATTATTTCTTTATTATTGTTTTTCGAATTTGCGGATATTTTATTGGTTAATAATTGTTTTCTAATGGATGTAATTTTTTTCATTTTCAGGCATTCAGAATACAGCTGGCACTGGCGTCTGGGTATTCCGGGACGCGAGCGAGGTGAGGGGGTGGAACGGGAAGAGCAGGGCGGACCAGGGAGGGGCGCAGACAGTCAACAGACATACACATAATATGTATTATGTGCAAGCGGTACTTCCACCACCAGTTGAGACTCGTGAATTGGTCGTTCTATTTTTTTAAATAATATCTCACAATCTTCCTTATCAGATTATCTAATCATCAATTTGATAATAAAAAAAAAACATTTTTACTTGTTCTGTAGTGAGTTTTTTTAACTCAACAAAATAAATAGAATCAATACCAAATCATAGAACACGAAATTACGATACGTTTTTTCTTGGAACTACTACTAAAAAGCAACAAAGCGATTTTGAAAGAAAAAATAAATGATTTTTTATAAATAGTCAACTTTCGGTCTATCAGAACAGATCATTAATTTAATTAACACAATTGGGATTATGTCAAGATAAATCAGAAGTAAATGGAGTACGGAGTCGAGGCAGACCGAGGAAAACATGGCATGACCAAATTAATCAAATTTTAAAGGTTGGTCATGTTAGAAATCGGAGAAATCGACGTGCGTGTATGACTCATTGTATGAATGTGGAGGAATCTAGAGAGGTTTGCCAGGATAGAGTAGTAGTATACATCCTCTCTGCCTACCCCTGCGGGGAAACGGCGTGATGGTTTGTTGTTGTGTTGTGTAATATTATTTTTCTTTTCACATAAAATCGTCCAATTTTTTTCTTTTTTGTTAAAATATACATAAATCCCAGCCTGGGTCCACCCTCACAATGTGGTCTCTCCAGAATCATCTTCTCTGCCTACTCCATCTCATGTTGTCCTCCATATTGCAGAATATAAGAATCTCTTAGTGCGTGGTACAATACTTATCAATTTTGCGTAAACACGATTCCTACAGTATCTGTCCTGATAACGATATGTTTTGTTACTTTATACCGCATAAAAAACACTGTTTTTTTCCGCTTTAACCACCCTACCTTTGGGTTATTTTCCGTTTTTTTATTAATGAAATTTAATTATATATTAATTTTATTTTTTTGAATCACGAAACGTAATACTCGGCCGCACACTTCGCCTGCCCCTTGTAAAACTATCATATTTATGAAGACTTGTACTCGAGTGTTTTTGGCACACGCGCGTATCCCTAACGCGCGTGTGCCAAAACACTCGAGTACATTTTAGGTACATTATTTTTTCTCAAGCGCGTACGTGATAACGAATAGCGCAGAATGGTACAGTCACAGTGAACGTATCACGTACGTTCAAATACGTAGAGTGGTTAAGATTATTTTTCTAGGCATATTTCGAATGCTTTCTTCCTTCTTCTTCCTCAGCCTATTCCCGTCCACTCCTGGATAAAGACCTCCTCCATTCGCTTCCATGTCACTCTGTCTTGTGCAGACTGCATCCAGGTTATTCCGACATGTCTGTTCAGATCATCCTTCCACCGTAGTTGCGATCGCCCTGCACTTCTCTTTGCCGTCCACAGTCTCCAAGTCAGCAGTCTTCTTGTCCATTTTTCGTCTGAGCTCCTGGCTACGTGACCTGCCCATTGCCATTTTAGAGTCGCCACCCGGTGGATGATGTCAATGACCTTTGTTTTTTCTCTAACCGTATCGCTTCTGACTCTGTCTCTTAGGGTTTTTCCTTGGCTTTTTGGGTCACTCGTAGTTTCTCAGCACTTTGTTTGGACTATGGCTTCATTGACTTTTCGTTTCAGGTTGATCGGTATTTTCCGGTTTTTAAGGATGTAACCCATTTTTCCGAAAGCTCCACAGCTTAATCCACTTCTTCTCTTGAGCTCTGCGGTTTGGTTATCTACCTTTCTAAGGTTCTTTGCGAAACATGTCATTCCCATAAATAAAACTAAAATAAAGGACGTTTTCATTCGTATTAGTAAATTGATTAAATATTTTTTTATATATAACCCCAATGTGAACAGTAATATTAGCTCATTATTAAGAAAAAGAAACCTGGTCGTGTCCAAAATTAAGCCAAAGCCTCCTGGATCAGTAGAAAAGCATTATGGCCTTATATGCCACAATTGATTTAGTATTTTTTTTTATTGAACGGTAGGTATAGAAAATTATCACGATCCGCCATTGCACCAGACAGCAGCATGCGCTGCAGTTACGGGACAATGCATTGCCCAACCTCCTCTCCCGTAACCCCCCTTAACCCACCCACCCTCTCTACAACGCCCACCGATACTGCATAGTCCGAGCCCAGTTAGGTAGCTACGAGTATTATCCGAATGAAGCTTTCATACAAAACTTCAGCATTTCCGCACAACTATTCAGTAATACACAGCTTTTTATGCCTGGTTGTTTGATATATTATAAAGGTAAAATATATTCAGGATTTGTGAACTGCCATTAATGTAAAGTACGTCATTTTAGAACTCAAGAACGACGGATTACAGTCCATGTTCTTCTTCTTCTCCTTCTTCCTCAGCCTATTCCCGTCCACGCCTGGACAAAGGCCTCCTCCATTTGCTTCCATGTCATTCTGTCCTGTGCAGACTGCATCCAGGTTATTCCGACGTGTCTGTTTAGATCATCCTTCCACCGTAGTTGCGGTCGCCCTGCACTTCTCTTCGCCGTCCACGGTCTCCAAGTCAGCAGTCTTCTTGTCCACTTTTCATTTGGGCTTCTGGCTACGTGACCCGCCCATTGCCATTTTAGAGTCGCCACCCGGTGGATGATGTCAGTGACCTTCATTTATTCTCTCACCGTATCGTTTCTGACTCTGTCTCTTAGGCTTAGTCCACGTTAGTTACTGAAATGTATGTAAACTAACTAACATCTTCTTCTTCTTCTTCTCCTTATAGACCTTTGTCCTGTTCCTGAAATCAGGCTGGCCTCTCTTGGGAGGATGACTCCCAACTATCTGTCCATCTCTTCGGCGGTCTTCCGGGGGGACGGCAGCCGACAGGAATCTGATGCGCCACGGCGTGTGGGATTCTGATGGGATCCATCCTCTGCACATGCACATTATAGTATCTTCTGCGTTGTCTGCCCCATCTCACGACATCCTCCACCCTGCAGATCTCGCGAATAACCGTGTATCTCGAATAGTCCTTCCTGTTATCATCCTCAGCGTCCTCATCTCTGCCACCCGTACTTTAGCCTTCGTTCTTGTGGTATCCGCTCTGGTCTCAATGGTATATGTCAGTATAGGCCTGAACTATTGAACTCTTTCTTGAACAATTGTGTCTAACTCCATATTAAATAATAAAAATGAATGAAAACATTTATTTTGAAAATAAAAGTTTTATTACAATTTACGGGAATGAAATGTTTCGCCTTGTGACGGTATTATCATTTGATAATGCCTTAACGAAGGCTTCTAGAAAACATACGTTTTCAGTCTTATTAATTAACTAACTAATCATCACGCCACACACTGGATCCATTTTGCAAAAACATGGACTTAGGGGTCGAACTCCGAATTTTGAATGATTGTTTTAAATTAGGTCCTTTGTGTGATTCCAAACCACTTTTATATTTGAACTTTTCTTGATATAACTGCTAATTTCCAAGAAAAAACA
The DNA here is from genome assembly GCA_022606425.2 of Lepidostoma basale. Taxonomy (NCBI): domain Eukaryota; kingdom Metazoa; phylum Arthropoda; class Insecta; order Trichoptera; family Lepidostomatidae; genus Lepidostoma; species Lepidostoma basale. The sequence continues at coordinate 762,215 of JAHDVF020001281.1, read as the reverse complement.
TCTTTTTTTTTTTTTGTATGAAGCAAAACTGATTTTTGCAATTTTTTCGGAATCAGTTGGATACGTCAAAACCAAACTTAGTAGGGATTATAGAGGACATAATCCTATACATTACTTGTTTCGACATCTACTTCATATCTCTGCCCGTTTAAAAGCAGCAGACATTATAATTTTTAATTAATTCTTACGAGTGGTTTCGGATTTTTGTTAGATACATAAATGATGACAATTATGCTAAAATCACTCCTTTCTTTTGTAAAGGAACGCTCGAACGCGAAAAAATAAGTACCGGCGGACACTGGTCTGGCAAAAACATGGACTTGGGAGTCAAACTCCGAATTTTATCCTGATTTTTTAAAATTTGGTCCTTAGTGTGATTCCAAACCACTTTTATATTTTAACTTTTTTTGATTTAACTGCTAATTTCGAAGAAAAAAAATGTTGTAGTTTTTTTTGTATGAAGCAAAACTGATTTTTGCAATTATTTCGGAATCAGTTAGATACGTCAAAATCAAACTTAGTAGGGATTGTAGAGGACATATTTCATTATTTTTTTTATAATACTCTCATTTGCATGAATTCATTTATTATATTTGCATTTGCTTAAGAGATCTCATTTCTACTGTATGTATTTCATCCTGCTTTTGTCAGTTACATGCTTCACTTCCATACATAAGAGTCGGTACAAGAATACCGTTGTGCACCACAAAATATATAAAAAGTATAATGTGTAAACAAAAATTACATAACTAACTATCCCTCCGTCTCTGAAGGGGTAGGCAGAAAGAATGGACCCCCACACTGTAATTTTGACAGACTTCCCTAGTTAAATAATTAATTCTTATAATAAAAAACAAGGTGTTTGATAAAAATAACTGTATGTAAAAATTGGCGATAGAATACTGGTACAACATTATAAAATGATTGTGTTCGAATACGATTGTGTTAATAAATAATTTACAGCATAAAGACGATATTAAAGACCATATATAAAATTCTCTAATAAGGCCATTGAGAAATTGCTGTTTTCACGTGTTGTGTATCGATAAAGAATTATTTACGAGTATTTTACTTTCGTATTTCCTTGTAATATGGCTTGCCTTATATGGTCAAAATATTTGTGTTATCGCATTTCTTTGAAGCAGTTTTGATTCAATTGTTTCAAAACTGATATCTGTTTATACAAATTAATTATGACGGATTGAACGATTCTAATAATCCAGATATGGTATCAATCATCGGTGTAAGCAACGTGTCAGAGATAAATCTACTGCTTCAGGGTTATGAATCTCCAAATAAAACATAAGCTCTCTAATTATAGAAAGATATGTGTTAAAGTCTGCAACATTAGGGTGAATGGTGAAAATTTGGAGCGAGTAGTTGAGTTCGTTTATTTAGGTAGTAGGTATGTTTAGAAGAGATGGGCGAGTGGAGAGGGATATTGAAAGAAGGATTGGGGCAGGCAACAAAGTGAATGGTGCACTTAAAGTTGTCATCGCAAACAAAAACCTATCCAAAAAAGCTAGAATGGCAGTGCACAATGGTGTTCTTCTACCTACTCTTATGTATGGAAGCGAAGCATGGAACTGGCAAAAGAAGGATGAAAGTAGAATAAATGCAGTAGAAATGAGATCTCTTAGATGAATTTGTGGATACTCTGTGTATGATAGAGTGTCGAATGTATATATAAGAAGTGAATGTGGTGCGAATTATGGTGTTATGAACAAAATAATGAAAGGAACATTAAGATGGTTTGGACATATGGAAAGAATGCATGAAGAAAGAATGGTAAAAAAAATATATGTTAATGATGTAAATGGAACCAGAAATAGAGAAAGACCGAGGAAAACGATCAAATATTGAATGTCGGCCATGTGAGGAGTCAGAGAAATCGACGCGCGCGCATGACACGATGTATGAATGTTGAGGAATCGAGAGAAATATGTCAGGAAAGGAAAGTGTGGCAGTCCATTATTTCTGACTACCCCTTCGGGGAGACGGCGTGATGGTTAGTTAGTTAGTTAGTTATGTGTTATACAAGATGTCTCAAAATAATGTTTATCTTTGAATTCAGAGCTTTATGTGGAGATGTTAGACGACTTCTTGATCAAATCAAATCAAATCAAATCAATTTATTTTCTCAAAAGATATTACAAACAACAATTTTAGTTTAAGGCATCTATTGAGAACAGGTAAAACATAAACATATTATCCATTTTATACCAGGAACGCATGAGAGATGGTTCGAGATTAGGAATACAAGATATTCTCCAAAGCCGAGAGTATTTGTCTTCTGAACTTACTTTCACGAATATGAAAGACGTCGATCTCCGAAGCGATCATGTTCAGCAGTTTGATTGCTCTCCCCACCGGCATCACCAGAGGCAGGTTGGTTCTGCATGCTGGGAGATAAAACAGTCTGTGCTGACGCTGTCGAAGATAACCATCTGGAATACAAAGATGGATAGCCTCCAAGATAACGGAGTTCTCAAAGAATCCCCTGATAAGTCTGAAGAAATGGGTAAGTGTGCACCCATCTCTTATTATCTTGATGCCAGAATTGCAAAACTTTTCTGACTATAACCAAAGAATATGGTTGTTTCCTCTGCCACGAGTTCATAAAAATTTTCGAGTAGTCAGGTCCAAGTGCCGGATACAACCCAATACATCTTCCAAGTAAACCTCCCTTCACCATCCAACAATATCCAACATCCAAGAAAGAAATTTCCAACATGTGGGGGAGCAATAGGCTTTGAGGTGGTACTACCAAGACAATATCCAAATCAAAAAAAAAAACTAACCTAAAACGAAACGTTTATTATGCGTCACAAAAAACGAACAGTTTTTTTTGTTTCTTTAGGCCGTGCCACACTGTTTGAAACAAGCTCTCCACAGGGGTGACCTTGGTGGAGAGCTGTGGAACCTACGGTTGGTGTAGCGTCCACATACTGTTGTAAACAAGCTCTCCACAGGGGTCACCTTTGTGGAGCCCACAGTTGGTGTGGCATCCACAGTAGACACCATTTTCGTTCAATACGTCCGCACTCCACCGTTGCGATGCCGCTATGCAACTGACCTTGACTGGTGGAATGTGGAGTGCCCACATTGTAGAATGCGTGTTTACAACGGCGGTAAACACGCATTCCACAATTCCACACGCTACTGTGCGCGTCCATCCACAAAGGTTGTTGAAGGTCAAACGAATTTTTGTTTCAAACAAGTGTCTACACAGTTTTAAACCGCCGGTGGAGACCGATGTGGAGAGCTTGCTTAAAACAGTGTGGCACGGCTTTTAATGTAAATATTTTAGTTGTCACCATAATCAGCAAAAAATGATATGTTCTTAATTTAAATAACGTCACAACAGGTACCCAAATTAAATTATGTTTATCATTATAACGCAAAGAGAAATGATAATTTTAATATCATTGATTGATGATATTATTTTTAAATTATCCATTTTTAAATAATTAAATCGTAACAAGTCTCAACAAGCAGAGATTTTGAAAGTCAATAATTTTTAAAAATCTATTCTGTCCGTGTACGCGGATCTTTACTAAATTATAAAATTAAATTTCCATTGAATTATTGATGAGCTGATTTTGAATACAAGATCTTGTTTTGTATCACACAATTTGAAAACCTACTTTCTCAGTGAAAAAACTATACATGTGCGGCGTGCATGTTGGTACGCCCGTACACTATTTTTGAATAAAGATAAAATTGAACAAGCGCGAGTTATGAGAGTAATTTTTTTCACCCCACTTCTAAAAGAAAGCATCTCTCTCATGCCAAACATCGCAATAAAAATAATAATATACGAATCTACGGTACGCTTAACAAGAAAATCACATTAGTTTTATATTACGGTGGAGACACTGGTATTCTCATATCGATGGAACAGGTTCGATTCGTTCGTATTAGCATTCAGAACTAACGGGTTTCACTTTTCAGTGTCATTACACTTACCCGATATATGAAATATCCAGGCGTGCTGCCGTCTGTACATATAAGTAAATAATAAAAAAAGATCAATTCAACAGGTTACAAAAGAAAATCTTCAGCAGTGTGGCAACTTTCTTAATAAGGTTCAGAGGCGCCCTGTGAATATTTCTGTTCGCTCTTACTAAAACTTGAATAATGTATGATTCTTGATAATTTGATAAGTAAGGCCAATGCAGTAGAACCTCGATTATCCAGACTAATTGGGGATAAAGGTAGTCCGGATAAGGACAAATCCGGATAATAGAAAAAAATATAATTTACAGAAAAAGTCAAGTATATTCATTGTGAATAATTTTTATTTATTTAGATTTATAAATAGCTTTATTGTAAAATTATTTTTTATTTAAAAAATCAATTATCGATTTCTGCTTAAACCCAGCTTTTCTTTTTGAAGCTGCCAAATCGCGTATATTATTAAGACATATAAGTTGTCCTGAATTACACACTTCTTGACTCTCAAACCACTTCATGGCGACATCTAATCACTGAAAAACTCCAGATGATCGTCTTTGTATGAACTACATAAAAATACATTCTTCAACTTCTTCATTTCCTGATTTTTTCATAACTTTACGCTTTAAGCTTCCATCTTCTGACATTAAACAATTAGTAAACTTCAAGATTTTTTCGCTTTGTTCTTTTTTATATCCGAGATTTTTGACGTTCCGACACCATATTTATTATTAAAGTTGTGCCACACTGTTGTAAACAAGCTCTCCACATCGGTCTCCACCGGCGTTTTAAAACTGTGTAGATACTTGTTTGCAACTAAAATTCGTTTGACCTTCAACAACCTTTGTGGACGGATGCGCGTTATAAACCGCGTGTGGATGCCGTAGTTGTAAACACTCATTCCACAATGGGGGTATTCCATTAGACAAAAACGTCCCGATTCACCGCGTTTCAAAGCATTGATTATACCTAATTTGTCTTTTTAATGAAACTACAACACGTTTTAACTTCGTTGACATATCGGTAATATTAAAAATAAATACAATTTAAATTGTGATAAATTTTTCAAAAAACAAACATCCGATGCGTATTTAATTCCAAAGACTAGGGACCAATATTTCACTTGTTGGGATTTATTGTTGGAAAAAATGCATAAAACGCATTCCAACACGTATTTAAACTTTCGTTTTTTGTTTATTTTGACCAATCCGGATAATCGAGGTTCTACTGCACGTATATCGACATTTGGCTTTGAGACCAGAACGGATACACAAGAACGAAAGATAAGGTGCGGGTGACAGAGATGCGGATGGTTAAGACAATATAGCAGGCACGGCTCTTCGAGATAGAATGAGGAGCACAGCTATTCGAGAAATATGCAAGGTGGGAAACATTGTCAGATGGCGTAGACATCGCATAAGTTAAATCAAATTCATTTCAATGTCTCTAAGTGCGTTATGCTATCTTTTACTAGAGCATTGTGAACTGTCATGATATACAGTTGAACACATACACAATGAACAACCAGCAACTAGCACATGTGCCATATCTACGATGAGAGATCTCGGGATCATCTATGAGAGTAGGCTGACTTTTCGTGCACTTATCGAGAGGATTTGTGACATTGCACTGAGGATGTTGGGGTTGGCGAAACAGCTGTCATTATTACTGTTTTAAATTTTAACAGTAATAATGTTGAAGTATCATAGTGTTTCGGGTTCTCAAAACAGTGGACTATTTAAGAAGAAGATAGTAATATTAAATAAAATAAAATAAATATTATTAATAAATTATGATTTCGCACGCCTCTGGTAAGACGCCTCATTTAATAAACGCAAGACGCCCTTCACAAACTCCGGATAAAAAGTGAAATTGTACATAATAAGCACGTATACACTCTACACAACAATATCGTCGGTAGATTCAATCAGATTGATTATTATCTAGCGATAGAAAGGGGAAAGGGCTGATTTAACTTTAGCGGACAATCGAAGTAATTTAAAAAGAACGTGAAAGATTCAATCAAATTGATTGAGTTGTTACATAGTTTACTCTTAACAATCTATCTTTATATTATAATGGTACCGTTTTAAAAAAACTTACATGTGAAAGTACATATATGATTGAAATCAAAAGAAAAACATGGATATCTTGTAGACATAACTCATTTTGTTATGATCTTATATTTATTGATAAAAAATATTTTGTAGATTTCTACATTTTCTGTTTTTACTAACTTTTCTTCTAAAGTCTGTGGACGTCCACTTTTGAACATAATATGTCTCATACATTTGATTCCACGTCGCTCTTTTATCCAGTTTCTACCAGCGTATCTGTGAACTTCATCCCTCCATTTTGTCTGTGGTCTCCCAAAACTTATTTTGTGTTGTCTAAGGCCTTAAGCACCATAAACAATATTTGCAACATGGAGATTTAGGGGTCCGTATTCATGTCCCGTACTGTAATCTCTTTTTATTTCTGACTTTAATAAATATATTTATACTTTTTTTTTTTTTTTCAAAAGACTAACATCAAAGATTTCAAGCAATGATATTAGAATTTATTTTACAATCTTCAATATGAGCAAAAAATAGCTCATTACTATGAAGAAGGAATCTGGTCGTGTCCAGGCTCGAACCCAAGTCCCCTAGATTAGGAGTCCAGCGTTCTATCCCCTAGACCACCACACTTTGTATTACAATACTTTATATTTTTACTGAACTCAGACATGTTTCGGTTACAAGTAACCTTTTTCAATGTTAAAATGTAAAAATTGTACATTGAAAAAGGTTTCTAGTAACCGAAAGTGAAAATGTCCGAGTTCAGTAAAAATAAAAAGTGTTGTATACAAAGTATAATTATATTTATTTAAATATGAATCCACAACACTAAGTGATGGCGAATATAGAAGGAAAGTAATACATTTGTGTTTCCGCAGTGCTGGATACGTCAATTTGGCTGCCTAACCTCTCTGCACTGAAGATTCTACATAAAATTTTCTAAGAATGCGATGTACCAACAAAAGTAATCAAAGACAGCTGTCAGATTAGATCGGCCCCACATTTAATTCAACATTACGGCCTGGTTAACAGTGATTTAGAGACGACATCTCTGGCAATATGGCCTGCCCATTGCCATTTCATACGTAACTGGAACGTATTAGTTCATTTCGCACTCTATCTATCGAGCTTAGTCCAATTATAGCACGTCCTTTAGCAAACTCTGAGTTAGTTGACACTGTTGATAATAGAACTTGTTTCAATGCCATATCTTGCAACATAGGACATAGAGGATTCCACCGCTTACCCGAAGCTGTTATAGGCGAACGGCGTCTTTCATCAGCTTCGCTCATTCAATCCCTAGGCCCGTCCTTCGTCCATGCGGGACATACGTTTGAAAAAAATATATATGTCTTGCAACAGGATAGAACTTTATAATTTCTAAGGATATAACTTAGTTCACCAAAAGCAACCCTGATTTTACCAAAACAAAGTAATAAATATCTAACCACATCGCTTGTAAGAATACAAGGATAGAATCTTAATTAGAAACTACAATAGATCTCGTGGCTGCATATCTTCTCTCTGGCGATACTTAACATTGGAAGGATCTAGAACTTGTACTTCTCAAAATCAAAGACTTCAGTTATTTTGCTATTTGTTTAACATCTAATATGAACATTGATTGAAACGTAATTGATATATAAAAGGTGATTGACATTTTTGGGTTTATACGAGGATTTTTGTTTGTGTGACCAGAAGTGTTGCGCTGGAGAAAGTAAAATCTATTTAGGGTTTCTTCTTCTTCCGGTGCCATGTCAAGTCCCTAAAACGTTTGCGATCACTGAGATTCAGCAAAAACGCCACTTGGAATAGGTTCTGAACTCTGCTTATTTCTGTCCATTATTTTAATATTTCACAGCCAGAACAACTGCCTTTTACCAACTCCCCGACGTCCCTCTATTTTACCCATTAATATCAGCCGAAGGAGGTGGTAATTTTCTTCCCTTAGGGATAAGCTTTTTTTGTTTTAAATACTGATACCGAGGATTTAAATCAATGGTATTAGATTTTATCATACAATCTGGGATCAGAAGCCAAGACCACCATTCAATCAAAGTATATTTGCTTTTATATTTACGCAAAATAGACAAAACAAAAAACTCAACATTTAGGAATATCACTCCTTTTTTGGTAAGGCCTGAGTTAATGGAAGGCAAATGAATGCTTTTCTTGTAGAAGACAATACTCGAAAAAAAGTTATTGATACAACAACTGAGTTTATGGAAGGTAAGTTAATGCTTTTCTTGTAGAAGACAATACTCGAAAAAAGTTATTGATACAACAACTGAGTTTATGAAAGGCAAGTTAATGCTTTTCTTGTAGAAGACAATACTCGAAAAAAAGTTATTGATACAACAACTGAGTTTATGAAGGCTAGTTAATGCTTTTCTTGTAGAAGACAATACTCGAAAAAAGTTATTAATACAACAACTGAGTTTATGGAAGGTAAGTTATTGCTTTTCTTGTAGATGACGATACTCGAAAAAAAATGTAATTGATATAACAATACGCATTATGTGTCTTGTATTATCTTATCTTAGTTATTTTTGTCTGAGAATTTCCTTGCATAGCGCCAGGTTAAGAAAATTATCAGTAATAGGTACGTGGTATTCACACAATCTGTAATGATCTAAAATAAATACGTAAAGTAATGATTACGTTCTTAAATACATTCCTTTGTGATTTCATCATTTCTTACATCACTAATTGTTATCTCTGGCGTAGCCGAATACCAGATATGGTCTTTGAAAAATACGATTTTATGGCAGATGAGAATTAAGTTATCAAGGTTTAAGAAAATTTTAATACGCTTTATCGTGAGTTGTGTGGCGACACGAGATGGGTCAGGAATGCTATAATAGCTAACGTGAAAATCAACTGGAACTAGTGCGGTTAATCTTAAGTATACTTTATCTTCTTATTCTTCAGCCTGTATTGACCGTCCACTCCTGGATGTAGGCCTCCTCTCGCATTTACATTCTCTTCTATCCTGCGCGATCCGCATCCAGGCACTTCCCGCACTTCTCCGGACATCGTCGCGCCAACGCAGCTGTGGATGCCCAACTCCACGCTTTGCCGTCCTTGGCCACCAGCACAGCAGTCGCCTTGTCCACTTTTCATCTGGATCGCGAGCGACATGTCCCGCCCATCGCCACTTGGGGGTTGTGGCCATCTTGATAACATCGGAAACCTTTGTCCTGACTCTTATGTCCTCATTTCTGAGTCTGTCCCGTAAACTGATACCCAACATGGCTCTCTCCATTGATCTCTGAGTGACTCTTAGCTTGTTGGCACTTTTTTGTGACATTGTGACATACTTTTTCCAGAGTGCAACAATCAGCTTTTAGCTCGGTACATAATATTATCAGAAGATCTTCTTCACTCATCTCTTTACTTGAAACCTTCAACATATTTAGACTAAACAAATTTTGGGGGCTAGTTGTTTTCATTTTAGAAACAATTCAAACCAGTTTATTTTCTCAAAAAAAAAATTACACATATAAGACATTTATTTGAAAAGGGGTAAAATACCAGGAATGCATGAAAAATGGTTCGTCTTTAGAAAGACATTTGAATTATTATAATTAAAAATGATTTTTTTGAAAATGACATTTTTATAAATTCCTTCGAAGGGTGAAACATGTCAGACATAAATAGCATAATAAAACTCCCTGAAAACTATCGTTTTTCATACATATTAATTATTTAATATGTAGTTTTACATCATTGTTCAAGAAACAATAAATAAGACAATTGAATTTCAAATACAAATATAAGAAGTAAATGCAGTTCGAATGAAAGTGTTATGAACACAAAAATGAAAAGTTAATTAAGCTAAAATAGTCCATTGTTTTGGCCGAAACACAATGGTAGTTTTTTTTTTTTTTTTTGTTAAAAAAATACTAATATCAAGGATTTACATCAATGATATTGGAATTTATTTTACAATCTTCAATGCGAGCAGAAAATAGCTCATTATTATGAAGAAGGAATCTGGTCGTGTCCAGGCTTGAACCCATGTCCCCTGGATCAGGAGCCAAGCGTTCTATCCCCTAGACCATCACCCGCCTTAACCTTAACATTTTAAAAACTGTTAAATTAAAATAACTTTGTTTTTTATAATAATATAATAATAATAATATGCTAACTTTTGTAGCGCCGTTTTTGTGATGTAATCACCTCAAGGGCGCATTAAGACGTGTTTTAAATCTAAAAATCTAAATGTGAACGCTGCATCAGATTTTCGCGATCGGTTTAAAAGTATAGTAGAACAAAGTATAAACGTTTAAATTTTATATCACAATTGTATTTCATTTTACGCGACAGCTGTTTCATCAACCTATGTTGACATCATCAAGTGTTCACATAAAGATTCGAAAAATCACAAAAATTTGACATTTGATATATTATTGTAACACCTGATGATGTCAAGATAGGTTGATGAAACAGCTGTCGTGTAAAATAAAATACAATTATGATACAAAAAACCTTTTTTTTTAAATTTACCAGTTTTTAATTAGGATAGTTTGAACACATTTCTCTTCTACTTCTGGTGCCGTGTCATGTCTCATCAACGTTGGCGATCACTGCAGCGAAAGCATCTCTATCCTGTGCCACTTGGAACGAATTCTCAACTCGGCTCATTCTTGTCCACCAAATGAGTCCTGTGACCCAAATTTGGACACATGCAAAGAATGAATGGTTGAATTATAGTAGACAACTCCGAATTTCTTAACAAGTCGATACAACAAGTCTTCCTCGACTCCTCAATCCATTCACATCGTTCACGTATACTTTCTTCATAATTCTTTTTTTATCCAAACCATATATCCAAATAAGCGCAGTGAATTTTTCATAATTTTGTTCATAGTTTTTGTACCACGCCTTGCGGTGTGTATTATGTATATAGATTAATTTATTCCCTGAATTTATTTTAAATCGTAATTCGAATTGCATAAAAGAAACACGTGAAAGGTTTAGACCTACGCAAGGTAGGTACTTTCGAATACATTAAAAACATGTGAAATATACGTAGTGTCTATAGTCATTTACTTTTGCTTTCTAAAACTTTCAATTCATCGTTCTGAACGATAAAAATTATTTAGAGTAGTTGTGTATGTAATGTGTGAGGTAAAGAACCGTATCTTTGATATTAGTTTTTGGCGTTAGATATAAAAGCCTGTAAAGAAAAATAGAGAACTTTTTCCAATTTTAAAATTAAAATCTTATTAAGAAATTTTGAATCTTATTAAAAAAATAATGTTTGTAATTCAAATTTATTGGCATAATGTTCATGTCAAATTATGAAAAATAATAATAATAATAATAACAACAACACCAAACCATCACGATGTTTTCCCGTAGGGGTAGGCCGAGAGAATGGACCGCCACACTAATCTGTCCTGACACACCTCTCTAGCTTCCTCCACATTCATACAGCGATCGATTCATACATGCACGTCGTTTCTTCCGACTTCTAACATGACCAACCTTAAACATTTTAACTTAATTACTGTATAAAATTTGTTTTAAGCTATTACATTGATTCTCATGACATTTGATAGGAGGCTAGTCTATCGCCATTTTATTGTCACGTGAATTCTACACCAGACCAATGGCACATCTGATAATCACACTGCCATCGCCGGGAATCGAACCCGGGACCATCGGTACAGCGGGTAGAGCTTTTGCCACTTTGCTACGAAGGCCTTCGTTACTTTGATTTACCTCTTAACCGTTCTATTTCATTTACGAAGTGTGCCCCAACGGCTTCGATTCGCTCAAAAATAGATTCAAACTATTAATTTTCACACAATTATGCAAATTTTAAACGAAAATCTTTCTCGTGGAGAAACAATTATTAATAAGAAATAATATAAACAGCGTTAAATTAAAATATATGAAACGCTTAACGGTAATCAACTCTCTCTATACAATATGTGTTTGATATGATTAATATATTCCCCACAAGCATGGGAAATTGCAAGTCTATCATATTAAAAATCTTTTTCTGCTGCTTTATTTAGAACTAACTAACTAACTATAACGCCGTCTCTCCGAAGGGGTAGGCAGAAAGAATGGACCACCACAGCCACACTGTTTGTTCTTTCCTGACATATTTTTCTCACTTTCTCAACATTCATACATCGTGTCATGCATGGACTCCCCACGCGGCTAACATTCAATATTTGATTTATTTGATTGTACCATTATGTGTTAAATTATTTTTATTATGTTATTTCATTTTATATCATTGTGTTTAATATTATTTTGTGGACGTTGGGACGATCGAAATGTGCGGGTGAGATGAGTATTGGTGGCGATGAGGTTCGCAACCCATCACATCGCGTCTCTCGCGGGGTGAAAAGAGAAGGATGAGGCGCGGCATCGGTTAAAGTGTGACAGTCCATTTTTTCTTCGGGGAGACGGCGTGATAGTTAGTTAGTTTAGTTTTTTTATTGTACCACTTTATCTAGGTTTTCCTCTATTTCAAGTTCCGTTTACATCATTAACATTTTTACCATTTTTCTTCGTTCATTATTTCCACGTGTCCATACTATCTTAATGATCCTTTCATTATTTTTTTCATAACACTTTCACTCGCAATCCATTCACTTCTTATATTTTCATTCGATACTCTATAATATACAGATTTTTCTACACATTCGTCTAAGAGATCTTATTTAAGACTGTGGTCTGTTATTTCTCGGGGATTGATGTAGATGTCCAACTGTTTCAACATCTTTTGGGTGTTCTTCCAGGAGGTCGGCTGCATCATGGTATTTTATTTGTGCTTTGCTTATCATTCTTCCAGAACACGCTCTTTTCTCATGTTCTCTTCAGTAACGTCTTCTCGGTCTTCCTCATCGCACAACATCGTCGACATCGCAAATCTATCTGATTTCGGAATTTCTCACGCTGTCTCGGACTGTCGTTCATGCAATGGATCTAATACAGTGGTTCCCACTGGTTACCAGTGGTTCTCAGTGGTTCCCAGAGTTCCGTACGGACCCCCAGGGGTTCCTGCGATCATTCAGGGGGCCCGTAGAAAATTAAAATTGATTTGGGGGTCCCTGAACAACGTCAGGGGGTCCGCGCAAGGTTTAATAATATAAAATAAAATAAATGTGACACATTTTTACTACTATGAAAGTTAAAATAAATAATAACTGATATTTTTCGTTGCCGACCGATTTTTCCAAATGAGCAAAAAAAAGGGTCGGCAAAGTCGGAGTCCGTGCATGACACGATGTATGAATGTTGAGAAAGTGAGAGAAATATGTCAGGAAAGAACAAACAGTGTGGCTGTGGCGGTCCATTATTTCTGCCTACCCCTTCGGAGAGACGGCGTTATAGTTAGTTAGTTAGTTCTAAATAATGTCGGCCTTTTTTTGCTCATTTGTGGAAATCAGAATCGACAACGAATTTCAGAATTTTTTTTTCTATTGGCGTGACGTGTCGGTATCGGCTGATGACTGTCCAGTGTAAATAGACCTTAAGAAATACAGAAATCCAAAGAATTTGTGAGGTTTAATACATAAATATGTAAATCTTTGAAGTGGATATTTGATTACCCTGGCATGGATGGGGTTAATTTAAATAAATACAATTTTGCAGCATGATTACATCTAAAGAATGACATTGTTTTAAATAATACCATGAAATCAGAGCGAGACGAAATTAGATCAATGACAATACACTCTGGTATTGTGTACCCACAATACATTTTATTTAAGTATTGAATGGGTATTAAATTATTTTTTATCGATTATTTAAACATGAATAGTATCCTTGCCAACCTAGTTCTGGGAGATGAACGTTTCTATTATTAGATCTGATTTGAAGAAACTATATCGATTTTATAACATACGAGTAACATTAACGTGAATTAATACGGAGCCATGGTTACATACTAAGTGATACTATATAATCGAATGAATCATTAGAAATCTGTAAGTAATATTTTTAACATTTCAGTGGTAAAAATAGTTATCAATCAAATCAAATCAGTTTATTATCTCAACAGACATTACAAACAATATTAGCAGTGATTCCCAAAGTGTGGGCCGCGGCTCGTCATAAGGGCGCTGCGAAATATTCAAATAAACAATTCGTCAAATTTGTTGGAATTCCCAATTTTCGAAATTTTTACTAACATAACCACATTAAAGTGCACTTCAACTGCGTGCCGAACCCTTATTGAATGCATTTGCACCACGACCAGCCGCTGCAACCAAGACCAAGACCATGGTGGTGGTCAAGTCTCAATATGGGTATTACCGAAACAGTTGAAATTTGATATTAGATATTATCCCAAGGAAAACAGTATCCGTTTTAAATTTTCGCTGTTAAATGAGTAATCGCTTTTAAAAAGTTTTCCAATTTCTCAAGAAGGTCAAAAGGGAGCCGTAAACTGAAAACGATTGGAAACCTCAATATAATATCAGGAACGCATGAAAGATGGTTCGACATTAGGAAGACAACATACTCTCTAAAGTCAAGAGTATTTGTCTTCTGAACGTACTTTCACTAATATGAAAGACATCCTATCTCCAAGTAGACCTCATTCAGTAGACTAATTGCTCTTCCCACCGGTGTCACCAGAGGCAGGTTGACTGGCGGCCGGTAGATAAAACGATCTTTGTTATCGCTGTCAGAGATGTTCGCTATTCTAAATGACCATAATTTGCATGATATATAAAAGAATTGGTACCTATCCTATACATGCATGCATTTATTAAGTATGGATAAAGCAAAATATGTATGTTTCAGAAGCTGGAAATAATAACGGAAATAAATCAATTACAGTTATCAGCAACAAATGTAGAAGAATTGGGATCCTTCTGCCATTTTACATTTGCCTGAAATTTTAAGAAATTTATTTAAATTTTTCTGCATTTGTTATGGTCTCATTTTTAGTTTTTATTTCGGTACTATTATGAAGTCTATTATAAGCGGTTTTATTATTATATATATTTTTATGTTGTTGAAAAAACTCCTTACATCATTAAGCGCGAGCCAAATCGATGTAAGGGTGAAAAAAAAAAGAGTATCGAAGGAAATATACATAGAACCTCATGAATAGGAATATGCCAGTTATTTCCTTTCTGCCCTTATCGTAAGGGTATTCACGAATTCATGATTGCATCGAAAGAGGTCTATCTCTTTTGCAACCTCATTTAAAAGACGAATCGCTTTCAATACATGAGAACTTCGAAGGGTCTCTGTGCGGCAATTTGGGGCATAAAATAATATATGCTCCCTTGCTCTGCTATAACTATGGGGAACGTATATTTATATACGAGTATATATCAATTATTCTCTATATGTTTATCGGCTTGTAATTTACATATGTTTAGTTTGAACAAAGTATTTCGACATTACTTTGTACAATATTAAAAGATTTAATAAATTAATTATTAAGTATAACATTTGAATACCCGAAATCGACGCGAGAAATTTTCAAATTATCACGTTTTAACCATGTTCATTGTATCTCAATTATTGTGTCCAAAACACGAGGTAATAAATTAACTAAAAATAACTTTCGTTTTTAATTGAGAACGAACAAAACTAAGCACACACTTATTAAATTAAAGCATAGACTAAATATAGGTAGGTCCAAAAGTTTCCCGCCATTATCATTAAAGAATTTTGAATTGTTTTACCAGTCGACTCGAAATGAACAATTACCGATAAACCTAAGCCATGTTGATAAACAAATCAAATTATGACTTAAAGAAAAAAAGTCACCGAAATCTATTACGGAGTCTGAGGTGCACACTGCAGTTGCTGTGAAGGCGGTGCTCCAGCAATATTGTTAAATAACTTTTTAAATGACGTTAGATTTTTTAAAATATGTATAGAAAGTTTCAATCCTGGGATTGGTTTGCAGCAATTTCTTCTATTCTTCTCTTCCATTCTTCCCTGTCTTGTGCGGCTCTTTTGAAATCTGCATATGATGAGCAGCGCACGTCCACCAACAGGTCCTCCGGGTACTCTCGGCGTAGGCGTCCCCTAGAGTTTGTCCCCTCGGTCATACCCTCCATTATGGCATGCAAGAGACCTTCTTGACGTTTTACATGACCGATCCATCTTGCAAGCCTTTCGGACAAGGCCCTGAGCAGGTGCCTTCCTCTTTCGATTCCTTGAAGAACTTCGTCATTCGTGATGTGGTCTTTCCAGGAAATTCCTAATAGTCTACTATAGGACCACATCTCAAAAGCCTCTAGTCTCTACTTAAGATACTCCATACATAGGTCTTGATGAGGAGTATTCTCAGTTTTAGGTCTATATTGTTTGATTCTATTATATTGTTATTTAGACGTAAATTGAATTTTTTTTTCAAAGAGTTGATGCCGTTTCACGATAGAACCTTGCCTGAGTAAGTAGCTTAATATTTTTATGTACAAGCAAAGATGATCGTATCAAAAGAAATGTAATTTTCTTCTTCTTCTACTGGTAGATGGCCCCTACGAAGTGGACTCCCAGCTGTCTTTCCATCTTTTGGGAAGGTCTTTCAGGCACCCTTCTTCCCTCTGGTTTCCCATGTAAGGCAAGGTGTGGTAGTCTTTGAGCAACCATTCTTTCCACATGGTCTCTCCAATACATTTTTTTTTATTGTCTCCCTCATCTGATAACATCCTGGATATCACACATATCTCTGATCGTGGTATTTTTTATTCTGTCGCGTCCTGCCTGTTATTGTAGAATGTTATTTTCGTGTATATTTATTACATAGCCTCATTAATTCAATCAGAGGTACAAAGAAGGTGCACGTATGATGTTACTGTAATCATATAGGTAATACCCGGAACCCCTAAAAACGACACAAAATCGGCAAAACCTTCTACCACAGTGGCAAGAGAATAGGAGAGAAATCTCTACAAAACTGCTTGCCATAAAACATAAATACAAACATCATAAAACAACTACAAAATCACATTCCAACAATGTTTCCTAGACGTAAGAGTAATAGCCATTAGAGCTGAACCTCTGTAAGCCAAAAGATCCAAGTCCAAGTCCAAGTGACACGAAGAATAATATTTCAATTATGCTGGAAACTTTTGGACGACGCTACGCGCTACGGAGTGAGAGCCATCATAAGCGGTGTGAATCTAATTCTTAAGCGCAGCATCAAGTGTTTTGAAGATCACTGCCACGGAACAAAGAACGGATCCTATGAGATCTCACGCGGCCCGCCGTGACACATTTCCCACGATTTTCACATTTGGGAAAACAACACGCACACGAGCCAGCCTAGGCGAACATCTCCGACGGTTGCCAAGTGATTCGTGAAGCTGCATTCCGCCACGTTCCCATCTTCATCAAGTTGGAAATGTGATGAATTATACCGTTTTGTTATTCATATCGGCTGTTTTCAAATGCATACCAACAATAATTTATGTACAACACTAGTAGCTGTTGGGGGGGGAGGCTTGATCAAAGGATCAAAGCTTTTCGATTTAATGGATCGTGTTGCCAAACGAAAGTGGAAATGGGCAGGATATACAGGGAACAGAGAGATGGGCACCTAGAGTCTTGTCGTGGAGACAGTGGGAAGAAAAAGGGAGCATTGGTCGAACCTAAAAAAGATAGGCTGATGACCTAATTCCAGTCAGGGGAAGAAGATAGATAAGAATCGCACGGGATAGAAAAAAATGGGACGTTTGAAGAGACCTATATCCAGCCGGGTTCGATTCCCGGCGAGGGCAGTGTGATTGACACACTGTCTTTGGTCTGGTGTAGAATTCACGTGACAATAAAATGACGATAGTTTAGCTACCTATCACATGTCACGAGAATCACTACTCGTAGCTATGATACTCTTTACATCGATTTGGCTCATGCTGTCATGATATAATAATTTACTAATTAATTTTTACTAGTAATAATTTACTAAGAAGATCGGAGTTGTCTATTGTGAAGTGAATGATTTTGTGAAGCAACATCATATCGTTAATTGTTCGCCTATTTTCGAGAGAGTCCAAGGAATAAAAATATATCTATTAGCATATATCTTATATATAAAAAAAACGTGTTTGTTTATTTCAATGTTTGAATATAAAAATTATTGAAATACCTTTTTGCTATTCCTATTCACAAAAAAATTAAAAAACAGTGTCTTTTTCTACACATTCTTCTAAGTGATCTCATGACTACGGCATTTATTATACTTTCATCCTTCTTCTGCCAACTCCAAGCTTCACTTCCATAAGGGTCGGCACTAGAACCCAATTGTGCACTGCCATATTTGCTTCAGTCGATATTATGTCTATTTGTAGTGATGGTTTTGAGTGCACCATTTATTTTGTTTCCAGCACCGACCCTTCTTTTAATTTCTCCATTTCTTGTAAACATGCTTTCTAGATAAATAAATTTACCAATAATTCTCTCAGGTGTATACAGTTATTGGATTGAAGAAACCTGTTGTATAAAATTAAAAAAAAACATTTTGTACCTTTTTTATTATAGTGAAAACGGTAAGAGTCCAATAACTTCAGTAAACATGTTCTTAGATTTTTTATAATGAAGATTTATGTTATACCAAATGTTACAAAATGCAGAATTTTGTTGAATATCATTAATTTGCATGTAAAAATAAATACTAATAACATTTTATTGCTTTTCGTCATATTTTTACCAGTAGCGTACATTAAAAAGAAGACCCAATTTCACATCAGAACCAATGGATGTTTTCTTTTTATATTTTCAAACCCCATTTTTTTTTCTTTTTTATATACGAGTACTTTGTATATACAACACTAACATTAAAAAAATTAAAATTACATAAACATGTTTCGGACAATCAGTCCTTCTTCAGTGATACATATTATAAAGATACATTAACATCTGTCAGATAATGTAAACTATTTTATAATATTAGGTCCTTACATATGAAATTGGCATTTTGCCGTACTGGCAACTTTGATCTCAAATATCTTCTCTTTGGTTAGGAATTCCAAATTCAAATTTATACAGCTATTTACTAAAGTATTTGTGTTTCGAAAATTATAATTCATTTGTTTTTTCCTCATTTGTTTTTTTTCTTTGCGTCACTCAGTTTAAAAAATGGAAAACTTGAAATATCGCGTTATTTACGAGTACGAGTTCCACCGTGGCACCAGTGCTACAGAAACGGCTCGAAGGATTAATGATGTGTATGGCGACGGTGCCGCAAAAGAAAACACAGTGCGTTTTTGGTT
The DNA here is from genome assembly GCA_022606425.2 of Lepidostoma basale. Classification (NCBI taxonomy): domain Eukaryota; kingdom Metazoa; phylum Arthropoda; class Insecta; order Trichoptera; family Lepidostomatidae; genus Lepidostoma; species Lepidostoma basale. The sequence continues at coordinate 742,990 of JAHDVF020001281.1, read as the reverse complement.
CCAACGTTTTCGTTCTGGAAATTTCGACCTGCAGAACAAGCCCCGTGGACGGCCGGAGACCAAAGTTGATAATGAAGAATTGAAGGCTATTGTGGAAGCGGATCCATCGCAAACCACGTCCGAGTTAGCTGCAGGCTGCGGTATTAGTGATAAAACTGTTTTAATCCACTTGAAGCAAATTGGGAAGGTGAAAAAGCTTGAAAGGTGGGTACCTCACGAATTGAGTGAAGCAAATCAACAATCGCGCGTTGACTGCTGCGTTGCATTACTCAACCGGCACAATAATGAGGGGATTTTGAATCGAATCATTACCTGTGATGAAAAGTGGATCCTGTATATTATATTTAAAAAAAATCAACTTTATGTTCCTCCCATACAAAACGCCAATTTCATATGTAAGGACCTAATATTTTAGATATGTATCTTTATAATATGTATCACTGAAGAAGGACTGGTTGTCCGAAACATGTCTATGTAAGTTCAATTTTTTTAATGTTAGTGTTGTATATACAACCATATAAAAAAGAAAAAGAGAAATAAAGCATCTACAACACAAAGTAAGGCGAATATAGAAGAAACAAATTTATTTATTTTTTCACTATTAGTCTGATAAAAAAAATACATTAAATGCATGAATAGATATGATTAAACAACTTTAACTTAACTCAGTTTTTTTTTTATAATTACGAAAAATAATATATAAAAATAAAAAGTTTTCTAGAGGTGTTCATTCCATTCATATTAATTATTTTGTTTGGGTTTTTTCACACCATGTTCAAGTAACATTAAATATATATTTTCAAAGTTTTTAACTAACTAACTAACCATCACGCCGTCTTCCCGAAGAAGGGGTAGGCAGAAAAAATTGATTGCCACACTTTAATCGACGTGGCACTCCATTCTTGTCTTTTCGTCCCGCGGGAGACGCGGTGTGATGGGTTGCGAACCTCATCGCCACCAATAGGTATCTCCCGCGCACATTTTGATCGTCCAGCGTCTATAAAATAAATCTAAAACAAATAATATAAAATAAAATAACAAAATATAAATAAAAGAACACATAATTTTCTTTTAGGTGGTCCACATGTTGTCAGCTGGACGACCCGGACTTTTGTGTTCCACTAGATATTATCCATGTTTGTAAAGAAAATAGGTAATAAAATCCACAAAATGTTAAATAAATAAAATGAAGAGATTTGTCTATGGAATGCAAAAAAAATCAGAAAAAGTATAATATTAAACAGATTATTTTTTGGTGTATTTTAGTACTTCTCTATTTAAAACAAGGTTATAACACAATCAGTTTCCTGATGTCCAATTAAGGGTTAAAGGTGGCATGAAACCATCAAAGAAGTTAAGTCTCAAATCAAAGGAATTTAAAATGTAAGAGGTGAGCCACTGCGACAATTTTCTGAACAATAATATTATCATGTTTTCATTGCAGACACAATGAACACGGATTTCAGTAACGCTGTGTATCGTTATGCAAATGTATAAAATATAAATATTTGCGGATAATTAACCGTAAACCAAACAATCGCCGCCGTACGTAAGGTCTGAGTTTCCAGATATTTGCATACATTGTTTTATGAAAGTGAGAACATGGTTCCACGGATGCCATTTTCTTTTGTTTCCCGCGCTTTCTAATTGCCTTATGGATTCTTTTCCTCCAATCGAGCGCTATTCAATGGAGATCATACGTTTGTCGAGATTGAGAGAAATTATTGGTTTTCTGATAAATACTTGTTTTGCTTATTGGAATCTGGGTCGACGGCTGGTTCAGAGTCGCTCTGTGTACCCTAAGGGTAAGCAGAGCTATCTACTTTGCCTTAGAGAGATTTCCATACGATAATGACTTAATCTAGACTTGCAAATAAAGCACTCAATGATATTCTCTTATTTATTTTATGTATCAAATCTATATTTTGATTTAACCGCCCTACCTTTGGGTTATTTTCCGAGAAACGTGCAAAAAACAAGCAGGTTTTTTATTAATGAAATTTAATTAAATACTAATTTTATTTTTTTAAATTACGAAACGTCAAATAGGTACTCGGCCGCACACTTCGCCTGCCCCTTGTAAAACAATCATATTTATGAAGACTTGTGCGCAAGTTTTGATGACACACGCGCGTATCCCTAAAACTTTGCACATTTTAGGTACATTACTTTTTCTCAAGCCCGTACGTGATGCGGGATATCGTAGAATGGTACAGTCAAAGTGAATGTATCACGTACGTTCAAATAGGTAGGGTGGTTAATCATTCTGTATGTTCATAACAATTGAAGGCTGGTTTAAACATAAAGCAGAGAAATATGCAAAAACTGTTTTTTGTTCCATATGTTATGTTACACGGGTGACATCTTTAGGGGAGCGTTTAAACTACACTATATTATTCAATCACTTTGAACCTTTGCACCGTTATTGTTCTTAATGTTTAACACCAATTGGGATCAAAAATTAATTTTTGATACTTGGCACCTTGTAATGTCCAGTCCTAAAATAAAATGGAAAAAATATACTACAGAAAAAATACTCACTTTGCTAATATAAATATATAAAAATAAACATATTAAATAATAATGAAATAAAAAGATGTTTCTTATAACTACTTCCACATTTGTCTTTATTTCGACAGCGACCGATTTCGACAGGGTCGCTGGCATCGACAGACTGGTGACTCAGTTCTACGTTCTGGATCAGTTTGTCGATGCTAGCGAGCCTGGCGAAATCGGTCGCGGTCGATATAAAAACAAATGCGGAAGTAATTATAAAATTGCTTTGCTTAATCGTATCACCTCGGAGTTTGACATATTTTGTGATAGTTTGGCTCATCTGAGGGAAGTACTATCTTTATTATAATTGTTTGGTATATATATTTTATTAATTTGTCATGCATCTTATGTTTCTCGCTCTTTTTATTAATCTATTATGTATTACTTATTATTGTGTATCTCTAACTTGTATCTTTAGTGTATTGGAAAAAAAATCTATAATGCTTTAGATATGTAATAAATAAATAAAATAAATATTTATATAAAAAAAACATCGTTTTATTTAATTATTATTTAAAATGAACTTCCAACTGGAGATTTCAGTCAAATCATTTGATTATCTTAATACACGGATTTTGGGTAGAAATTTTAAAATGAACAGAAAAAGTGATTAAAATAAAAACACTTATATGTTTAAGTTTAGTATTTTATGTTGAAATTAATTGTAATTAAGAATAAAAAAATATCTATGAGCACGTGGGTTGATTTTCAAAGAGGAATCTCTAGAATGTCTATGTCTATGTTATTCCTATCAATAAACCCTTCCCACTGGCATTATAAATATTTAATATGAATGAAAACGTTCGTTTTCTAGAATTTTTATTATATTTTATGGGAGGGATATGTTTCGCCTTGCAAAGGCATTATCATTTGAGAACAAAAAAGTTCAATCCATAGAAGAAAAGAGTTTTGAATTAAGCAACAAACTGTATTACTATCCCTATTAACATCACCATATAAACGTCAGTTCTACGTTCTGCAATATACTCGTAGAACGATCTACGTTTGATAAAATAAATAGCGAAAAACAAGAATACGAAATTGAGTATTTAAAAAAAATAATATATAACTAAGACAGGCCATGTTTGCGAAACCGGATAAGTATCCGGAATAAGGCCTTTAGGAAGCTCATGTAACGCTTGCATGGACAATATGTTATCTGATTCAGACAAGCTGACTGAAAATGAGTTTTGTAAGCAGAAGGTAATGGATCGTGTATAGTGGAACCACTTATTCAAGAAAGCAGAGGTTTTGAATGTGATAATATGGTCATTGAAAGACTTCTTCTTCTTTTAATAGATCTGACGATCTGTGACACAGAAATCATGTCTCGTCGGATGATGAGGTCCAGCTGTCCTTTAATCTCTTAGGCGGTCTTCCAGGTGGGCGGTGTCCGGAGGGGATTTCATAAGCGGCTGTATATGCAAGTCTGTCACCATCCATTCGGGCTACGTGGTCCCTCCAGTATCTTCTTCTGGATCTACTCCACTGAACGATATCCTCTATTTCGCAAGTTTTTCTCATGTCTACGTTGCGGACACGATCTCGGAGAGTTTTTACAGGAATTTATCTTAGGACTTTCATCTCCGATGTTTTTAGTAGTCCCTTGGTTCTCACAGTGTCGGCCCGCGTCTCTACATGATAGGTCGCACGCATGTTTTATAAATTCTGATCTTGCTGTGCTTGTTCTTCCAGACCAGATTCTTCAGACACCATTGAAAGTCGTGTATTTATTTTTTGCTTTTTATAGGGTGTTACAATGAGTGTTTAAGATTTTAATTTCCACTCCACGTATTGCAACTATGCCACGAAGGTGTGTAAAATAAAATAAAATATATAAATAAAATGCATTAAACAAGGTTCGGAAGATTTCACATCTGGGTCATGTACTGATATTGGAAGGGAAAATTGAGGGATGCCGAGAGCCCTGTAGGCGACAGATATCCTGGCTGCGAAACGTGAGGGAGTGGATCGGCATCCGAAGTGTAGAGGAGCTGTTCAGAGCAGCGCAGGACAGGGACAGGTTCGCCGAGGTGATTGAGAACGTTGGGGGGACCTGACAGGGCATTTGGAGAAGGAGAAACAACATAATTCCATTGCAATTTATAATTGATAATGAAAACAAAAAAAAAATAATACAAAATTTCTTTATTATTATGTATTTAGTGTGCTTCCACTTGTGTTTATGTTCGACCGGTTTCGGCAGCTTGCTGCCATCTTCTGGTACCTACATCAACATTTATTCGGTTTTAAATTTTGCAAAACATTTAATAGAGTCAAATCATACTTTTTACAATAACAACACTGCTAATATTTTACATGTACAACCTAAGGCCCAAAATTAGATAGGTTAGAACTATTAGAAATTAACCGATTAAAAAATAACACGCAGAAAACAATATTAAACGATCAATTGATGCACGTACATTCACCACTCCTATATCCATTGAAAACAATATAATTCAATCCCAACCTTTATTTAACTAATAGGTATTTATTTACCTTTTAAGAATACGTAATCTGCCGTAATTATCTTTGTTTCAGAACTCCAGGGGGAAATTCCAAGACAGCAGTAGCCGGGCCACAAGACATTTGAAATATTTAAACTTAATTACCTCAAACACAAAAATCACATTATATATGTAGAATCATTCCAAGAATTAGCCACCCTAGTAATTGCTCTTTTAATATATATTAAACAAATTAACCCTAAATTAACATTATATAGAATCATTTCAACTACAACTTAATAACAGTAATACATTATTTAGAATCAGGGGAAAAAATATTAAACCCCCGCCACTATCATTTATTATGCAAACCAAATAAATCTTGATGTAGGTACCAGAAGATGGCAGCAAGCTGCCGAAACCGGTCGAACATAAACACAAGCGGAAGCACACTAAATACATAATACAATAATAAAGAAATTTTGTATCAATTTTTTTTTTTCATTATTTAAAATTAACTTCTACCAAGAAATTTCAATTAAAGACATTAATATTTAATTTATAATAGAATTGCATTATTAAAATTGTTTAATCTACTTTTATTTATGAAATATTTTACAGAGTAAAAATATTATAAAAAAACATGTTTCAGCTGACCTCCATCTTCGGGTGTAAATATGTAATTTATGTACATTATAATAAATAATATAGACTTCGCTATTAGTTAACTTTTTTCGTAGACTATCCATTTTTTTTAATATGTAGTCGTTATTATTAAAATAAACATTAACATAAATAACGAATCTAGTTCAAATGCATTTATGTATGCAGATTGTTAATTTTAGATTATTTTCTAGTCCATATAAAACCGATAATTTTCAAGTGCAATGACTTTCAAGTCGAAATCTCATCCCAGCGCTCTTCAAACTTTTGATTAGTAAAAGTAAACAGCACACACTCTTTTTTTTCTTCTTTTTAGTACTCGAAGATGCTTTGTCGATTTGAAAAAAGCTTATGATCGAGTGAATAGAGAAAAATTGTGGACAGTCTTGTCTAAATATGGAGCGGGCATAAAACTGATTCGGGCGGTTGCTTCCTTATATGAAGGAAGCACTGCCAGCGTCTGGAGACAGGGATGAGAGTAGAATAAATGCGGTAGAGATGGTATGTGTGGTCAAACGATGCACGACAGAATTTCAAATCCTGAATTCAGAAAGGAATGTAGAGCAGAAGGAAGTATTCTTCTTTCCCTTTGTCATTTACCGTCATCTGGGGTCGGCCCTCCTCGTACGAAAACGCCAAACTTTTCTATTTTGACTCATCTCCACTGTCAGGTTCTCGCGTTGGAGCTCCTTTTCCATGTTGGCCCACCATGTTGCCATTGCGAATTCTTCTTCTTGGTTTTGTGGGGATGCTGAGGGCTTTTTGGACAATGTGTTCACTGTCTCTTCGCATCACATGACCGTACCACCGGAGTCGAGATTCTCTTAATTTTTCCGTTATCGGGGCAACCTTAAAGCTACCCCTCACGTATTCGTTCCTTACGTGGTCCAGCCTTGTGACGCCTCCGGTCCACCTCAGCATTTTCATCTCAGCAGCGTGAACTCGACGTTCGTGGACTTTTTTGTTGGTCCAGCACTCTGGTCCATATAGCGTGGCGGGCCTCACTGCCGTCTTGTAGACTCTGCCTTTGGTCCTGATTGGATTTTTTTGATCACACAAGACACGGAATAGAGACCTCCACTTGAGCCAGGCGGTGTTTGTTCTGTGTTTGACATCAGTGTCTACGTTGAAGTCCGCAGTAAGGACCGACCTGAGATACTTGAATGTATAGACATGTGATAGGTAGCTTATTTATCGCCATTTGACTGTCACGTGAATTCTACACCAAATCAAAGACAGTAACAATCACGCTGCCATTGCCGGGAATCGAACTCGGGACCTTTGGACCTAGCTTGTACCACTCTGCCATGAAGATCGCCATGTTAGAAGTGTATGACTCGCTGTATGAATGTATGGAAGCTAGAAACGTGGTCAGGTTTGAGTAGTGTGGCGGTCCATCCTCTCTGCCTACCCTTTCGGGGTACCGGCATGATGATTTGTTGTTCTTACAATGATTTACATTACAAATACACATCTAAAAAAAATAATACGATTGAGAACGTTTGTTTTCAGGAAGTTTTATTATACTTTAGGGGAATGACATGTTTCGCCTTGTTAAGGCATCAAATTTAGAGAGAATAAGGTACTTAAGGTAGTTTTATTAAGGCTTAACAAATTGTTAACAATAATTAAGGGGCAAAAGAAAAAACTCCAAAATTTGAAAGTATTGAATGGAAATAATTAAAGAACAGTAAAACCTCGATATAAAGGGACCTTTATTTAACGAACTTCGAATATAACGGACAAAAAATCCGGTCAAATGTAAAAAAAATAAAAAAGCACTGTTAATATTTTACTTGCTTAAATTCGAGTGAAACTTCTCGAAAAACCTAATAACATATGTTGTCTATTTGTCAGATAACGAAGTTCAACTTTATTATACGCATTTTCGTAATTTTATAGAGTTGATTATAAAAAAACAGCAAACTTCAAAAGTGCAAACAAAACTTGATTTCTTTTTCAAAGCAGGATTACCGAAAGCAAGCGCGTCGATATCAAACAGCAACGTCAAACAGGACAATAAATAGAATTTTATGTTTTGTATTGTTTATTTATATCTAAATACTTCTTCTCCTTCGATGGCCCTACAGCCCATATCAAGCCTTAGCCTCCAACTCCTCCTGTCCTCCGCTTCGGCCCTCCAATCTGACACTCATAACAATTTCGCCCCATCTCTCCCAACTTCATCCTCCCATCGCAACCTTAGTCGTCCAATTGATCTACTACCACCTGGGTGCCACTCCAGCAATCTTTTTGGGGTTCGCGATGACGGCATCCTCTGCACGTGACCGGCCCATCTCAGTCTATTCAGTCTGACCTGTGTGGAGAGACTGGGAGCTTTGTAAATATGGTACAGCTCGTCATTATGCCGCACTCTTCAGTCTTCACCGTCATTCACAGGTCCCAGAATTCTGCGCAGCACCCTTCTCTGAAAATATAAATATCTAAATATAAAAAATATCTAAATACAGTGTACATATTTTCAAAAAAAAGATTTTCGATTTATTGACTTTCGGCTTTAACGGACACCCCCCCTCCAATTAGTCCATTATATCGAGGTTTTATTGTATTTCATAACTATATATGTGTATAATGTATAATGTTTACATAGTTTAAGAATACCAGATAATAATTTTATTTAATAATATACATGTCATTCCCGTGAAATATAATAAATCTTCTAGAAAACAGAAGTTTTCATTCATATTAATGATTACAAACGAAATCGACATGATTATATTGATATACATAAATATTTTATACATTAGATGAAGAAACATTGTTTTGTGGGCGTACATGAAGCTGTAAATATATTGTACGAGAGGAAATGGGAGCAATGTATAATAAAAAAACGACGATAATTTTATAAAATTTCACGGTCTGTGGTCCAACGGCCGGATGCTGCGAAGATGACGCTCTCGGCGCTGCAGATGTTAATTGGCCATACTGTCTTCATCGTGTGAGAAATCGGAAAATTAATATTCGCTTTGCGATACGGGCGTCAGATTAACACATCTTGTGCGGATTTTTTTTGCGAAATGAAATATTTTGTTGTTTTGAAGATTGAGGTTTTTTAAGGGTAAGATTTTTATTTATTTCTTATTCTTCTTCTTCTTCTTCACTTTTGGTAGACTCAGGAGTCTGTTATTTCAGGCGAGTTCTCTTGAGACGCTGAACTCCAGCTTTCTCTCCACCGTTTCGGGGGTCTTCCTGGTCGGCGTTGTCCGTTTGGCGTTCAATGGAGAGCTATGTGTGGTATCATATTTGAGCTCATCCTTTCTACGTGTTGATGTCAGTATCGCGGTCTTTGACGTCCCCATCTGACCACATCTTCGACCTCGCAGATTTCTCGGATTGCTGTATTCCTAACTCGATCACGTAGAGTCTTACTCTTATTTCTTATTGATTATGTTATTTCCAGATCGGTTATTTTTAGGACATGAATATTTTGGAGGATGGGACATAAAGAATCAAAAGAAATCTTGAGCTAGAAGTACTGATTGACAATGAAATATCATAAACATTATGTAAGTCTCAATACCCACGGTGGGCTGGACATGTAGAAAGAATGCCAGAAGACAGAACACCAAAGATTATGTCCAGCTGGATGCCGTTCGAAAAGAGAACAAGAGGCAGAACAAAAAGAAAAAATTGGGCGGACTGCGTGGGAGAAATTAGAAAGATCTGGAAAATTGAGAGAGATGGCCAGGGACAGGAGCCAGCGAACTTCTGTTGTGGAGGAGGCCAAACCCCACACCGGGATGAATGTAGAATAAATGCAGTAGAAATGAGATATCTTAGACGAATGTGTAGATACTCTGTGTATGATAGAGTGTTGAATGAAAATATAAGAAGTGAATGCGGTGCAAATGATGGTGTTATGAACAAAATAATGAAAGCATCATTAAGCTGGTTTGGACATATGGAAAGAATTAATAAAGACAGAGTGGTAAAATAAATTATATGTAAATGGAATCAGAAACAGAGGAAGACCGAGGAAAATGTGGCACAATGTGTGTATTTATACACTTGCACCGTCACGTCATTTCGTTATCTTTTAACTATACGAGTCTTCTCCGGTCTCAATCTAATGATTGTCTGCAGCAAGGCGCTGCATCTCCTCTTCCACTCCGCTCGGTCCTCGGCAACTCTCTTCAACTCCGCATAAGAGGTGCAGCCCATATCTCGGCAAATCGGTCGTCCTCTGCCAATCGATCCCTCGACCATTCCCTCCAACACATCATGCAGGAAACATTCGTGTCGCAACACATGACCAATGCATCGCACTTCTCCGCTATGGTGTTCAACATGTGCCTACTCCGTCTACCATATACGAGTATGATATAAATATAAATTAGCATACGCATTTCTATTAAAAAGAAACGAATAAAGCCTTGACATTGATACTGGATTGCTCAAGTATGCAATAAGCGAATATGCTACATTCGCCGGCAATAAGTGAGAGAACAGGCCGCAAGCATCTCGCTCGGAACACAATGCGGGAGAAAGGCCCGTGAGATGGATCTCTGTAATCTCGTCGGCGCACCGATCCAAGTTCATAAGTCAAATTTAAAAATATCGAACATAAGATTCGAGTCTTTTTGATTTTGATTACATCTATCTATGATCTTGTCTTTCGGGAGTATCAGCCCGAAGGCTATTGCTCCCCCACCTGTTGGAAGTGACTTTGTTTGGAATAAGGATATGTTATGTAGGATGGGGTAATGAGGGAAGGATTAGGAGAACATTAAATAGTTATAGTACATTATTTGTACTTTTTTTACACGTCTAAGGTGGATCTGGGGAGGGTGTTTGGGTTGGGAGGGGTTCTGGTGGGAAAGGGGGAAGTGACTGTGAGGTGTGGCCCGTGGTGTATCTCTGAAGGAGAATGTGTTTTGGACGCTTGTGACGGTAGTGAATGTCGGGGGTGTAGTTAGAGGTTTCTTGTATAGAGGTGTTTGGGTGTGCGGCGACCCCCTGAAAGAAACGCTCGGCCAGTGTGTGATGTGTTCATCTAGAGTGGGTTTTGATTACATACATAATTTTACAAATTAATAGATTCTAAACAAAAAAGATACTCCGTGCTCCAATTCGTTTAATTATTTCGTCTCTAAAGAGATGATATTTATTCTCGTTTATAAAACATTAAAAACTCCATAACAAACGCTTTATTTTATTTTAATTTATTCAATTTATAAGGGGGAGTAAGGGGGATCCTATTGACTCTTCGAGCAGTGCATGGCCATCACCGTGGTGATGGCCATGCTACGCTGGAGGATTGATCTGATCCCAAGTACCTATCCACACCTCCTCGACTTTGGTCTCCCCTGGAAACTATGCGAAATGTTAGAGATCGAGTGTGAATAACCTCGGTGGATAATATTGATGCATAGGCTAACGTGGAAGGACACCTGGCCAACCCGTCTGGCAAGCGTGGCGTTATAATGCCAACCATCCCCCGTATGACATGTCATACATGGAGAAGTATGGGGGAGGCCTATGTCCAGCAGTGGACGACAACGGCTGTTAAAGAAGAAGAGAAGAATTTATTTTAATAACTTTTCACCTAAATCATATATAACACACGAATAACTGTGGCTACTATTTAGACACATATTCTTTTCTTTTCATTCTTCTTCCTTCTTAACCTATTCCCGTCGACTCCTGGACGAAGGCCTCCTCCATTCGCTTCCATGTCACTCTGTCTTGTGCAAACTGCATCCAGGTTATTCCGACGTGTCTGTTCAGATCATCCGTCCATCGTAGTTGCGGTCGCCCTGCACTTCTCCTTGCCGTCCACGGTCTCCAAGTCAACAGTCTTCTTGTCCACTTTTCATCTGAGCCTCTGGCTACGTGACCTGCTCATTGCCATTTTAGAGTCGCCATCCGGTGGATGATGTCAGTGACCTTTGTTCTTTCTCTCACCGTATCGTTTCTGACTCTGTCTCTTAGGCTTATTCATAACATGGCTCTTTGGGTCACTCGTAGTTTTTCGGCACTTTGTTTGGACAATATTACAGTTTCAAGACCATAAGTACCAACTGGCAAAACACAGGCTTCATAAACTTTTTGTTTCAGGTTGATCGGTATTTTCCGGTTTTTATGGATGTAACCCATGTTTCCGGAGACACATATTAGTTAATCAAAAATGAAATTTACCATTTACTCATCGAATCACACTGTCAACATCGGGAATCGAACCCGGGACCTTGGGTGTGGCAATCCAAGCTCTTGCCACTCTGCCACGAAGGTAGTCATTTAGGTATACGTTAAGATCGTCGTTTAGGGGGATTAATCACATTTTAAGTCAATTCAAATATTATGTATATGGTACAATGGTGACGAAAAACTACACAATGCACGTAAAATAATTTATAAAATATCATAATTGGTATTATAAAAAGAAATAATGGAATATTTTTACTTGGAAAAAAGGTAATTTAAAAAAATCTAAATGTTACATACTAGGTTGTTATAGTACACCGACGATCTTCATACAGCGATAACTTGTTCGGGCATATCGTCATGGATATTGCAATACAAGCCATTTCTGTGCCTAATTAAACTCTCGAAATTCAGATTAACATCTAAGAAATATTTCGTAACATTTCAATTAAAATGTAGTCAAAGACTATAAAAACTCACATTAGAATATTTACATCGCTGTACCGGAGTTTATTTATTAAAATAAGTAAACCCGTTTTGAAATTTTGAATTTGGAGCACAATAAAAACAATTGCACGAGAGCTATCATTTTCTAAGTATTAGACGATCACGTTATCGTAACGTTTTATTTTTAGTATAGCAATATTTTTTATATGAATTCTTACGTAAAAATATACTGTTATAACCCGTGAAAAAAATTTCGCTTTAAAATTTTCTATCCGCAGCTTTCTATAATAATTAAATAATATGTTTTTAATAACTACTTCCACTTTTGGTTTTTATTTCGACAGCGACCGGTTTCGCCAGGCTAGCTTACATCGACAGTTTCTATATTTGAAGACTACAGGGGAAAAACAAATAATGTCAGTTAAAATTCAAAATAAATGTAATAATGCCATCTAGCGGCATTTGTACTATCTATCCACAATAAAATTTTGATATTCAAAAATCATCTGTGTCATCGACTAGATAATCAATTGCTAATTGCTAAGAAATATATAGACTTTGATTAGCTTTATTCTCAATTTATTCAAATTAACCTTCTACTGACATTCCTTGTTTTTCCCCTGTAGTCTTCATTTGTTTTGGTAAATCATGATATAATCACAGTAAGGACCAAACAAGTTTTGAGGACTTCCGAAATGAAGACACTGAGGGCGATAGCAGGCAAGACACTGAGAGAGACAACACCATAAGAGGGATATGTGAGGTTGAGGATATTATAAGATGGAGCAGACAGCGAAAAGGGACTGGTACGGTCATGTTCAAAGAATGGATTTCCAGACTCCCCTGTATTGCATTGCATAATCGACCTCATGGGACTCGTCCTCGTGGAAGACCTCCTAAAAGATGGAAGGACAGCTGGGAATCTACCTCACAGGAGGAGCAACACTCTGGAGAACAGACCACATAGGTCTACAATAAGGAAGAAAAGAAGATGAACGATATAATTTGTCTCGGAAATTAACAGATCTTTAATAAGCCTATAAAATTATTTTATTTATTAATAAACAATATTGTTTAAATGATTTATATCAATGCATTTGTATTCAAAGACATAAGATTCCTAATTTGTTTTTATAATTGAAGACTGGTTATTACAAATGTGCTAAACGATGTAAACATAAAATAAACAAAAAAAACTGTTCATAGTAACATGCGTCATGTAGCACTGGTGAAGTTTGAACTACACTATATTATTCAATCACTTCACACATTTACATAGATATGCTTTATGTTTAACACCAATTGGGATCAAAGAATATATTTTTGATTCGCGACATCTTTAAAATGATCAACCCCCATTTTTCTAATGTTTTTTTATTACAACATCTTTGCTTTCATGCTATTTATCTATGATACTCGTATTATATAATGTAGTACATACATTATTTTGTGTTAATCTTAGAAAATTGTATCAGAAACATGATTACGTTAATTCAATATTTAATAAAGCATGTTTACAAAGAAATAAACATTGTTCAAAAACCTTATTTTTTAAAATCTACTAATTAAGTCTAACATGAAATTACTTATACAGGAGCCAAAATGATAATAAATTTAAAACAAAAAATAAATTGGCAACAATGAATAAAACAACGGAATGTTTACAAGAACAATTTTCTTTTTTAAATATAAGTGCCCTCCCCTTGTAAGAAGAATAATTCTTTAAGTACAATATTTAATTACAAATATTTATAATCCACGAGTAAAGAACACAGAACATTGAATATGTTCACGATAAAGTGATCTTAAAAACTTTTCTGAAATGCATACACACAGTATACCATAAATGTACAGTTATGGTATGCCCACCTGAGGAATTATCGAATTTGTGCTCCAGATATGTAGAGCAATGTTTATATTTGTGATATCACTTTTCTCAATTAATTTTATGTAGTTGGCGGCTATTTTATCAACATGTGAAAAGTTGAAGTTAACTGTTAAGTTTTAAACCTCATTCTCATCTCGTTGGTTAAAAGAAAATCTTGAAAACGAAATTTGAATACTACGTGTATTTTAAGAGAAATTTTAAATGTTAAAATATTGTAACTAACTAACTAACTAACCATCACGCCGTCTCCCCGAAAGGGTAGGCAGAAAGAATGGACTGCCACACTTTAATCGATGCGGCATTCTATTCTTCTCTTTTCGCCATCGCGAGAGACGCGGTGTGATGGGTTGCGAACCTCATATTATTGAGTTAGCATCAGAAGTATGGAATAATGCTAAACGATAATAACCACGATATTTTCCGTCTATAAGTAGGTAAGTACGTATTTTCTTTGTTCTTGAATATATTCCGAATATACTCGTATCTAATTACAATAAAAGACCTCTCGAAAATCGATCCTTCTTCAGAGGAACACTCCGGGCCACACAAATCGTGGCCCCGCATAAACCAACAACCCATCAAATCACCTTCCAACAATGTTGCGATCAGACGTAAGAGAAATAGCCACAAGAGTATAAGCCAGAAGATCCAAGTCCAAATAATAACTCCAGGCATCCGCTATGTAACCACAAATATCCAGTCTCGAGACTTATATACTTCTTCTTCTTTCGGCATCACGTCAGGTCCCCTCGACATAGAATATCCCTAGAAAGTATGGGTACGGCCACACCTAAGTGCCAGAGTAGGAGTCAAAATGAACACCAGGCGAGCCAACGTATGGCGCACTATGGGCACACTATACGCTCCGCGCCACAGGGCGTGATCACAAGCGAACTGTGTCTTGACTCCTACCCAGGCACTCCGATGTGGCTGTAATAATATAATAATAAATTGGATGATTTATAGAGCGCAATTTTTATGAATTAATCATCTCAAGAGCGCTGTAGCTCCATTTTATGAACTAGTTAAAGATAAACATTTTAGTTAAAATAAACAATTTTGTTCAGAATAAACATTTTGTTAAAAATAAACATTTTTGTTAAAAATAAAACATTTTAGTATGGGGGCTGCACCTGACGCAGTCGACCAACATTTGCATCAGGATAGGACAGTTTGAACAGGTGCGTTTTGAGCCTCGATCTAAACTCTGACGGGTTTATAATGCACTTTAAGTCTGCAGGGAAACCGTTCCAGGCCGAGGGGCCAACTACAGCAAAAGCCCGGTCGCCGAAATATGTGCGAGGATAACGCTTCGGTACGTACAATCTACCCATCGCAGAAGACCTTGCTGATCGCAATGTAGACTGCCTCGCATTCAGGTTCTCGGTGGTGCAGAATTCAGATATGTAGGCGAGTGCTATTCCACGCAGCGCCTTAAATACAGTCCAGCAGAGCGTATATTGTATTCTTTCCGGAATTTCAGCCAATGGAGCTCCTTAAGGTGTTGCTTTATTTGACAATTCTTCGGCACATCCTTAATCAGTCTATCTGCCGCCTTGAATGCAGAATGCCGTACCATAAGCGTCTCTTTCCTGGAAGCGCGAAACAGGTCCTCAACGCTACTTAAGCCAACCTAACCCCCTATGTTTCGGAGCCAAGAGATTCTCCTCCTGCTAACACCTCGACGACCCTCTATTTTACCCTCAATGATCACGTGCAGCAATCCTTATTTTTCTCCCCCATTTACATGACCTAAATATGCAACCTTAAATCCAAGAGTTTTTTTCTAAATTCCGTTTCATCACTGCAGCGGTCTACTAAAGTTAACAGATTGGACATATGGAAGGAAAGGTGTAAATGATTACCGTGGTAAAATTGGAGGACCCTGAAACGAATACGCATACGCGTTGGTACATAGATAAAGTGACATCATAGTGAGATAGGGTATCCTTCAGGGCGGTACGGCGCTGTACACCTGTGGTATGTAGCATAGGACATGCCATAGGAAATAGAGGATTCCCACCGCTTACCCGAAACTGTTAAAGGCGAACGGCATCTTTCGTCAGCTTCACTCATTCAATCCCTAGGCCCGTCCCTTGTCCATGCGGGACTTACGTTAGAAAAAAAAATATGTAGGCCACATTTCATCTACTGCTATGTCCCGCCATACATGCAGATTACACTTAAAATATTTCTAAACAAAATATAAAAAAAGACACCAGATTAAATGGGTAGTAGACACATCGCACGCTTAATAGAACACTGGCTTAACTCAAAAAAGCAAGTTTTGCTCAATCTGACATGAGTCGGTGTTTTAACAAAAACAGTCGAAAAACACGTACGAATGGATAGCGTTAACATTGTGAACGATTATCGTCCTACGAATGGATAGCGTTAACATTGTGAAACATAGATGGATAGCGTTAACACAAGCCTCTGTCTAATGTTAACTCAATTATGACCTAAACCATAATCGGTCAGTTTACTATTAAGCGTGCGACATGGACACATGATAGCGGGAAATGAAAGGAGGGACAGAGGAGATAAATGAGGAATAGCGTGAGTACGCAGAACTTTAATATATAGCGGACACGGGACAGGTCAAAGGAACAGAACATTATAAAGAAATAAAACTAAAAAATATGTATATAATTTAAGAAATCGCCGCTGGGGAGGGCGAAGCCCAGCTCTGCAGGGGGATCCCACTCCTAGGGAAGCAATCAGTACACCCTCAGAGGGGTCGTGGAGCAATCCATGCTGCAGATAACAGAGTGCCATGTTGCCCTGTGACATGCAGGAAGAAGGATCTGATTCTATGTTCGGCAGACTTTTGCACCGGCGATATTTGACCGAGTTGCCAATTGACACGACGAAGAAGAAAATACCGAATAAATATAAAAACCACATTAGTTCCTCGTAAATTATTTACGTTGCATCCTGTATTGCATAGGTTTCCAATATTTTCTGGGCCACCGCCCCCTTTGCAAGAAAAATAAACGTTCAACGCCCCCCTCCCATAAAAGTTATTCCAAATATTCGAAATATGGGAAAATGATTACAATACATACAATAACAAAATAAACCAATATTTAAGTTTAATTTGCTTTATTGGTGCCTTTTACCTTTATTAGTACTTATCTGTCCACGCTCTCTATTTTTTCTGGATCTTAGACTGCCCCCCTGAAAGTCTCAAACGCCCACAAGGGGGCGTTATCGCCCACTTTGAGAACTATACTCATTTGTATTATTATAATTTTTCCCCAGCGGAATAAATGCAAGTATACTTGATTTACATGTATTATTATAAGGTTTGTGGTTGATTCTACTCGTATAATAGATAAACATATGTTTACAGTAGTGATAGAATTAATGTTAAAATTAACTTGTTGAATGTGTTCATAATATTTATGAATGACGTCAAAAAAAGGAAGTCCCTAAGTAATATTATCAGCAGGACTCAAACCCGGAGCAATTAATCGCAGGCGTCTACTCTGTGCGCTTAAACATCAGCATAAAATGTACTAATATATGTGTTAAATATATTATAAATTTAATGATAATTCAATTGCTTTATTTTATGGTTCACAAAGAAATATGTTTTCCAGGAGATTAGACAGGATATAAGATTAAAATACGTTTAAGATCTATTAAATGCAGTCGAATATTTTTAATTATACAAATAATTAGTACAAGAATAGCCAAATATCATATCACTCACAAATATCATTCGTGTTTATGTCTGCGCATAATTCTTCTGTGCATAAAGTATTGTAATCGCGAAGCGCATAATTATTATATGACATGTTTATATAATACCTTTTGAATTACTACTCCATAGATAAATAAAAAATACAAGTGCGTGCGCACGATACATCTGTGAATGTAGCTTGAAAGTGACCCTATTAGGGGAATTGAAGCCCACCAAAGAAAGGAGCGCTCCAGTTATGCAATAATAGTGTTGAAAACAAGTACTTAATTATATGTAGGTCGGTACTGGGTACCCACGATTCCCACCAAATTAGGAATACAGATCGTTCCGTCGCAATTTGGCCAATCACCGAGCCAAGAGTGTGGCGGTGGATTTTTAATACCTTAATTGGAGATGAAACGAACGTACTGTGAGTGTGTGCGTGTCTGTTTATGGCGATCACCTAGTTACCTGTAGCAGCTCGCACATTGCATCCGAGCACTGCTATGCGCGTACTTGGTCATGAAAAAACACTTTTAGACCACTGGCAATACCGCCGTGTTTAATGCCGTAGGGTTAAATCAAATTAGGAACAAATATTGGTATAGATATCACTTCAAATTTGAATAATTACACTCCATACGCTGTGAATCTATGAAGATTAAAGAGTACCTACCGTCCGGTCTGATAGTTGGAAGCATGTTATGATTTATATTTTGCTGTGGTGTTGATTGAATAATTTATATTTCAATTTAACCAGCGCATGTTTATGGAGTTAAAATTTAAATCTATTTAAGGTAGGTACCTACAATAAGCTAGTGTGTACACAATAATGTTATGTTGAATACTATTCATTTATTCGTCATTTAGTATAGTTAGTCTATTGCATACATTTTATGGCTATTATATTAGAGTAAGCACCTGTAAAAATGTCGGTTAATAGAGGCAGAATAAATTGAGTATAAGTGAGCGAGTATTAAAGACTTAATTTTATATTAGCTATTATATAAAAATCGGGTAGGTGATGGTTTTTATTGTTACATTTGGCTCCAAACGAAGGATATAAAAATCAGCTTTACGGGGTATTTTTTATTGAATTTTAAACATAGAAAGTTAATTAATTTTAGTGTTATGTAGTATAATTTTTAAAAATAAGTAAATAGTTTAAATATTGTTTAAATAGTGTTATATAAGACAATATAGTGTTTAAATAGTGTTATATAATATATAAGTCAATTAATTTTAAGTTATACACCTTAGGATATGTGTTGCTCCCCTTAATTGTTCCCTAAATTTGTAAATTATATTATATATTGAAATTATATAGAGTGCTAGGAATGCCTCCCTAGAACGGGTTACACCAGTTGGGAGGTATTAAAACCATGTACTTGGTAAATAATCAATAAATTTATTTTAAAATTATTAATAACTTTGTATGCATTGTGGTACGTGTTTTTTTATAAGAATGAAAACGTCTGTTTTCTCGATTGTTTATTATATTTTATGGGAATGACATGTTTCGATTAACTGAGGCATTTTTATTTGATAGTGGAATTTTACGTCATTGTTCGAGAAACAATAAATAGGTATATGTTTTGTTTGCCTATAGGAAAAAGTACTTCAATACTAGTACCTACCGGTTTAAAGCATTTAAAAAATTTAAACCCAAAATACTGGACAAGCAATCACAAAAAAATATCTCCTAAGTAAATACAACCATATACTCGTATGCCTTTAAATCAACTCAAACATACCTTAAAGCTTTCTCTATATTAAACAAATCTCCCTAAGCCCAAACCAAAAAACATTACATACTTCATTCTTCTTCTTTTTCTCTTATTTTTGTCCTATCACACCTCCGTGGTATGTAGAGCCTCAAAGAACCTTCTCCACCCGACTCTATCGCATGCCTGATGCCTAGCATCATCCCAAGTGAGGCCTGCTGCTTTAACCCCGTCCTGCAGGGCTCTTCTCCAGGTGGCTCTAGGTCTGCCTCGCTTCCTCCTTCCCCCCACAGGGGACTAGTCCAGTGCACCCTGAGCGATGCAGGCTGGGTTCCGTCTCAGAGTGTGACCGATCCACTGCCATTTGCGTCTAACGACTTGTTCTCTAATTGGCTTATACTGGATATACTTCATTACCCACGGAAAAAATCATGGAATTCTTCTTCTTCTTCGGCCTTACAACCATTGGTGGGTCTTGTCTTGAGGTTTCTGTGATTCCCTCATCACTAGGTTAATGCGGAAAAGCTCCAAACAGGCCACAGCTGACAATCCTTACCACTCCTGTAGAAATTCCTTTAAAAAAAAATGGCGCCTGAAAGAAAATAACGAAATATAGAAAACCCCATTTGAATTTAAGCCTTCTAGGTACATAACAAGCAAGGCAAGTAATAGTGAAACTCCAATCTAAAACAAAAAAAACCTTGGTAGCCTCCTCCAAGAAACGTCTCTATCCCGTCCTGTCTCTGACCGCCACCTCCCAGTCTTGCTGCTCCAGGACCCGATAGTCTGCCACGGCACCATCCAACCATCGCAGTCTCGGCCTGCCGACGCTTCTTCGCCCTACTGGATTTAATTAAAACTAACTAACTAACCATCACGCCGTCTCCCCGAAAGGGTAGGCATAAAGAATGGATTGTCACACTTTACTGATGCGGCACTCCATCCTTCTCTTTTCGCTCCACGGGAGACGCGGTGTGATGGGTTGCGAACCTCATCGCCAAGGTTCGCAACCCATCACACCGCGTCTCCCGTGGAGCGAAAAGAGAAGGATGGAGTGCCGCATCAGTAAATAAAATTAAATTAATCCTACATTACTATCCATCACATCGTTTTCACGAATGAGTAGGCAGAGAGATGGACCACCACAAGATTTGGTGACGACCTTCGTGGCAGAGTGGTAAGAGCTCTGACTACCGCACCGAAGGTTCCGGGTTCGATTCCCGGTGCTGGTAGTGTGATTGTCACACTGCCTTTGGTCTGTTGTAGAATTTTCGTGACAAAAAATGGCGATTTATTAGCTACCTATCACATGTTACGAGAATCAATATATCAGCTAAAAACGTATTGTATACAGTAATTGGGTTCAAGCGACCTGTTGTATACAAAAAAAAAGGTTTGTCTTAACATATAATACTTCTCTCACATCATCAAAACATTCATAAATCGTGTCATGCAAAGTAATTATCTTCGACTTTTCTCGTGGCGACATTTAAAATTCAATTGATTTGAGCGTACCACGTTTTTCTCAGTTTACTTCAATTCCGTGCTACATTCACATATTTGACGTATACTTTCTCTACTGTTTTTTTCATTAATATTTTTCCGTGTATTAAATCATCTTAATGATAATTATATGATTTTGTTTATATCGCTTTCATTCTTACTTCAATCACTTTTTTTATATCTGCATTTATCGCTCTATCATATAAAGATTTACCACGCATTCATCAAAGAAATCTAATTTACAACGCATATATTCTACTTGTATCCTACTTTTGCCGGTTCTATTCTGATAAGTGTTATTCGTGATCAGCTAATAAACTTTTGTTGTGTGTTTTTTTAAAGGCTAACATCAAGGATTAAAATCAATGGTATTAGAATTAATTCTACAAACTCCAAACTGAACAGAAATAGGTCGTCATTAAAATACCTAGCAAATAAATAAAAACGATTTACTATCATTATGTGTTTTATGGTATATCCTACTTATCACAATAACAATAAGAACAATAAGTCATTAGTTGTCACGGGCCTGATTGATGACACTGGTCATTAGCTGTCGCGGGCCGGATTGATGGCACTAGCGGGCCGGGTTTGGCCCGCGGGTCGTAGTTTTGAGACCCCTGCTCTAGAGACTACACCACCACCCGACAAGGACTAATAATTCATTAATATCTTCTACCCGTCAATTGACAATGTCGAAAATTGATCAAATTAATATAAGGGTATGATCGTGTTTTGTTTTGTGATTTGTGTTAGTGACTCACCTTCGAATTTAATATACTTTGAGGACAATGCCATTTAAACCTAATATGGACAGAGTTTTAACCGTTGATGAATGATATACAATGACAAATAACAATGCAATCATTATCAGTACCTATACAGTAGACTCATAAATAAACTCATTTTTTATTTATTTACTCAGGATACCAAATACGTCAACGACAGTAAAGCGGCTCTCTTTCAAGAAGTATTAATATTATATTTACTAACACTGCACTGAGACGATAGAATTCAGCATCCGAATTGCTCTTCCTACTGGCATCAGTAAAGGCAGGTTGGTTTAACGGGGCACAGTGTAAAACAATTGATGACGGTTTTGCCGCAGGTAACTATCAGGAACAAAAATATCCATCTGTTCCAGGTCGTAGAGGTTCTCAATAAAGCCCTGAATCAATTTTAAAAAATGTGAACTGTGAACAAATATGTGAATAAATTTGGTATTGCAAACTTGTGATATGATATACTTTACGTATAGGAACTTGCGTAGATAGGACCTTCACAAAGGAGGCAGTTCTATTGTCATGTGAATGGATATTTATTGTAAAACGATGATTAGACCATAAACATTAAATAAATTAATTTGACAATAACCCAGCAACTTCTAAGACTAAAACCAGATCAAAGTATTATAAGTTGTGCCACTTTTTTTTTCACTATAGAGTCACGTAGCGTGGCGCGAAGCATGTAGTGTGGCCATTGCGATAGTACGCCGTATGTTGGATCGCTAAGTTGCTTGCAGCATAGCTCTAAGCATCAAGAAAGACTCCTTCCTCTATGGTTGTAGCTTAAGAGAGGTGGTTGCCTGGTTTGATTGGTCGCGTTTGCTGTGCTGGGTACGCCAAAACTATTAAAACCTTGTAACTGTATTAAATGTTATTTTAAATGCTGCTAAAATACCAAGACACCGCAACTTGGACACGCTGTTAGTACATTCTGTCTGGTTTTAGGAAAAAAACATTCTGTCATCGAAGGGAAAATTCGAAATATGACTACATGTTTTTTTTTATATTTCAAAAATGCGTTAATTATTTTGAACATGTTTAAATGTAGCATTACAAAATTAACAGATGATCCTATCGATGGGGAAAAAATTGGAGATATATTTTTGTTAGTTACAATTGTTTAATTTATTATCACCATGACAACTTATATTTGCGTGTGTGCATGCAGTATATCACGAAGGAATGTTGCGGATGACATAAATAAACCATCGACAATCTTATTAACGACGATTATGTTACATATTTTCATTTTATCTACTTAGAAGAAGCTCCTCAATACATGCCAATCTATTGTGATTTCGCTAATTTCGCGTAATTTTATTGATTTTATACTAATGTTCACAACTTTGAATTGGATTCATAAATTATTTTCTGAATTACCTAAAAATTGTTTTTAATTTTCGTACATCAAATGAAAATGGAAAATATTTTAAACAACTGATATTGATTAAATAATTATAAAATAAATACATATAGTTTTATTAGTTAATACATTTGAAAAATTCTCAGAAGTTAACTATAGAAGCAAAATTTACCAATGCAGACACAAATTTTTAATTTAAATTTCCTAAAATATTTCTTAGAAAACTTGATATTTTAGTATGACTGTATCATTGTGGAAACTGAAATACATTAAAATATAATAGTATTTGGAAATATATTCACTATCTTTAATGCTTTTAAAATTTAAATAAAATACAGTAGAACTTATAGGTATTTTTCGAAGTTGGCGTGCTGGAACGTGTCTAGAATGTTTATGTTGTGATATATACGAATAAAAGAAAAAAAAATACGTCCACTGATAATGCACTAAAGAACAAATCTGTCGTTTGACCTGACTGTCATACAATAACGTTCGGATGTATGTATTATTGTTGATACTATTAACGCCATCTGTGAATTATTTAAATACCTTGATGTAGAGTGCCTAACCGCCATTGATTTTTCAAATTTTGTGACGCGTAACGGTTTGCAACGATGATATTGTAAGTTTATTTCTAATATTTAATAATTGCATCGATTCTACATTAAATAAGCATTTTATTTTATTTTATTTTAATAACGCCCTCGTGTGCAATAAAAACCCACTTTTAAAAGGCGATGTCTCGCATATTTTGACATAGGTATACAGGAATAATTCATTTTCTATAAACTACTGCCATCTATCTAAAAAACGTTTAACGAAGGCACAAAATAAAAAAGTAGATTGCTATAATATATGATAACAACTTAATTCACCATTCACCACTAGAGGGTAATCTTTTAAATAAAGAATGAAAAAAACTGGTGCTGCTGTCGAATCTGACGTACATTTTCTATTGTGAATCCGTTTTTGTAGGATCTTAAAGTTTTTTATTTGCTTATATATGCTAACGTATATGCACCATCAATGTGCCCGCAAGGATCAACTTAATATAATGACAGCTGTGACAGATAACAGGTTAGAACTTAAATACGCCTTGAAATACTTCGATATTTGACATTTATCCTCGCTGTGCTAAATGTATTGTTCCTAACTTTGTGTTTGTTTTTGTAGGAAAAGATCGAGAGAAGATGACAATTGCGACTTCATGCCTTTATCAAAGAGAATAAACAACTTACACATCAATAACGTTGTTAACATGAGTGCCAATCAAGTTCAAGGACACCAACAACAAATATCTTTGCGGGAAACATATCGGGAAGAAATTCCAACCAACCTCCGACCACCTCCGTACAACCCTGGAGTTAATTCGTCTCAAAGCAATTACTATTTTGATAATAAGTTACTTTTTGAATTGTATTTGGAAAGATTACAACGAAACGGACAACAGCACAGTTTCTAAATCTGGTCTGCCATTCAGTGCATTATTTTATTTTAGAATTGTATAACTTTTAATATTTATTTTCAAATTGTCTAGTCAAGAATACATCCACGCATTATTTTGTAATACATAGTACATACATGTGTTGTATTCGGACTTCTGTCATATTTATATTTTTCAACAGTAAATCAATTATTTCCTTTAAAAGTTCGTTTATTCGACCTAGTTACAGGATCCCCTAAATAAAATGGTTTACAGTTTTCCATAAATTTAATATAAGCGCCATGTGTTTGGCCGTCAACGGTGCATTCTGGCGGCCGATGAATGAATCCGAACTGTCATGGCGGATTTAGTTTCGCGCAGGTGTTCTCTCCGGGAGCAGCTCGATCTTTCATATTTTCGTAATTAATCTCGCCGGGAATAGTTTAAGTGCTCCACCGTCTCCAAAATCGCGTATGCTGGCAGGAAAGCTCAGGTGTGTAGATTTTGTGAATAATTTTGTTTACACTTTTGAAACGTTGAAATAAAATACGTGACCCTATTTGAAGTGCGCTTTCTAGTTTTTGTGAGAACAGAAGACTCAGTTAACTGCGACGGCGGATACCGTTATCCGAATAGTGCAGAGAGGAGTCCCAAGAGATAGCTGATCCCTCCTCCGAGGCGACACTACCCCTCCTCTCGCGGTCCGCTGTTCCCTGGCTACCGGAGTCGGGACGGAGCGCCGTAATTTGGTGTATTTTACGCATATGGAGGGGATCTTGCAACTTGGTGGGGATGCGTTGTGATGGAAACTCGGTTTCTTGACCAAGGAAATGAAACTGGTAGGGGGTGAACAACCTGTAAATTTAGCTTGTTTCACACCGCTTTTATTTCATTCACATTTTCTTCCGCCTCGTGATGGGGTATCCTTACATAACGCTCGCTAGTATTCATACGTCCAATAGGTTAGGTCTGACGAAACTCCGTTGACGTACGCCATGAACAATAAATAACGAGTATACTTGGTAAATTCATTTTAAAAATCATATCTAAATTGTTAATATCTCGAAAGAATGGCAATAAACGTTAGACTAGCGAATTAGTCCATTTGCATTTGTATGGACGTGCTTGGCGTACTGAGAATTTCATTTGCCTCTCATTGTTTGTATTTCAAGGATAAGTTGGTATGGTTTCAAACTATTCAAGGGGACAATTTATTACAAAATATGTTAACATTCTCCTTCTTGGCGTTGCAAAACCCAATTTACCGAAGGATTGTGCACGAATTTACACGCTAAATCGTCTCCCATGTTAGGTCTTAACAAAATAATATTGTGTACAAGTTAGATTGAAAATAAAGTGTTTGTTTGTTGTACTCTGTTTTTATTCTCATTAAAGTGTGTGAAATAAAAGGAAATGTTTTTTTTTTCGTTATATTTGGATTACGCAGCTTGATTTCCAAACTTGTTCCTAGTAAACATAAAATGAACTGGCATCTGTATCCCATGGTAGAGTTGTATAGGTTCACAAACGACGTTTACTTTCTCTTCGCTAGCGTGAACTGGCTCGTAGTAACATCAGAGAAAAGCGAAAAATATACACGTTTTTAAATTACGCCAGGTTTTTTTTAAACATGATAGTTTTTATTCATGATTAAAGTTATTTTCAATATTATCAACAAATATGGATTTACCATTGATGTATATCATCATGACTGCCACAGTGATTTTCAAAACATAACAACAATCTTACGAGAGCATAGGTTTTTAATTTATTTTACAGGGTTTTTATTTCACAAAAATATATAATCATGGGATATTAGTCACTATGCAACATAAGAAATAAATGTGATCATTGCATTCTAGCTGGTGGTTATAGATATTAATATTTTTTGTCACATTTACCAAATCAAATCTTAAACTGCAAGTTGAAAACAATCACGGCCCCCAAAAAATATTTATTTGTAAAATGTATTGTAGAAAAATTTCCTGGGCAGTTACTGTAAACACAATTAATTTCTTTTTATTTTATGGAAACATTGGATTTGTTTAAATGTATATAAAACCCTGAGATGGTTTGGACATATGGAACGAATGGATGAGAGTAGAATGGTTAAAAAGTTGTACACAAGCAGCGTGAGTGGGAAAAGAAGCCGAGGACGACCGAGGAAAACATGGCATGATCAAATAAATCAATTACTAAAAGGCGGCCACATTCGAAGTCAGAATAATCGACGTGTGTGCATGGTACGATGTATGAATGTAGAGGAATACCGAGAGGTATGCCAGGACAGGCCATTGTGGCCATCCATCCTCTCTGCCTACCCCTCTGGAGAAATGGCGTGATGGTTAGTTAGTTAGTTAGTTATATAAAACGTGGAATATTGTTTCTATTTTGTAAATATAAATATTTGATTCGTTAGTTGATAAAATAATTAACAGGTAAAAGTTTATACATATATATTTAAAAAATTGGTGAGCGTGTTATTTCAGCGTTACTTGCCAATTAAGAGTTTTCTGTATCAATGGCTAAAAGTGTAAATTTATCATCTCTGCTTTTGGTCGGAAATTACTTATGAATGTCATATTGTTCCATACGTACAAATACACATCTTTAACAAAAATGGCATTGCCAAATCAAATTTCATTTCATTTATTTATTTATAAAAATTACAAACATTACAGATGCGTCATTACAGTCGTCTACAACCTCAAAATTACAAAATAAGATTTTTTCAAAATATAATTTAAAAAATAACAAAATACATAAATACTATGGCTAGATAAATTATTCAAAAGAAAGTAGACTTTTTTCCCCGTCTTTAAAGTTTTTAAAAACGGAAGAAAGTAACAAAACAAAAAAGTAGATAAATATTATAAGAAAACTAGTATTCTTAATACATACTCCTTTATGATGTGATAGCGTGCAGTGCAGACTTCCCAACAAACTTTCTTTTCTGTAGCCCACTTAGAGCTCTGGGCCTCTCACCAGTCAGCCGTCCACTCCTACCTCTCTCGGTCCAATCTCTCTTTTCTTGTTTTTGGCAGTTGTCACAGTTAACCCTTCTCCTGGTATTTTTTCCTCCATCTTCCCTCACCCGACTCCCCAGTGGTGGGACCGTCCCCGAGTGGTGTCGTGGTGTGGAGCTGGTGTTGTGTGGTGCAAGCTGTGAGATCATCGCGATAGTGAAAGTGATTGGGGAAGGGTGCTACATGTTGTGAGTAGGGGTGTTACATTTTTTTTCCTTTGTCAAACACTGAATTAAAATTATCTTCAGAACTATTTTGAGGGGACTATTCATCTATGGTGTTGTTACGTATGACGATCCTTTCACTTTTATACATGTGTGCTTGTATGATCTTAATAAATAAACTAGATTCTGACGAGTCATATAAATACACATATATCGATTTTTAAAATAATTAATGGGGTTAGATGATTATTCAAGGAAATATAGTCAATACATTGGTTTAAAAAGTTATTTCTAACATTCAGATGTTTTGTTTGCATTTAATTCTGAGTTTGAAATATGTGGAATGTTCCATTAATTAGAATGTTATTATTTTATACCATCTAAAGAAAACTGGCATATCTTTGTTAAAAGTTTTAACATTTTTAAGACAAATAACTAATGGCTGTTCTCAACTGAGTTGTCAAATTTAAAAAATATTTTCTGCTTATGTATGGACATGTCCCATGTATAAGTATTCCATTTCACTAATAAATAATAACTAGACTAAAAGATTGTTAGATTGTACAAACAATGGAGTAAAATTTTCTGTAACGAATTCCATATTTGTAATCTGAAAATAACAATGAACTTTATTCCAAAAACTAACTAATTAACCATCATGCCATCTCTTTGAGGGAGTAGGTAGAAAGAATGGACTGTCACGCTGTTCTTTCTTGACATTTCCTCAACATTCATACATCGTGCCATGCATGCGCATCGATTTCTCCGACTCCTCGCATGGCTGACATTTAATATTTGATTTATTTGATCGTGTCACATTTTCCTCGGTATATGAATCAGAATAAACATTTCTGATTCATATACCATTTCCATGAATCAGAATAAACATTTCTTCTTAAAAATAATTATATTCATTTTCAATGTATTAGTAGCGCGTGAAGTTATGAAGTAAATTTCAGAGGAATGAGGTAAGACAGAAATAATATTGCCAATTCGTTCCCACCGGTAATTAATTTTTTTTATTGTTTATAACATTTATATCAGTCTTGAGTTTCTAATTAGTTGTTTCATGTATTTTTCAGTTTTAAAAAAATATTGCATATTTATATTCTTTGATTTTCCTGTGTCTGCTTTCAATAAATAACAAATAGGAGTGTTTTTGTATGTATTCATTTTAAGAATCGTTATTTCAGTTCATTATTCATTATGTGTTCCATATCCCTTTCACATTCAATCAGAGGTGAATGATCTTTTCCATTACTACTGATATATTCTAGTTAGCTATTTACTAATAAATCTGTCATTATATGATTGTTCTCTTATTGCAAATAAATACCAACATTTATTTTTAATTAGATTTAGAAAGGACTGTGTTTACTCTGATATCCACACATTTTTAGATATATTTTTTAAACAGTGTTATGATATAAAGAAGACACAAAAGCAGATTTTTTTTGTGATGTCTAATATGTCTAATGATGTCAATGATATCTGTTTTGTGATGATTAAACTAAAAAAATACCATGTTTATTTTTCCTTTTTGTTAATACACTGCAAACAAAGAAATATTCTGTGCCAGTTTTATCAATGTGCCCCAATCTTAGAAGTCCCGAGTAATATCTGATGTATTAGGTGTATAACTTTGCTTCCGCCGTTTTTTCCGAAATTCGAGGCTTTATCGTAAAAAACTGGCTATTCATTTATGATTCGAAGTATTGTCCATCGCTGGCCACTACTTTCTCCCATCTTTCAGGCAGCATACGAATCCCGCGTTGAAAAAACTGGTTATCTTTTGAAGCGATCCACGAATCGATCCAATTTTTTACTTCTTCATAAGACCGGAAGTGCTGGTCAGCTAGGCCTTGTGCCATTGATCGAAACAAGTGATAGTCCGAGGGAGCAACGTCTGGAGAATACGGCGGGTGGGGTAGGACTTCCCATTTCAAAGTTTCCAAGTATGTCTTGACCACTTTCGCAACATGGGGTCGAGCATTGTCATGCTGTAAAATCACTTTATCATGTCTCTCGTTGTATTGCGGCCGTTTGTCTTTCAATGCTCGGCTCAAACGCATTAATTGCGTTCGATAACGATCGCCTGTGATTGTTTCAGTCGGTTTTAACAACTCATAATACACTACGCCGAGCTGGTCCCACCAAATACTGAGCATAACCTTGGAACCGTGAATATTCAGTTTGGCCGTCGACGTGGAAGCATGGCCGGGATATCCCCATGATTTTCTGCGCTTGGGATTATCGTAATGAACCCATTTCTCGTCCCCAGTCACAATGCGATGCAGAAATCCCTTCCGTCTTTGCCTTGCAAGCAGCTGTTCACAAACACACAAACGCCGTTCAACATCTCTCGGCTTCAACTCGTACGGCACCCAATTTCCTTGTTTCTGAATCATTCCCATGACTTTCAGGCGTTTTGAAATGGCTGGTTGCGTCACTCCCAATGATCCTGCCAATTCTTGTTGCGTTTGACACGAGTCTTGATCAAGTAATGCCTCCAATTCTGCATCTTCGAAAACCTTCTCTCTTCCACCGCCATGCTGGTCTTCGACGTTAAAATCACCGTTCTTGAAGCGTTGAAACCACTCTCGGCACGTTCTTTCACTATTAGCGGCCTCAGCCGCAGATTTCTTCATATTAAAGCATAAAATTAAAACCTCCCGCAAATGACGAGAATTTGGCTCGTAAGCTGATATGTTTAATCGGGAATAACTTTATGATGCAGACACAAATCGACTAATATTTCGATGGCGTTATGTTTACAAATACTTAAGCTTATTGTATGACATCTATGATCTATTTATTCCAACTACCACTTACCGCTACTGCCATCTATTGCAAAACGGCGGAAGCAAAGTTATACACCTAATATATTTACCGAGAAACATGTTATACAAATGCATATAAAAATATTCAAGTAATATAGAACGGTGGGAAAGAAAAAAAATGTATAGAATTAACACCATAACGAAGAAAACATGTGCAACAAGAACAAGTCAAAAAATTTAAATAGACAAGAGTGAATATATACATATTTAGAATATCAAGAAGAATTATAATGTCTTATACTTAGTTGAGCACTTAGACAGCTGACTCCTGTTAAAGGTTAAGATAGAAGTACAATATTGCTTGTGATAGAAATAGATAGAAATACAAATTGTGTTTGAATTGTTTAAGGCTCGACACCAGAGAGAGCCAGCGTATATTTCAGACCTCTGCGTGACACCCATACCAATGGAAAGCCAACATTCACTCTGATCAGTAGAAACAAATGCGAAGAACATACCAAACTCTCTACATGAGGGAGTTTGGTAGCTATCCGTGGCTTTATCCCACTGCATTCCTCTTGGGCATGCTGGGGACCAATAGTTTACAGATAACAAGGGATGGGTGCACACTTACCCATTTCTTCAGACTTATCAGGGGATTCTTTGAGAATTCCGTCATCTTGGAGGCTATCCATCTTTATGTTCCAGATGGTTATCTTCGACAGCGTCAGCACAGACTGTTTTATCTCCCAGCATGCAGAACCAACCTGCCTTTGGTGATGCCGATGGGGAGAGCAATCAAACTGCTGAACATGATCGCTTCGGAGATCGATGTCTTTCATGTTCGTGAAAGTACGTTCAGAAGACAAATACTCTTGACTCTGGAGAGTATCTTGTATTCCTAATGTCGAACCATCTCTCATGCGTTCCTGGTATTATATATTTATTATATTTTACCTGTTCTCAATAGATGTCTTAAACTATAAAAATTGTTTGTAATATCTTTTGAGAAAATAAACTGATTTGATTTGATTTGAAAAAAAAAAGCATGTTTCTATGATGGTGCTTTCAGCGTTGCAGGTCCGTTGGCATGGAATAGCCTTCATGTTAGTATTAAGTGTGAGGATAGTCGCGTTAAATTTAAGAAACTTCTGAAGACAGCACTGTTCGGTCAGTCTTTTCCTAGTGGGCCCTTGGAGTAATTGATTTTAAAAAACGGCGCACTTAAGATATAAATCATCATAAATAATAATAAATAAAAAATAGAATGAGTTCCATGAGGCCTCCTGCACGACATAATAGAGAGGATGGCTGAAGGGACAATTTATAGAAGATGAGTTGCAAGACTGCTGCAAACCAATCCCTAAGGTTACGGCCACACCAGAGTGCCTGGGTAGGAGTCAAGGTACAGTTTGCTTGTGATCACGCCCTGTGGCGCGGAACGTATAGTGTGACCGGTCCCATAGTGCGCCATTCATTGATTCGCCGGGTGTTCATTTTGACTCCTACTCTGGCACTTCGATGTGGCCGTACCCTAAGATTGAAACTGCAAATAATAAGAATGTGGTTAAAACTTTGATGCAAACGTGTATAAATCTGAGACATATTAATGATTATCATTATCATTAGATGATGATGGAACCAAACTCCAGTAGATATGAGGGACCTTTTAGTAAATTAAATTTACTTATTAATAATGGAGTTCTAACTAAATTTAATATCACAACACCTCAAGAAGTGATTAAACTTATCTTAAACGCACCTAATAAACAGTGTTCGCTTGATCCGATTCCGACATGGCTTCTCAAGAGATGCTGTCACCATGTTGCTCCATTTTTAGTCAAAATTTTTAACAAATCTCTTCTAACAGGACAAGTCCCCTTTTTGCTCAAGAAAGCTATTGTTTCTCCCATATTAAAAAAACCTCAACTAGATTCCGAAAATCTTAGTAACTTCCGGCCCGTCTCAAATCTACCTTTCATCTCTAAAGTTCTTGAAAAAATTGTAGCCTCCCAAATTTCTAATCACCTTTCGACAAATAATATTTTGTCTAAATTACAATCCGCCTACAGACGTTTCCATTCAACGGAGACGGGATTGCTTAGAGTCATGTCAGATTTAGTACTGGCAAACGAATCGGGCAAATTGGCACTGCTCTCCCTTCTGGACATGAGCGCTGCGTTTGACACAATTGATCACTCATATCTTATCCAACGATTAGCGATCACGTATGGTTTTAGAGGTAATGCCATAGACTGGCTAAATTCATATCTGTCGGATCGTTCACAAGCTGTGCAGCTAGCAGGTAAAAAATCCTCATTTACTAATATCCAATCTGGTGTGCCACAAGGCTCTGTTTTAGGACCCCTTTTATTTATCATGTTTACAAATGACGTTGCCAAAATAATAGAATCCTTTGGCCTCCTCTCACATTGCTATGCTGATGATCAGCAACTTTATTTTTTCTGCAACCCTGATGACACCAAACATCTTACGTCAACAACTGTCAACTGCATTGATGCCATATCCAGATGGATGGCATCAAACAAACTTAAACTAAATCCATCCAAAACGGAATTTCTCTGGACTTCTTCCGCAAAGCGCCAACATCTTATCGATCATTCCTCAATTTCAACAGCTGACAATGATATCGTTCCCAAAAACTCCACAAAGCTTCTTGGTGTTTATCTTGACGCAAATCTGTCTCTAAAATCCCAAATTAATAACACGGTCAGCGCTAGTTTCTTCCACCTAAGACGATTAAAATCCGTCAAAAGGAGTATTCCCCATGACACTTTCAAAACTCTTGTAAATTCCTTCGTTGTGTCACGACTTGATTATTGTAATGGAATTTATGCAAACATTCCAAAACAACAAATAAACAAACTTCAATCTGCGTTCAATGCAGCAGCAAGGCTCATTAAAGGCATTCCAAAAAAGTCTCATATAACACAACATCTCAAAGAACTTCACTGGCTTAAAAGTCCAGAAAGAATCCAGTATAAACTCTGCTGGACAGTCTTCAAAGCGCTACATGGAATGGCACCAAGTTATATATCTGAACTCTGTATAACGGACAGCCTAAATTCACGGAAATCCACACTTCGCTCGGCGAACTCCTCAGCAATAGGAAGATTAGTTGAGCCGAAGCGTTGCCCCAGTACAAATTTCGGGGATCGAGCGTTCGCGGTAGCCGGTCCATCAGCTTGGAACAATCTCCCTTCACACCTTAGATGCATAAATGATCCGACAGATTTCAGATCTAAATTGAAAACCCATCTTTTTCATATTTCATACCCAATTTAAACATTTATACTTTGTTCTACTATACTTTCAAACCGATCGTTTTTTAAGCGGTCACATTTAGATTTTTAAGATTTAAAACACGTCTTAATGCGCCCTTGAGGTGATTACATCACAAAAACGGCGCTTTAAAAGTTAGCATATTATTATTATTTATTATTATTATTCTAGTGCCAACTCTTATGTTTGAAAGTGATGCTTGGGGCTGGCAAAAGAAGGGTGAAAGTAGGATAATACCATAGAAATTAGATGACTGAGAAAAATGTGTGGGAAAACGATATATGATAGAATACCGAACGATGAAATAAGGAAAAAATGTAAGGCAGATGATTGCATCATAAGTAAAATTAAAAAAGATCCCCGAGATGGTTAAAATGTTGTATACAAGTAGTGTGAGTGGAAAGAGAAGTCGTGGAAGACCAAGGAAAGAATGGCATGACCAAATTTATCAAATATTTAAAGGTGGTCACATTCGAAGTCCGAAAAATTGACGAGCGTGCATATTACGATGTACGAATATGGAGAAATCTAGAGAGGTATGTCAGGACATAGCAATATGGTGGACCATACTCTGCCTACCTCCCGGAAAATGGTGTGATGGTTAGTTGGTTAGTTATTTATTAATCTGTGTTGTGTTATTTCAGGGGCTGTGTGACCAGTGACCGTGTCCAGCTAGTTGGGCTCACGGGGTTCCAAAATGAACTTCACCCCGTTTAGCAGCCAGTTTGCCGGCTCCATTCCGGCTGCAGCTATGCACCAGTTCACCACGGCCAAGTTCGCCCAGAACATCACAGCCGCCACTAATGGAGGCCAGATGGGACAGGTATATACACATAATGTAAAATGAATATGTCTTTGAAATACTATATTTTATAATAATTCATTGTACTTTGAAGACTGTTTATTGTGGTTATAATAAAAATGATCTTTATTTTCACATTTTTAGTCATGATATACAATTTATATTTATTTAATTGTTTAGAATAAATACAGCTTATCCAGTGGTGTGCAATTTTTGTAAGCATAACAAAATGTATTTATTGTTTTTCAAACAATGATGTAAAACTCCATATTCCTTCGGACTAGCAGGCATATGGTTAGGAACTCTGAAAACAGAGAGACTTGTCAAACGGAAAACGTCGTGAGATGGGGCAGGAAAAGACGGTGGTACTGGAGAGACCATGTGAATAGGATGGGAGATGCGAGAACTCCTCACGTGGTTGTCCACAATATATTCGTGGGACATCGCCTGCCAGGAAGACATTGTGAGATGGGGCAGGAAAAGACGGTGGTACTGGAGAGACCATGTGAATAGGATGGGAGATGCGAGAACTCCTCACGTGGTTGTCCACAATATATTCGTGGGACATCGCCTGCCAGGAAGACATTGTGAGATGGGGCAGGAAAAGACGGTGGTACTGGAGAGACCACAAAGATAACATTTAAAAATAAAAATGAATTAAACAGTATTAATAATTCTATTCCAAATTACAATGGAATTCCACAGTGTTAACGCCTTAACCTTCGATAATCGACCTTCGTGGCCGAGTGGTAAGTGCTTTGCTTTGTAGTGTAACAATCACACTGCCATCACCAGGAATCAAGCCTGGGACCTTCGGTGTGGCAGTCATAGCTCTTGCCACTCTGCCACAAAAGTCTATTATAAATATAAACTGTCATTCCTCAATTATATTTCACCAATGAGGTATGTTTTATTGCAGGTGGTGGGCGTGCTCTCCGGTGGGGAGGGCGGGGTGCACTACCTAAGGCCGGTGGAAGGTGGATCCGGCTTCCAACACCAGCAGCAGCTCATCACACTGCCCATCACAATGCCGGGTGCCAAGCCAGGTATCCTTCATTTAATAATTATTATTTGTAATATGAAAGTACGAATCAAAAACTATTTTCTTAAACTTAGAGATTAAGTGATTTTACATTCATTTTGTACGAACTTTCAATGTTTTGTAATTTATAATTCTTTAATTAGTAACCACTATTTAACATCTTTTTAATCTTCTTAACCCTTAGACAGCAAAGATTACTCTATCTGTTATCCCCACATGGCACATTTTTTGTCAATGCATTTTGAATAAAACGTGTAATCTTTTTTTACAAACCAAATCATTATAGCAATAATTCATTATTTCAATATCTTCCGGATCTTCGGATATTAAAGAATCAATAAACACACACCCGAAATCCTTGTGCGCACGACTTTTTAATCTGGATTAGACTATTAGACAAATTTCTTACATTATTGACAATTCACATAAGAGTTGGTGTAAAAAAAATAATGTCAGACCACACTTGACATTTGTGTGGTGCAGGATAAAACTAGTCTTATTTTGTTCTGTATATTGTATTTGATAAGTACTTGATAATTTATATAATTAAAGTTTTTACAGATACTTACTTGCTTACTTTCTATGGTCATACAACTTTTGAAGATTTTTAACCTCCTTGACGATTTTCCTCCAAGCTCATCGATTCTGCACCTTTTGCTCCCAGTATTCCGATTCGCCCAACGCTGGGCTAATTCACCCAATTAGGTGCTGTCTAGACCTTCCTAGAAGTCTTGCTCCGGTTGGTCTAGACGCGTACAGGGTCTTGATTGCTCTGGTCTCTCTGGCTCGGCATACATGCCCAATCCACGCTAAACGTTATAAGGGTGCTCATTATAAGGGATTGCTGGATAATCGTACAGATCTCTTGATTGGTCCTATGCCTCCAAGTTCCTGCTATAACACCAGGTCTGGGTCCCAAGATCATTCTCAGTATCCTATTCTCAAATCAGTAGATTCTTTGTTGTTCTTTAAGAGTCATTGTCCACGACTCGGAAACATGTCCACAGGTTTTTACAAGTAAGAGCTCATTCCCACTTGTCGGGTCCGGGTTTTAATCGGATGTTCCAATGGCAGAGCATTTTATATTAAGCTATTCACACTTGTCGGAAACCGATTTTGTGTCGGCGCCGACAAGAAATGTCGGGTGTTTTGTCAGCCCTCTACGCCTGGATAAAAATCGTGTCGGATCTCGCTTGCCTATGAGCAAGTATGGAGCTGTTCACATTTGTCGGATGTCGGGGCCGACAACTCTCTCCCCGCTACCCCTTGTTCCGCCCGTGTATCCTAAATCTTGTATTTTGGTAGTTTATGCCCAGTAGATCGTTGGATGTAGTTAATGACATCCTAAAATAATTATTTCGTCACTTCTCAATTCTGTTATTAAGTTCCGAAATGTACACAAACTAAATCTTTCCCTCAGGATTGGGTGCATACAATATTTTCTTTCCTTAGCTGTCTTTATTCGTTTTCTTCTTAAATAATAACACATCACAACAACTTCGTCGACGTCCATCGTTTTGCGTAGAGTGTGAAAAATTGGCGCCAGCTTCAACCGTGGCCGACAACCGATTATTAACCGAAAGTGTGAACAGAGGCGCCGACATCCGATTAATATACGGATCCAACACCCGACAAGTGGGAATGAGCTGTAAGGAATGCAAAATTGTCCTAAATTGATATTTCACTTTTACTAATAATATTTCTCGTCTGTTTAGGTGATCCCCAGCAGACGGTTCAGATTCAAGTGATGAACCCCAACATAGCCGGGATGACGGCCCAAGGTGGATTGTCACAGCCTAAATACCAGATGACACAAATACCCATTCAAGCCTTCCAGCAAGGTGAACTAGGTAAACTTTCATATTTTATACATTATATGATATGGTATTTATGTACGTATAAGTGGTAAAACGATGTACGACAGAATTTCAAATGCCGATATCAGAAAGGAATGTAGTGCGGAAGGGTCATGGATGAAGAAAGAATGGTTAAGAAAGTATACATTAACAATGTGAATGGAGTACCAAGTTGAGGAAGATCAAGGAAAATAAGGCACGACCAAATAATCATATTTTAGAGGTCGGTCGTGTTAGACGGCGAAGGAATCGACGTGCGTGTATGACTCACTGTATGAAATATGGAAGAAGCTAGTCGCTTTCTGCGTACCGTTCCGGAAAAACGCTGTGATGGTGTGTGTTTGTTTTGTAATGTTTGAATCGGGTAAAATCAAATAAATGGTAATTTAAATTAATAAATCATGTGTATTCAAAAAATATTCTATTGAGAAACACAAATTGTCAGGAACTACTTACATAATTTTACTTAAAGATATGAATATGACAAATAGGAGTGATTGATCAGCTGAAATTGAACGGTTTTCACTATTGTATTATACTCTAACCTGGTTTGCAGAGACAATACATATTACAACATTTAAAAATATATATTGCTTAAATTAATGACATTGTATGTGTGTATTATTTTTCAAACTTTTTTTGCTTCTAGGAACAACAGTCTTAACAGTAGCCTACGCCCCGCAGGACGGGAGCGAAGGAGTTCAGATCTTTGGAAATTCCGGTTTACCAGAAGGTAGGAATTATGAGAAATATAGTGATGTAAAAATTTAAAACTACAAAATTAAAATATTAGAATTTTTTTGTTATGGTTGTATGGCTTTTATTATATGGGTTATTTGAAAAAAAGAAAACGATGAATGTTTTATAAATTGTCAATAATTGGAAAAATCATTAATATTATAATTATGTAGAGTGTCGAATGAAAATATAAGAAGTGAATGCGGTGCGAATGATGGTGTCATGAACAAAATAATGAAAGGATCATTAAGGTGGTTTGGACATATGGAAAGAATGAATGAAGAAAGAATGGTGAAAAAATTATATGTTAATGATGTAAATGGAACCAGAAATAGAGAAAGACCGAGGAAAATGTGGCACGATCAAATAAATCAAATATTGAATGTCGGCCATGTGACGAGTAAGAGAAATCGACGCGCGTGCATGACACGATGTATGAATGTTGAGAAATCGAGAGAAATATGTCAGGAAAAAAAGTGTGGCAGTCCATTCTTTCTGCCTACCCCTTCGGAGAGACGGCGTGATGGTTAGTTAGCTATTTAGTTATGTGGATGTAAAAATGCCAGCCAGCCTGACGAAACTGGTTGCTGTCGAAATAATGAATTAATATTAAAAAAACATAACTAACTAACTAACCATTCCGCCGTTTCTCATTGACGGCCATACCGTTCTGTTCTGACATACTCTCTTGCTTTCTCCACATTCATACATCATAACATGAACGTTCGTCGATTATTCGGACTTTGAATGTGGTCACATTTCAGTATTTGATTAATTTGGTCATGCCATGCCCTCCATTGTCTCCCACGACTTCTCTTTCCACTCACACTGCTTGTATTACAACATTTTGACCAATTTTCTCCCGTCCATTCGTTCCATATGTCCAAACCATCTGAGATATCCTTTTTTAATTAAAGGGTTGGCACTAGAACTCCATTGTGTACTGCCATCTTTGCTTTAGTTGAAACATTTATATTTGCAGTGATGACTTTGAGAGCGCCATTAATTTTGTTCCCAGCACCGACCCTTCTTTCGATATCTTTCTCCATTATTCCATCTCTAGTAAACATGCTTCCTAGATAGATAAATTCGGTAATATTGTTTTATTTAATTATTATTTAAAATCTCATCAAGATATTTCAGTAAAATCATTAGATTATTTTATAATATTTGTAATATATAAAATAATCTAATGACAACCTTCGTGGCAGAGTGGTAAGTGCATTGACTGCCACCCCGAAGGTTCTGGGTTCGATTCCCGGCGAGGGCAGTGTGATTGGTCTGGTGTAGAATTCACGAGACGATAAAATGGCGATAGATTAGCTACCTATCACATGTCACGAGAATCACTATGATAGCTATAATATCCTTTGCATCGATTTGGCTCATGCTGTCATGATGTAAAGAGCGATTCAACAAAATAATAATAATAATAT
This sequence comes from Lepidostoma basale, assembly GCA_022606425.2. Lineage (NCBI taxonomy): Eukaryota > Metazoa > Arthropoda > Insecta > Trichoptera > Lepidostomatidae > Lepidostoma > Lepidostoma basale. The sequence continues at coordinate 703,188 of JAHDVF020001281.1, read as the reverse complement.
TTCAGTACTTACAATTAGTAAGATTTTTTTGTTCTTAATGGAAAACGTACTGCTCCAGGTATTCAAGTTGTTGCCGCAATCCAGCCACAAGACATGCAGGTGCTCACAGCCCATCTACCCTCGGATCAGAAGTCTCAGGGTTCGGATGGCTCTCACGGCCATAGCATGCAATTGGGGGCCTTAATGGCCGCCCAGCAGTCTGCCAACGCATCGGAAGAAAATAAGAAGATTGCCAACAATAATAACAACAACGGACCCGCTGTCAACTTTAGAATAAAACAAGAGAGTTCAAATAATGAGGAAATGGGGACGACAGAGGTATTTTTGATTGTATGATATTTTATATATTAAATCATTTATACCTCAATTCCAATTTGAAATTTTCTACCTCCTGCGGACATTCACGCAATTTTTAAATCAAATATGCAAATACACTTATTTTTAATGAAGTATTATTTATATTAAGCTTGTTTATTTTACTTTCCAGAATTCTTCAACTCCACAGTGGTCAATAGTTCCGGGAGTAGATTTGGCAGAGTATATATCTAGAGTAACTAGCTCTGGGCAGAATCAGCAAGTTGCTCTGCAGCAGTTTCTAAGGTTTGTTCCTGTGTTTTATTATAGCTCATCTGTGGGAAGGGTATTAACCGCCCTACCTAAGAGTAACTTTTCGAGAAATATGCAAAAAAATCACCTTTTTATTAATTAAATCATATTATTTATTAACCACCCTACGTATTTGAACATACGTGATACGTTCACTGTGGCTGTACAATTCTGCGATATCCCGTATCACGTACGCGCTTCGAAGAGATGGACATCTAATAACCCATTTCTACAGATTAATTAGGGGATACTTCGAGAACTCGGCCGTACTGGAGGATGTTGGTCTTTTTGTCCCCGATAGATATCTCCGACAGCGACAGCACAGATTGTTTTACCTACCGGCCGCCAGAACCAATCTGCCTCTGGTGACACCGGTGGGAAGAGCAATTAGTCTGCTGAACGCGGTCTCCTCGGAGATCGACGTCTTTCATGTTAGTGAAAGTACGTTCAGGGGGCAAATACTATTGACTTTAGAAAGTATATTGTCTTCCTAATGTTGAACCATCTCTAATGCGTTCCTGGTACTTTGTTGTAATATTTTTATGATATTTTACCTGTACTTAATAGATGCCTTAAACATTTTCCTGTTTGTAATGTCTTTTAATTTAATAAACTGATTTGATTTGATTTGATTTGAAAAAAAGTAATGTACCTAAAATGTACAAACTGTTAGGGATACCCGCGTGTGCCAACAATACTCGAGTACAAGTCTTCATAAATATGATAGTTTTACAAGGGGCAGGCGAAGTGTGTGACCGAGTATTTGACGTTTCGTAATTTAAAAAAATAAAATTAGTATATAATTAAATTTCATTAATAGAAAACCTGCTTTTTTGCACATTTCTCGGAAAATAACCCAAAGGTAGGGCGGTTAATTACATATTTTTTAACTAACTAACTAACCATCATGCCATCTCTCTAAAGGGGTAGACAGAAAGAATGGACTGCGTCATTTTTCTTCCCTGACATATTTCTCTCGCTTCCTCAACATTCATACATTGTGTCATGCAAGCGTTTCGATTTCTCTGACTCCTTACGTGGCCGACATTCAATATTTGATTTATTTGATCGTGCCACGTTTTCCTCGGTGTTCCTCTATTCCTGGTTCCATTTACATTATTAACATATAATTTTGTTCATAACAACATCATTCGCACCGCATTCACTTATTATATTTTCATTCGACACTCTATCATACACAGAGTATCCATACATTCGTCTAAGAGATCTCATTTCTACTGCATTTATTCTACTTTCATCCTTCTTTTGCCAGTTCCATGCTTTGCTTCCATTTATAAGGGTCGGTACAAGAACACCATTGTGCACTGCCATTCTAACTTTTTTGGATAGGTTTTTTGTTTGCGATGACTTTAAGTGCACCATTCGCTTTGTTGCCTGCCCCAACCTTCTTTCAATATCCCTCTCCACTCGCCTATCTTTTGTAAACATACTACCTAAACACACAACTCATCTACTTGCTCCAAATTTTCACGATTCACGCTAATGTTGCAGCATTTTAGATTCTGTCGTACATCATTCTAAAAAACCTTATACATGATAAGCAAGTAAGGATATAAATATCAAATTGTGAAACAATGCTGAAATTTTTAGGCTAAACGGTTCAGATTTAAACACCATAAAGCGAGAGTCAATGGTGACCAACGTGAGTATAGGAAATGCGGGGACTGGAGTGGGAGGTGAAGAGCAGGCCGAGGACGACGGCTGCGAAGATGACCCCAAGGACAGCAGCATGGAAGACATGATGCAGCGGATAGACCCCGGTGATTATTTTATAAATTAAACAACCTAAATAAATAAGTGAGAATCACACTCATTGCCGGGAATCAAAATCGGGTTCTTTTTGTGGCAATCATTGCTGTTGCCACTCTGCCACGAAGGTCATCATTATAACCTACTCGCCAAAGCTCTATCCTATGGCATTTCTCTTGGGTATACCCCCTTGGTATACCCCCTTGAACTGAGGAGGGGAGGATTTATAGCGATGGATTTTTTCAAGCTGATTCGGGGCTCTATTGAGAACCCCTATGTTCTGGAACAAATAAGTCTTTTTGTTCCTGATATATGTTTTGCTCCATCACGTAGAACCATCCTGCCTTTGGTGGGCCAGTAGAAAGAGCAATTCGGATGTTGAATTTAATCATCTCGGATTTGGACATTTTTAGTGTCAGTGGGGCAGTGTTCATAAAAAATGTATTACAAATTCTGGAAAGGATATTGCTTCACTGACGTTGATATATTCGGGATCCTTCTGAGATACTCATATGTTATCTCTTAGTTTCATATCGATATTGTATTTTTGTTTTACGTTTAGCGTCCAAATTAGTCGCCTAAATGTTTTTCGTTTGTTATGTCTCATTTGTGTATAAGAAAAATAAATAAACACTGAGAATTTTGAAAATAATTAAATTTTCTTTGCAGGAGACAATCTAATTAAGGCAAAGAAAAAAAAGAAATACAAGAAGAAGTCCCCCAAGCCGAAGAAGCCCAAACCCGGGCAGGTGGTGATCGCCACCTCCGTGGACGGGACCACGCTGTACTGCTGCCCCGAGTGCCACATGGCCTACTGCGACAAGGAGCAGTTGGAGCAGCACCTCGTGGGACACAAGATCGAAAGGAGATACATCTGTGGCATATGCGGGGCGGGGTATGTCAATAAAAATATCCTCATTTTTTTTCTTTACTTAAAATGCATTTGTTTTATATAAACATCTTGACGTATAAATTAGTACACAAAAAAATGATTTTCAAAAAATCTAATTGTCTTAGGGTACGGCCACACAGAAGTGCCAGGGTCAGAGGCTAGGTGGACACCTGGCGAACCAACATATGGCGTACTATAGGATCGGCCACACTGTAGGGTTTGCGCCACAGCACGTGATCACAAAACTGTGTTTTGGCGCCTACCCAGGCACTCCGGTGTGGCCGTACCCTCACTATAATAATAGAATAAGCTCATTGTCAAAATTTGTTATGACCTAACTAATATCCTAGACTTTAGCACTGCTGTAAGGCGAAAAAAGGTTAGAGTGCTATTCGCTAAGAGTTATTGCATATTGATTGATATTTGTCCATTTTATTTGATGACATACTTTTTTTTTACGTAATACAAAATATCTGAACCAATTTACATACTTACTTGCAAAATAAGCATAATATTAAACCGTTTAAATGGCAAAAGTAATCAAAAAGTTTTTACATTTTTTACATTCATCTAAATTAAATTTTCCAAATAATAACCTTTTTTTCCATGTCAATGGCAAGCTAGTTTTATATTTCATAGGGATGGCTTTACCCTTGCCATTGTAGTGGCCAAATCATATAACTGGGTAGAAATAATTTTGAGAAAGAAGCCGACCGAAGAATTCAGTTGGGTTGGGTGGCCTTTGTAAAATTACGTCATGTTCTTACCTCAAGACTAAAGTCTTCAACTAGTGCATCTTTCCAGTGATGACGTATGAAGCCGAGAGTCTACAGATTCAAGGTCGCCCAGTGCACCATGGAAAGAGCCATGCTTGGAATAACCTTGAGGGACAGATTTAGAAATGAATTTATTCAACAGCCAACTGAGGTGACTGAGGTGGCTCTGAGGATGGGCTGGCCATGTCTATCGGAGAACCGACGGTTGATGGGGGAGAAGGGTTCCGGAGTGGAGACCGCGTACAGGATTCCGCAGAGTTGGACGTCCCCCTGCCTGCTGGACCGACGATCTGAAGAGGATTGCTGGACATAGATGGATGGAAGCGGCAATGGATAGGGGGCGGTGGCGTGCTTTGGAAGAGGCCTACATTCAGCAGTGGATGACAGATGGCTGTTGATTGTAGTGGATGATTAGACTGACTTTGTATTATTTCCAATCATAGTTTTAGTAATACCATTGGAGGCATTTTCCTTGCCTTTTTAATCTCCTGGACAAACACTTGTAAATGTACTAGTGCCAGTTAACTGTCTAAATGATAAAGTATTGCTATTGTGTCCCCCAGGTTGAAGCGGCGGGAGCACTTGGAGCGCCACAAGCTGGGCCACAACCCTGACCGGCCTTTCGTGTGCTCTGTGTGCCTCAAAGGCTTCAAGAGGAAGGAGCACCTCAACCTGCATTATGTCATCCACTCTGGAGCTAAGACTGAGATCTGCCAGGAGTGTGGGAAAGGTTTGTTATTTCCTTTATCTTCTAGAACAATTATTAACTCGTTAAGTGCTTCTATTTTTATACAAAAAAGCTGTCTGACAATTGAAGGCTGGACATTTACAAAGGTGCCAAGTGTACAAAAAGTGAGTTTTTGATACCAATTAGTCTTAAACAGAAAGGCCAATAACTGTGCAAAGGTGCAAAGTTATTAAATAATATAGTGTAGTTTAAACGTCCCTCTACAAACGGACGGTTTTTGGTTATTTTCTCTGCTTTATGTTTAACCCTTTCCGGTCCACAATAAAAAATATTCCATCAGGTCCACAACAGATTTACAGAACTACAGAGTAAAACGATACATCCAGTTTTTTTTTAATAAAACTATATTTATGTTTAAATTTTTTATTTATTTTGAATGTATGGAATAATGCTCTAATTATTACATTTTACTCACAAATAGTTCGAATTCACTATTTAATTCCTTGATAGATTCTTTATCACTACTTTCAAACTCGTTGTCAACACATTTTTTTGTATTTCTAGGCAAATGCCTACGGGGTGATAGTTAGTTAGACAATGCAGCTATATTGGGGCATCCTCGAATATCACTAATCAATTGGTTGTTGCAGGTTTCTATCGTAAGGACCACCTGCGTAAGCACGCACGCTCGCACGCCACGCGACGTGCACGCGAGGAGCAGCAAGCAGTTGGCGCCACCGCGCGAAATGTCCCCTCCACTGCCGCCGCCCCATCTCCGACCCCCTCCACCTCCAACAATCTCATTGAGTCCGAGATCACCATACATGTAAAGGTTCCAGTACTCGCTTTGTTTTTTTATTATTTATTTTTATTATCATTTTATTTTGGTTTGTTCAATATCCTATCACTTCAAATAATTTATATTCAATCATATTATTTTCAATGGATAGGTACAAAAATATTCACCAACAAATAACCAGTTTTTAACCTTTTTATTCCATCGACTAATACGTTCATTTTCTTTATATAAAATTTTGTGGGTAATAATTACTTGGGTCTATAAGAACTTGAATAATATCAAGTGGCAAACATTTTCCTTCAGTCCAATTTACGGTTAAATCATATTCTCTAGTTCTTCTAGTTTGCAGCAAAGTGTAACATTTTTGCTGGTTCTTGGGATGCCACTTGGGACTTTAATATAGTAGTTTCCCTTTGCTTTCCACATTGATACATAGCAGGTTATTTGAAACCCTTTTATTGTATACAACTTTTTAGCTATTGATTCTCATGACATGTGATAGGTAGCTAATCTATCGCCATTTTATTGTCACGTGAATTCTACGCTAGACCAATGACAGTGTAACAATCACACTGCCATCGCTGGGAATCGAACCCGAGTCCTTCAGTGTGGCAGTCACAGCTCTTGCCACTCTGTGAAAATTGTGATATCTTTTACACTCAATTTGTTATTACTTATTTCATGATACTGTTATAGTTGTTTTATATGGTTACTCATTTGTATCACAAATAAATTTAATATTTTTCAAAGTATAATTAAGTTTAACATTTTATCTCCAATCATGTCTTTTAAATCTACATGATTTGAATTGTTAAAAGAGGTTAAAATAAATAGCAATTTTAAAATAATTGCCTTTTGCTGAAGATTTTAAAAATATTTTTGTTTATTTACTTTGTTTTATATTATCTATGATTTGCATTGCATGTTATGTTTGTTTTGGATTATGTGTATAGAATATATGTAAAAAAAAAGTTTATATTTACTGAATATTCAAGTGTATCTTGGTCTATTAGAAATTTTTATTATATTAATTATGATATTTAACCGAACTAAAATGAGAGGAAAATTTTTGGACCCACGCTGGAGGATGGGACTTACAGAATTAAAAGAAACCTTAAACTTGAAGTACTGATTAACCAGGAAACAGTAGTGAGATTCTGTAAGTCTCAACGCCTACGATGGGCTGGCCATGTAGAAATAATGCCAGAGGGTAAAACACCACAAATTATATCCACATGGGTGCCCTGAGAAAAGAGACCAAGAGGCAGACCGAGGAAAAGATGGGCGGATTGTGTGGATGAAGATTTGGAGAAAATGGAAGGAGCTGGGGAATGGAGAGAGAAGGCCAGGGACAGAAGTCAGTGGAGGGCCGTTGTGGAGGAGGCCAAGTCCCACACCGGGATGTAGCACCGAGAAATGAATGAACCCAACTGAAAGGCAATTCCATAAGATCCATGAAAATATAACTAGTATCATGGGGACAGACACTTTTACTTATATATGTATATCCTTTTTTATATGAAGGTTGTAGAAAAAAAATATGCTTTAGACTAGAAATCTATACAATTTTAAAAGATATAATAAATTCTTTAACAAATGGATACAAAATCTACATGTTATATTGGTTTATTAAATGGAAATGTATTTTTTAACATGTCGAGTTCTGATGAAAAGCATATTCCCGTCAGAGTATAATTTGTAGTCACGTTGAGGATGCGTGCTTGCGTCGTGCTCCTATAGCATATGTATCAACAGATTTTTGTATCGTTTGGTACGATGTCCGTCAATAACTACACAGCGCACTGCAAGATGTTAAGTTGGAAGCAGAATTCCCGTTACGTAACATTCAGCATGCTTGTAATTATTAAAAATAAATGGAACAATGAAACAAAATAAATGGTGCACTCAAAGTCATTACTGCAAATGATGGCAGTGCACAATGGAGTTCTAGTGCCGACCCTAATGTATAGAAGTGAAGCTTGGAGTTGGTAGAAGAAGGATGAAAGTAGGATAAATATCGTAGAAATGAGGTCACTAAGAAGAATGTGCGGAAAAACAATAATAGAATATCTAATGATGAAGTAAGAAAGGAATGTAAGGCGGATGAATAATAAAATTAAGAAAGGGTCACTAAGACGGTTTGGACATATGGGGCGAATGGATGAAGGAAGAATGGCTAAAAAGTATATACAAGTAGTGTGAATGGGAAAAGAAGTCGAGGAAGGCCAAGTAAGACATGGCATGACCAAATTAATCAATTACTGAAAGGCGGCCATGTTCAAAGTAGGAACAATCGACGAGCGTGCATATCACGATCTGTGGATGTAGAAGAAGCGCGATAATTATGCCAGGATAGAACAATGTGGCGATCCATCCTCTCTGCCTAGCTCTCCGGAGAAATGGTGTGATGGTTAGTTAAGTTAGTTACTGATAGAAAATATGTTATAGAATCCATCTCATTTTATGATATAAATACCATTAATATCTGCCAATAATAATTTGAAATGTACTCTTTCTTATTGTGTGAATGAATTAATATTTCAGGTCCCTACGAGCAATATACCCGTCCCCGTGCAAATCAGCGTACCACATCACATCGTGTCCATGGCCAACAGCGGCAACCCCGGCTGCCACCAGCCTTTGAACATCAAGCCCAACATCGAGGAGATGCTGCAGCAGCTGGTGTCTGCTTCTCGCCCCTCCCAAGACCAGCAACAATCCTAGACCCCCCCTCTCTTTACTAGTTAGTGCTACTCTGAAACTGTGGTTGTAAACTCAGCAATAATTAACTTGTGCAGAGACTTAATCTAAATTCTACCTCTTGAAGGGTAATAATCGTGGTTCTTTCGTGTTGAAATTTACAAAATATTTAATGCAATTTGAACACAATACATTGCTCCATCTACTTTTTACAAAGTATTAGCTTGTTTCCATACTGACCATATTCATATCACCAACTACCATTTCCTTGAAAGGTCATTTTGATTTTGTATTTCTTCTTCTTCACTTTTAATAGACTCAGGAGACTGTTATTTCAGGCGGGTCCTCTTGAGACGCCGAACTCCAGCTTTCTCTCCACCGTTTCAAGGGTCTTCCTGGTCGGCGTTGTCTGTTTGGCGTTCCATGGAGAGCTATGTATGGTATCTTTTTTGAGCTCATTTTTTCTACATGATGATGCCAGTATCGCCGTCTTTGACGTCCCCATCTGACCACATCTTCGACCTCGTAGATTTCTCGGATTGCTGTATTCCTAACTCGATCACGTAGGGTTTTGCCAGCTATAGCGCGGAGTGTTTTCATCTCGGTTGTCCTGAGCATGCTCTTTGTCTTGACAGTGTCTGCCCTCGATTCAATGCCATATGTGAGGATTGGTCGCACACAGGTCTTATACATGCGTATCTTGCTGTCAGTCCTCATGTCCTTGTTTCTCCATATGACATCTTTCAGGCAGCCTGCAACCGCTGCAGCCTTATCTACCTGTGACCTTACTTCTCTGTGGAGGTCATTAGAGCTGGTTACTTCGCTTCCGAGATATCTGAATTGGTCTACCTGTTAAATTTTTTCTTGGCGTATGGATTTTGTATTTATCCTAATGAAATTAGGGTCAGTATCAAATGATGGCAAAAAATAATCTATGGTAGAATAAAGTCCAAACCAGAATAGATTAAATCTTATTATCTATGACTATAAAGTGAATTAAATAAATAGTATTCTGTTATAATTTTTTTTGCACCTTTCACAAACTTGTTTTTAGTCGCAGACACCTTCCTCGGTGCAGAAATTTTAACAATTGAGGAATATTGTAGATTTCTACGCTGAGGAAGGACATCTGAGGCCCGAAACGTATTTGTGAAAAGTGTTGTGAAAATACAATGTTTATAAAAAATTCAAATGTGAATCCACAACACAAAGTGATGTCAAATGTATTCTGTTTAACCCGATAACGCCTGTGTATACTTATTTTTTTAAAAAGTCTTACCCAAATTTATACGCTATTCATTAATTTTAATTATCTGAAATGGGATCATTTTTGATAAATTGTCTAGTTTTAAAATTATTTTATATAGGGTTAATGCAAAAGTTATGACCGTTTTTTATGATCCTAGCTAAAAAAATGTTTTCTTCAGAAATGATTAATAGTACTTCTTTTAAATGATTCCATTGTATAAAGGATGCTTTCCCTCTACTTTCTATTCAGTTTTGGCCTGGCCGTCAAAGGATAGACCAGAATTGGTAAACAGAAAAGGGGTAGTCTTTCGTCACGACAACGGGCGACCACATGTGGCTATGATGACCCAACACAAGCTAAATGAGTTGAATTGGGATGTTATCAAGCATCCACCGTATTCTCCAGATCTTGCTCCTTCCGATTTTCATTTATTTCGATCACTGCAGAATTTTTTGAATGATAAAAAATTTGATACAATAGAGCAGGTAAAAACATCCCTTACTACATTTTTCGCATCAAAATCCACAGAATTTTACACTAATGGTATTGATAAGTTGAAAGAAAGATGGGAGAAGGTTATAAGAACGGATGGAAATTATATAATTGATTTAATAAATAATACAAATCTTAAAAAAAATGTTCAATTGTATATGTTAAAAATGGTCATAACTTTTGCATCAACCCAATATATTCATATCTATGACTCTAGTTCATGCTATGATTTTATAAGCATGTTTGATCATATAATGCGAAATAATGTCGGGACAATATCGGGTTATTTAGGATACTTATCAACAGAAGTGAAAGAAACTATGGTTAAGAATTTTACAAGTTTTGTATTCTCTGAGAAACATGTTAATTAAGTAAGGTCAGTCACAAATATAATAATTTTGTATCCTCGGAAAAGTGATATTTAATATTTTAATTTCATTTTTTTATTTCACAGTAATTACCAATAGCTTCCGAACTATCTATGTTAGTTGTTTAAATTTGCCTGTTTCACGTAGTATAACAATTTTTTTTACCAAACGTAAATATACTTAACTTTATTACGAGTATATATATTTTTATTATTAAAGAATTTTGTACCTAATTGTTATGAATATCGTTGATAGCAATACATGTTCATTATTCATTGATTTGTCCATTTTATCTTCCCGAAGAGGTCTTCCACGTTAAATAATACTTTTAATTTCAAACAGAATATTAGACGGTATTTTTAGTGTCTGGAAATATTTTTTGTTTTGGGCAATGTACTCCCGATTGGTCAGAAAATATTATGTTGAATCTGATTAATTGGTCTGCAAATAGAGTTCATGATTGTTAATCTGAAATTAGAACAAGAATAATTAAATATTAAGTTTCCGTTATGCGACATATTAGTGCAAATATTTTTTTTAAATACAAATACTCTTAAATGACGTTAAATGCAATCTTTAATAAAGTAATATGTTTAATAATGCAATGTAGATAACAAAATATATTGTAAATATACATTAATGATATGTTTATCAACCAGACATGATAGTTTAATTTTTTTACGAGTTGGGTGGCCACACCGCAAACAGCTTTGGTATGAAAACAAATGTGTAGCTTCGATTTTTTACTGGCTAAAATAACTATTATTCAAAAACTCTAAAATATTTCGTACCTTTTTGGGACTTGATTTGTATATTTGAGTAAATGATCCCAATGAAAATGGAATACATCAATTTAAATTTGAAAATTTGACGGAATGATTTTTTGGAATAAAGTAGTCGAAACTATATCTGATCTAAAAACTGCATATTTTATTTTTTTAAATTTTTAACCCTTAAAGGCCGGCAAGGATTTGAAACATCGGAACGCTCTTGTAAACAATTCAATTACTCTTCACATAAAAATATCAAATAAATTGTAGTTTATAGTCAAATGTTTTACATTTTTTATCTTATAAAAATAATCAGAATTTTTTTGTTTCATTTTGAGTAAACAAATAAAAATAATTACATTGAAAATGTTGTTTATAAATGAAACTAAAACATTGCGCCATTGATAACTTATAATGATATAAGAGTCACCCTAAGTAAACACACTCAATATCAAAGATTCCGACACAGTACGAGAAACCAAAACTTCATAGTTCGGCGGTTATGCAACTGTGTGTGTGTGATGATTGGCCGCGAGCCGTGATCCGTATGGGACACGCAATACAAAAAATTTTAATTAAATTAAATCTTTGTACAAAAAGGATGAAAGTTTAACTCTAAATCACAGAGAATACGTAATAGTATATAATGCACATGTTTATTTTTGGTCCGTCGTAAATTTACGGGATATTACACATTAAACACGGAGAATACATGCGGACTGCTATTGTAGCCAGCCGGCCTATAAGGGTTAATAAACTTATTTTTGAAATTCGTTGATTAAACCTTTAGAATCTGTCAGAAATTTATTCATTTTGATTTATCATCATCAATTGAAGGCTGGACATTACAAAGGTGCCAAGTGGCTTAAACATAAAGCAGAGAAAATAAGCAAAAACTGTTTTTTGTTCAATGTGTCATGTAACACGCGTGGTATCTTTAGGGTGACGTTTGAACTACATTATATTATTCAATCATTACGCACTTTTGCTCAGTTATTGGCCTTTATGTTAAAGACCAATTGGTATCAAAAACATTTTTTTAAACCTTTTTGTTCACTTGGCACCATTGTAATGTCCAGCCTTCAATTCACGTTATACTTTTTTTTTGTTATTTTTGTGACATCTGATTTTATTTGCATAGTGGATTCCTCTCAATTAAGAATAAACATTTCATCCATTAATCTAGAATCCACTGTAATACAAAATAATATATAACAGTAAAACGTCGTTTATCTGGACTAATTGGGACGGGAGATGTTCCGGACACGGATTTTTCCTGATAATCGAACAGACACTAATTCTTTTAGCAAAATAAGGTTCAAATCGATTTTTTTTCACAGCTCATTTATTGATTAAGAAATTACAAATTTTACTGCAAAAACAAGTATATATATAGTACATATACATTAAAAGGCTTACATTACTCTACAGTACTGGAAAAATAATCAGAGATTCTTTCTTTAACAAGATTTCCTTGTCTTTTTTTTCAGCTAAATTGCAGATTCGTTTTAATTAGTCATGCCTAGGTCATGCTGGGCTCCTGATCCAGGGGACATGGGTTCAAGCCTGGACACGACCAGATTCCTTCTTCATAACAATGAGCTATTTTCTGCTCATATTGAAGATTGTAAAATAAATTCTAATATCATTGATTTAAATTCAGGGTATTAGTCTTTTTATTTTAAATCATCTCGGCTTGTCCGGATAATTGACGTTCCAGTTAACTGACATCCGGATAAACGACATTCTACTGTATTTAAAAATTATAATTCCAAATTTTGAATAGGTTTAATGCGTTCATTCTCAAAATATGTACATATTCCCTCTATTTTGTACATTGGTGGTTGTAATTGTAAGACAAAGGAGCAAACATTACTTAATTTGTATTACATGCTGAGTGATATCATACTTTATACACACAATTGGCATGTTCATTTCAATAAGAGTGACCATTGATTATTTAAGAGATTTATTTATTATTTTGTACATTTTTATTTATACGTAGATAATAAAATATATTTTTCTTTTTGAATATTAGGTTAACTATTGAAAGCATAATTTTTTCGTGTATTTTTAGTCTTTTCACTTTGAAGTTAAAACATAACGATTTCGGTAATGAATTGAATGTCGCGATGTGAGTTTTTTGTTTAAGACGGTAAATTATTTGTATTATAATATCGGAAAATGCCGAAAAGATTATTTCGGGTGATCTGCGCTTATATATATTTAGTGACTATTTTAATGTATCCAAATGTTAATATAACTCATTTTTATTTTACAATCTAATGTGCGCTTAAATAGTAGCTTTTCATTACGATGAAGGACTCCGTTAAGGATTTAATCTACTCCATATTATTCCGTGAACCATCATCTTCACAATGACTTCAATATGTTAAATTAAACGCTTTGTACTGATCGGGTTGTATTTTAGTATGCAATTTTTCAGATTATTCTAAAATATTTTAATTATATTTATTTGATAACCCATTGTTTTGACGGAAACACCTCGATACTTTAACATTATTAACTGTTTAATTTGGAACACTGTTATAATATCACAATGTATTTATTTAAATTCTACAAATGGATGGCTGTTTCGCCAATCAATGTTAGCATCATCAGGTGAAACAGCTGTCGTTAAAATTTCCTAGAATATAAATAAATAAATTATGATATTATAACAGTGTTCCAAATTAAACAGTTAATACTATAATTACGCCAATGATTAAATTAGTTATAAAAAAACGTTACTCTATTTACAACAACAAAAAATGCCTATGATCATTTTGATTTTAATTCGTTTCCATTTAATTTGAAAATAAAAACTCAATTTTTTATTCATTGCTACCTTTGGACTGCAAAAGTAATAAAAAAAACATGTCCACTTGAATGTGTAATGTCTTTGTATTTATACATTTGTAATACAACATTGAAATATGCATTTATATCAATACATCCTCATCAAAGAATGTTTTTTATTTGATATTTTGTACCCAAACAAATCTTCCTATATCATGTCTTCATCGGAAACAGCTTTAAAACATATCTATAGTAAAAATAAAGATTTATATATTTTTCTTTTATTTTAATACATATCTTTCTCCAAGTCGCAACTTCTTTGCCAACTTAAAATGGCTATCCAGTTTCCCATCACTCATTATCATAACTAATTACAATACAACAAAGCACTTATTTTTTAAACTTATTTCTTTTTCATCATAAACCAACAGTATGGAACCTAAATAGTTTCTAATATACCAAATGACAAGTAAAATTCCCGTTATTTATTATCTATAAAGGAAAAACACTTACATTGTATCCGCATTCGATAATTTATTTGTTAAAATTAAAAAATATATATTTAAAACAATGCAGTTCTGTTATTTAATAAAACAATTATTGGCCTTATAATTTTTGTCAAATTTGAAAAAAAAAGTATTGAAATTTAACTGCACTTTTTCATAACTAACATGGGTGCATTCAAGGCCTGATTAGCTTTCTTCTTCTTCTTTAAAAGCCGTTGTTGTCCACTGCTGGACATAGGCCTTCCCCATACTTCTCCATGTATGACGTCATACGGGGGTGGTTGGCATTACAACGCCACGCTTGCCAGACGGGTTGGCGAGGTGCCGTTCCACGTTAGCCTTTGTATCAATATTATCCACCGAGGTTATTCACACTCAATCTCTAACATTTCTCTAACACACACGCATAGTTTCCAGGGGAGACCAAAGTCAAGGAGGTGTGGATAGGTACTTGGGATCAGATCAATCCTTTACCTATTGTTTAATTATTAAAATTTGTTTTTGATGTTGCATTTTAATTTTCTTCAAATTCTCAAAATACAGCTCCCAATATTACGTGTAGTGTATATTGTAAATGTGAAAATTAAATGATATGAGTGACAAGGGTATTTAATCTCGCAAATAAAATTTTGACTTAACTATGAGTGTAATAAACTTAGTAAATGTTAAATATACAATGTACATACAAAATATATATTGTTCGATGTTGGTAAACATTTTATGAAGATTTTGTAGTGTAGTGTGGATATTGTGATTAACTGTTGAAAGATTTATACTATGTATATACATACAAACTTTTGTAATCCTCTCATCGTCCCATCGGCGAAGAAATTCCTTTTTCAAATTGTATTGCGATTTGTTTTTCGAGTAAAATTTTTCCTCTCAATGTTAGGACTATTATATGCATTTCATTTCCTTAGTAGTTAATGAATAATTTATTATCGTATACAGTAATTTAAGATTACGTTTATAAATATATTATATTCTTTAAATAATGGCAATAGCAAATGACATACATTTTCAAAAACAATACTAATAAAATACAAATATTTCTGGCCTTGGAGTATTAAAAAGTTAATAAAACCAACTATTTTTCTAAGTAATCAACATTTATTTCAATGCATTTTTGTAAACATACAATAAACTTTTTTATACACATTAAAAATCATTTTTACAATTGAAATTGTCATTCTGAGTACTGAGATATATTTCTTTAAAGACTCATTCTAAATTGATTACGTATAAAACAAAAAAAAATGATGACATGAAAAATAGGTTAAATTTTTTGACATCACAACGTTATTACGTGTTCAATAAATGTGCAATCTACAAATGATGCACATAATTATTTTTTATATTATTTAAAGTGTATTTCAACAAAATTATTTGCATCTGTAGTATGTACTGTATACATATCTGGCGAGATTGTATTATCGTCGAGAGCAATGTTAACTTAGCAATAATGTTGATACGATTGCAATAATTATTAATGTAGAAGTTGATTCGAATGAACAAAGCATTCTTACTGCAGAAATCTTTTTTACAGACCATCAATACAATTTGTTATAGAACATATTATATACATTATCGGATATTCAGTTTATTTACGTACCGATGTGTTTTTTGTGATAAATGAGGGCAAAGTGATACGGTTATTATAATATATACATACGGTTAATACATGTCTCTCTGATATTATTTAGGGTAACTTGTAATCTTTGTGTATCCGTCCCGCACAGTTTCCCATATAATAGTAGGTACAGGGTGCCCAGCCACTTATATTCAAACCTGATACTCTGCAATGTGAAATGTACACCATTTGCAGATTCATTATTTCTATCTTTTTGTATTATAATATAAGTAATAAAGATTTTTTTATACAACATTCGTATTTATTTTTACACTGTATTTTATATAACAATCCCCCAACAATAGCAAGCAGTGGACAAGTCGATTTCAATTTATTTATTTAAAAAATTATTGTTCTAGTACCAACCCTCATGTATGGAAGTGAAGCTTGGAGCTGGCAAAAGAAGGATGAAAGCAGGATAAACGCCGTAGAAATGAGATCACTAAGAATAATATGCGGGAAAACGTTGTATGATAGAATACCAAACGATGAAATAAGAGAGAAATGTAAGGCAGATGACCGCATCATGGATAAAATTAAAAAAGGATCCCTGAGATAGTTTGGACATATGGAACGAATGGATGAGAGTAGAATGGTTAAAAAGTTGTACACAAGCAGCGTGAGTGGAAAAAGAAGCCGAGGAAAACATGGCATGACCAAATTAATCAATTACTAAAAGGCGGCCACATCCAAAGTCGGAATAATCAACGTGCGTGCATGGTACGATGTATGAATGTAGAGGAAGCCCGAGAGGAATGCCAGGACAGAGCATTGTGGTGATCCATCCTCTCTGCCTACCCCTCCGGAGAAATGGTGTGATGGTTAGTTAGTTTAGTTATTTAAAAAATATATACTGTATGAAAGAGCTGTAAGGGTTGGATGTAGGTGCCAAAATGAGCGGAGTGTCAATAAGCTGTCTCTTTTATGCAGATGACGCTGTCCTACTTGCAGACAACGAGCATGAACTACAAGTCCTGGTGAATAGTATGTATGAGGTATGCATGCGAAATTATCTGATGATGAATGTGAATAAGTCCAAGGTAATGATTTTTGAAAAAGAAGAAATCATGACAGTCTGCAACATTAGTGTGAATGGTGAAAATTTGGAGCAAGTAGATGAGTTTGTGTGTTTGGGTAGTATGTTTACAAAAGATGGGCGAGTGGAGAGGGATATTGAAAAAAGGGTTGGGGCAGGCAACAAATTGAATGGTGGACTTAAAGTTGTCATCGCAAACAAAAACCTATTCAAAAAAGCATGGAACTGGCAAAAGAAGGATGAAAGTAGAATAAATGCAGTATCAATGAGATCTCTTAGACGAATGTGTGAATGGATACCCTGTGTATGATAAAGTGTCGAATGAAAATATAATAAGTGAATGCGGTGCGAATGATGGTGTTATAAACAAAATAATAAAAGCACCATTAAGATGGTTTGGACATGGAAATAATGAATGAAAAAAGAATGGTAAAAAATAAATGTAAATGGAACTAGAAATAGAGGAAAATGTGGCATGATCAAATAAATCAAATATTGAATGTCGGCCACGTGAGGAGTCAGAGAAATCGACGCGCGTGCATGACACGGTGTATGAATGTTGAGGAAATGAGAGAAATATGTCAGGAAAGAAAAGTGTGGCAGTCCATTCATTCTGCCTATCCCTTCGGAGAGACGGCGTGATGGTTAGTTAGTTAGTTTTTAGTTACCGATTACTCCAAAAGAATAGAAATAAGCCATTCAATACACAAGGGATAGACCCCTGACTTCAGTAAAAAATGTACACATCCGAAGCAATGATTATTGCCCTGCCCACGGGCGTTACCTTAGGTTAGGTAGATTACACAGTCACAGGTGACAAACATCAAATCATTAAAAAATTTCAAATGATGTATTTGATTGTGAATCAGTTGGAAAAATTTAGCACCCAAAGGAATGGTTCATCTAATTTCCAATGATTGGTAGTGGTACATATCTAGCAATAAATCAATACGAATGAAAATGTTCTATTTTCTAGAAATTTTGATATATTTGATCTGATATTTGAATGCAAGGCAAAACATGTCATTCCCATAAAATATAATAAAATGACATTTTCATTTATATTAATGATTTAATGTGGACTTTTACATCATTCTTCAAGAAACAATAAACAGTAAGAAATCAGTTAGCATTTAGCTATAAAATGGAGAATTAAAATAAACAGTAAAAAATCAGTTAGCATTTAGCTGTAAATTGGAGAATTCAGTGATAGACCAGAGAGAGTGGCGAAAAATTCTGGAGGAAGTCAGGACTCAAATGATAGCCATGGATAATAACCATTTTCTTTGAGGTCATGGTGTAAATTAATACATTGAAAAAAATTATGCACTATCAATCACAAGACAATATTTTGTTTCATACAGTGCTCACACCAGTGAATTTCTACTGATTACTCAAGGAATCGAATTATAAAATTATTTTCCATTCCTATAAACAAATCAAGGTAAAGATAGCAGTACAAGGAAACAATCCAATTAGCCTTCAGTAGAAGAAAATGGTCTCATTAGCTTGGAGAATATTATAAGTATCACCATGATTTTTCAATTTCAAGTAGAATATTTTTTATGGCACGACTGTAAAAAAAGAATATCCTCATTCTTGTAATTTACACACTCAATATTTTCATAATATTTCTTGGTAGAAGATCAATGTATGTAATTCCTTTTAAGCCAGAAGATCCAAGTCTAAAAAAGGGCAGAATTATAAATTATGCGATAACATTTGTCAGAAATTTAGGGGATCATTACTTCATTCTTGATTCCAAAAAAGAGAGCATTAAAAATTATGCGCTAACATCTGAATTCTTGGAAAAAAATATTTTCTCTGTTGAAAAACACGTGCATCAGTGTCGTCAAACATCTGAATCTATTCGGACAATAGAGGGCGAATATTCATGATGGTGACTGACATCTGTTGACGCGCCTAAAAGCAAATTTGAGGGTGTTTCGTCGTCAAATGAAAAAAAAATTGTACTTGAATTATATAAAACAAAAATAACGAAATAATGTAATTCGCCGTTTTAAAGATTTTTTGATGTTAAATAATTGAATTTTCGCTGTGTTTTGTCATTATAATACTTTTTTTTTAAATTTTATTTCATAACAATACATTAAATATAATAAGAGTGTAAAATACTGATTAAGTTAAAAGATTAAAATTCGATTTTAAATATCAGTTCAAATAATTTACAAATTTTACTCAATATTTCACCCAAGTCAAATCTATATACTCGTATATACTATAATTTCCATTGATCGGAAGTTTTAAGCGATTACTAGTAATAATTCTTTATTTAAATAATAAACAAATTAAAAATACAATCAAACTCACGAATGTGTACAGTAATAAGGTAGAGGTTATCAGCCAGGTAATATCCGAGTAAAACATCCCTCACACCATTAGAGAACGAATAGTATACTTTAACCCCAACTCCTAAATATATTTATGTTCTTATTTATATAAACAATTAGATATTTTATGGGTGACAATATTTACCCGCGTGTGAGATGAGTATTAAATTAAATCAACGCCTAGATTTCTATACATACGCAAAATTGTTCGATAATTTTGAATTACATGAAAACAAAAAACCTGGGGAAATAATCAAATAAGAATTTAATGAGTATTTAATTTTTATTAATATTCAGGGAAAATAAATTCATTGTTAGGAAAGTATAATAATAGAATTGATCTGTCATATCTTTGGTTACAATAGTCGTTTCATTTGCCCATTTATTAAAAATAATGAAAATTAATCTAAATTCTCGAATAGTAGCGCGTATTTCCCGCCATTTTTCAAATAGCTTCATCCCTCCGACACAAGATGCCCCTTGCGGGAGCAGATGTTTGCTGACTCAAATTTATGTCAGAAACAGAGTGGAAATTTTTAAGGAAACAAAAGAAAATGCTGTAAATAACATGGTAAGTTTTCCATTACATTTTGTTTTGTGTGAAATATCATTTGGCGCATTTTCTCGCTCATTTTTCACCTCAGTTTGCCACAAATGAACGCCGGTAAAAATAAAAAACAACTGTCTAAAACCGGGGATGGGGTCGAATGGCGGGGGTTGCGCATTTTGCGATCTCCGTCGGACGCTTTAATTACTGTCGGTCGCTCGTGTACGCGAAAGGTGTGACAGCTTCGCGATTTTATCCGTCGGGAAAGTGAAAAATATTTAGATTTTCTTAAAATGTGCGCAATTTCGATTTGCGGGGTGCGAAAAATCGATGACCTCTTTAACATTGGGATAGGCCGGAGGCTAATTGAAGTTTTTAATTATCCGCAGGGCAAGTAAATGAGTAAACAATGAATTTTTCACCGTTCACGGGACATTTTCCCGCGACAATACCAACCATTCACCAGTTCGCGGCGAAGTTCACCCACGATGGCACGGCCACCGCTCTGGTGCAGAGCCAGGACGGCAACCGCTACCATGCGAACAATGTCAGCCACTTCAATCAGCACCACAGCACCCTGGGCATGGCTGTCAACGTGGGCAAGTTCCGCCAGCCGGAAAATGTGGTCGTCAGCCTCAATAACGTACCCAACTCGGCTGGAAACGCAACTCAGCAGAACATCATGCATACAGGTTGGTTAAAACAATATTCCACTGTTTTTGTTACCACCAGCTATGTAGTATTTTTTTTTAAAAAGAAGTAGCTGATCTTATAAGATCTCGCAAATAATACATATACATTTCAATGTATAAAAAATATCAACAGTTCAGAACTAAACCAGTTCACATTACATTATCATTGGCTCAACGTCTTTGGCATATCTGAAAGATAATACCGTGTGCAAAAATGGATTTTCATAATTATTAATGGTTAATTTATTTCCTAATTAAAGTGTCAAAATTTAACCCTTTCCTAACCCGATTAAGGCTTTCTTCAGGAAATTGAATATCTTACATTAAATTGATTAAATATAATTATTTAAATAAAAAATTACCTCAAAGAGTATTTTTAACAGGAAACTTAATACATATTTTCATCCCCATTGCTGAAATTATTGGTTAAAACAATATTAAACCAGGAATATATATTTTTTAAATAACTCCCTACATTATCTAATGTCAATCCAGGTTATTCAAATTAAAAGGCTTTAAAATTATGTTTTATTTTTAATTTAAATTGTCATTGAACAATTCTCCAGTTCACTTGTACAGACACATTCAGAAAATTAATACAGCACTTATACTCATGTTTTTATTGTATTAAAAGTGTATTAATGTATTCCAGTGAACACGGGAGCTAAATACCACACCATTACCACAGCGACTACCTCCTCAGCGGGGCTGAATAACCTCAGCCACCAGTACACAGGGCAGATTTCCATCCCATACTCCCAGCAACCCACTGATCCTGGCATCCAACAGCAGGGGCTCAAGGGAGACCGAGACAAGCCCCGCGATGGCCAATACGAACAAGACATGATGAATGCTTCCATTCTTCATCAGCAGCAATGTGAATACTTTTAAATATTTGATTGAAAAATAATCATTTGGAATCGAGGGGCTCACAAATTCTTTTTCTTTTTTAATTTTCAATTCTTTACAGCAAATCTTTGCTGGTTCTTGGGTCACAAAAACAGGGCTTTAAAAGTTAGCATATTATTATTATCATTCATCAATGAACAGAATCTCAAATGCTGATATTAGAAAGAAATGTAGAGCGAAAGAAGGTATTATGAACAATATTATGAAAGGATCGCTGCATTGGTTCAGACATATGAAGCGCATGGGTGAAGAAAGAATTGTTAAAAAAGTATACGTTAATGATGTAAATGGAATACGGAGTCGAGGTAGACCAAGGAAACATGGCATGACCAAATTAATCAAATTTTAACGGTTGGTCATGTTAGAAATCGTTGGTCATGTTAGAAATCGACGTGCGTGTTTGACTCTGTATGAATGTGGAGGAAGCTAGAGAGGTATGTCAGGATAGAGTAGTGTGGCGGTCCATTCTCTCTGCCCACCCCTGCGGAGAAACGGCTTGATGGTTTGTTATTGTTGTATTATTATTATTTGCTACTTGGGCCTTTAATGTGGTAGTTTCCCCTTGCCTTGTCCACATTTTTGTATATAGCAGACAGGTTATTTGAACCCAATTACTGTATACAACGCTTTAAGATTCTCATGACACAGGATTAGTAGCTAGTCTATCGCCATTTCTATTTTCATGTGAATTTTATCAGACCAATGACAGTGTGAGAATTAATTTAATAAGAATAAAGAGTTTACAACCTCGAATCAGTGACATTTGATCTTGCTATTTGTGTAAATCAACTGCCTGCAGATGTATATTCTCCTATGAATGTAATTATTCTATTTAACATGTTCATATGGGGATGATCCATTGGTGGGTCACTATATTTCATTACCACTGGACGTAGTGACCCACCATTGTTTCGATATATGGTTTTTGCAAAAATAGTAATTTGGGAAATTGTTAACCCATCATGTCAAACACCATGACAACAGTATGTTGTGTGTACGAAGAATCATTATTTAAAATCTTGATTCATTGATTTGATTGTTAGGATGCACAAAAATACTGTCATATCACACCAGTCATGAAGGAACTTGGTCCAGGAGTGCTACCAGAGAGTGCTAGTGTACATTTCAGATTTCTGCCAGACACCCATGCTAACTGAAAGGCAATGTTCACTCCGATCAATGGAAACCACATGATAACATTATAATTCGAGCAAGAGCTAATAAATCAAGTTTCTATAATCATGCTTTCAGTGTTGCGGGTTTGTTGGCTTGGAATATTCTCCATGTTAATAATAAGTATGAGGATAGCAACATGAGATTAGAAAAACTACCATATAATGCACTGTTTTGTCAGACTTTTTCTAGTATTCCTTTGGAGTAAATTAATTTACAAAACAATGCATGCACTTTTTAAATTTATTATCAGATTCATAAACAAAACCCATCGAGAGGTAGAGATACCTGTTGGCAACATGGTGGACCAGCATTAGGAAGTAACTTAACACATTGTCTGCGAGTAAATTTGCCCGCACATTCTTCTTCTTCTTTTTGTCCTGTCACACCTCCGTGGTGCATAGGGCCTCAAGGAACCTTCTCCACCCGACTCTATCGCATGCCTGATGCCTAACATCATCCCAAGTGAGGCCTGCCGCCTTAACCTCGTCCTGCAGGGTTCTTCTCCAGGTGGCTCTAGGTCTGCCTCGCTTTCTCTTTCCCCCTATAGGGGACCAGTCTAGTGCACCCTGAGCGATGCAGGCTGGGTTCCGTCTCAGAGTGTGACCGATCCACTGCCGCTTGCGTCTAGCGACCTGCCCGCACATTACCACGCATAAATTGTAGCTGAAATATAATGAAAACATTCAACGATATGTATACTTCGACATGTGATAAAAATATATCACAAACTTTGAAATATTAAACGTTTCCAACAAATTCAGAGTTCGCAAAAGGGCTATTAGTAGGAGTGGTAGCCAGGATTAAAGAGTGGAATCTGTGTATAAGGAAGGTCAATCACAGATGATGGGAATCAAGTCTAAGAAGAAGAAGAGATAGTTAGTAAATAAATTATTCAAATGTGATTCTAGCATCTCAAAATCAAAACCAGAATCAGAATCAAAGCCAGCTGCAGCACCTGCAGCAGGGGGGCGGCTCTCAGCAGCAACAGCAGCTGGTGGTGGTGGTGCACGAAGCCAAGGAGCACACGGGCAAGGGCATCAAGCAGGAGGCTCGCTCCGACATCCGCGAGAGGACACCCACCAATGGGAATACTGATTTTCTAGGTGATTATCAAGTTATTTATTGTCTCTTGAACAACAATGTAAAACTCCATATTAAACAATAAATATAAATGTAAATGTCTGTTTCTAGAATTGTTATTATATTTCATGGGAATGACTTGTCACTCCCATAAAATATAACATGTCATTCATTGATATCATTCATTAATATTTTATTTAAAAAAAATTTAAACATGAATTCTGAACATTGATGAATTGTGAAATTATCATGGAAAATGAAAAAAAGATTGGAATATATTGTATTATCTTATTAATTATGAATACACTCATTCCTTGATAGATCCATTCCAGGTAAATTAAGGCATAGAAAGCATAAAAATGTAAAAGAACCAGAATATAATCTATTTGCTTTCAACTCTTCAGTGTAGCCTTAGCCCAACAGTTTGTTTAAAAAAAAGTTCAGATAATTAAAAATTATATTAAAAAAATCACTACTTCATACATATTTTACGCCAATATAAAAATAACCACATTAAAAAGTACTGCATAAGTTGATGATTGGGGTATATTTGTTTGATATGAAAATCCTTTTATTAAATCCCTTCTATTTTATTATTTTCAATTAATTATTATGAGTGTTCATCAGATTACACAAGCCTTATGAAACATTTTAATATCAATATTTTCAGTAAGAACTTTGCTGATTTCATATTAATTTATGGTTTTATCGAAGAAGGGTTGGAGTTTAAATTCAATTTCATCCAATATTAGTTTTGTTGAATGTTTAGGTGGTAGCAGTATGACAATGCCGGCTTCCTGGCAGTCCTTGGCGGCCCCCGGTTCTGCAGTTGCAGACTATCTTTCGCATTTACCTGCCTCCACGCTGCCCCTCTCGCTGCACCATTTTCTAAAGTACTCCGCCGATTCCATCAAGAAGGATGACACCGTAAACCTCATCACGGCGGCGGCCAATGTCAACGGACTCAATAATGTGGTTAGCTATTCTTATATGGTTACATATGCACCTTCGCCATGTGATTATATTAAAATGCCAAAAATACAAACATTTTTAAAGAAAAGTTCAGTTGAGATAATTAAAAATACAAAAGTAATTAGTTCATTATCCACCCAAGAAGACTTAGCAAAGCCTGAAAGAAGTATGTGAAGAATAAAGTGAACTTAATGACAGATGCTCCGGCTTACTAAAAAAAATGGCCACCAGATTTGAAGGCAATTCATCACATTTGTTTTTTTGCTCCTTAAAATGTCGACTTTCGTGGTAAATAAGAAGCTTTTGCGGGAAGTTCTAGAAGGAAGGTAGAGATTCTACCGCACCCGCGTTATTCATGGCATCATCGGACTACCACTTGTTCAGATCCATGACGCATGCCTTAGAAGAGCAGCACTTCCATTTATATGCAGATGTCAAGAATTGGGTCGATGTCGTTTATTCGATGATGGGTTCTTCTATTGCCAGAAAGATGGGAAAAGTAGTGGCTAACGATGAAAAATATTTTGATTGATGTGATTTTTTATTTATCTTTCAAATAAATGCTGTTTTCATCCAAAAATCAGACTGAACTTTCCGAAACACCCAATATTTTACAATAATCATTTCAGATGTCAACAAACAGTGTGGGTGGAGTCGTTGTTCAATCCTCCCTGGGCCTGAACCAAGCCGGCACACCACCATCTGGGGGTAGCAAAAAGAAAAAGAAGAAGAAGCCACCGAAGGAAAAAAAGCCGCGGCCCAAGCCAGGAGAGATTCGCCTCACCACGGCCCTGGATGGAAGTACACTCTACTGCTGCCCCGAGTGTCACATGGCTTACCCGGAGAGGGGGATGCTGGAGCAGCACCTCGTGGGTCACACCATGGAAAGGAGGTGTGTACTTAATAAACAACATATCTGCTTAAAGCAATGACTCTCTCGCAATTTTTGTTTTTACTTAGAATTTTTGATGTTGAAATCTTTGTACTGGCTATTATTAATTTTATTTTTTTCCAATTAATTCAATGTTTCAAAGCTTATTATAACTAACTAACTAACCAACTAACCATCACGCTATCTCCCCGAAGGGGTAGACAAAAAAATGGACTGCCACACTATTCGTTGCTGACATTCTTCTCTCACTTCCTTAACTTAATTTTATCCTATTATTTATAATATTGTATTCAAAGAAAATGCTTCGCTAATTAATCAATTAATTCTCTGTCAAATAAATATTTTGCTGAAATAATATCTGGTGGCACTCAAAAGATACGATGACCTTCGTGGCAGAGTGGCAACAGCTATGACTGCCACACCAAAGGTCCTGGGTTTGATAATCGGTAATGACAGTCGTAGAATTCATGTGACAATAAAATGGCGATAGATTAGCTACCCATCACATGTCATGAGAATCAATATAATAACTATACCCTTTAGATTGATTTGGCTCACGCTGTAATGATGTAAAGAGCTATTCTACAAAATAATATATTGCAATGTGCATGACGAAATTAGAAACTTGCATTATGCATTTATTGGTTCATTTTGAATATTGTAATGTCTACAGGTTTATCTGTGACATCTGCAATGCGGCTCTGAAGCGTAAGGATCACCTGACACGGCACAAACAGTCTCATAATCCGGAACGGCCGTACGTGTGTTCCGTGTGTCTCAAGGCCTTCAAGCGCAAGGAGCAACTCACGCTGCACTTTGTCATCCATTCTGGTGAGAAGAGACACATCTGCCAGGAGTGTGGGAAAGGTACGTCAATTGTTTTTCAATCACTACTATAACGCACCGGATAATTATGTATGATATATTAGGATTGTTGATTGTGATTTTTACCATGTTTCCATACCATAGAATAAGATGAGTAACACGTGACATCTAATTATTCTCATTTACAATTCGATGGGTGTCTGTTGCATAGCACCGTTTTTTAATTTTTAAGAAGCTGTTTTGGGCCATCTCAATA
Source organism: Lepidostoma basale (assembly GCA_022606425.2). Taxonomy (NCBI): domain Eukaryota; kingdom Metazoa; phylum Arthropoda; class Insecta; order Trichoptera; family Lepidostomatidae; genus Lepidostoma; species Lepidostoma basale. Next base: position 676,407 of record JAHDVF020001281.1, on the reverse strand, counting down.
TTGTTCTTATATTATGACTACAGTCCCAATCATAATTCAGGTAAAATTAACGGAAAACAGAAAACAAGTGGGAGAAAAAAAATCCTGCCTAGAAAACTTTCCAGGATGGTTCAGTTGCAGCACAACACCATACTAAGTACTATACCAAAAGTAAAAATAGCTATAATGTTGTCTAACCTCTGATATAAGAGGAACAAAAAGAAGATTTGTATGTATAAATGAGTGCAGCAGAGATAATACAATTTCACAGTGGAGTTGATATTTCGTGAAAATATGAACTGAGAGAACAGATTGAGTACTATCACTGGATGGGTGAATGTAGCATGCAGGACACATACACCAGTTGGTTGTCTATGGCATTCCGCCTAGTACCTAACCTTTCTATTTTCTCAGTCAAACCTCTGAGTTCTCAGTCTGTCCTACTGAGACTTGTCCCTTTCGTTTCCATTTGATCTACTCCTGATATAGTAGGAACTTCCAGACTTGTGAAAAATATACGCTCCACTTTTGTTTGCAACATTTATGTACCTTATTTTTAAATTTTAAATATTTAGAATATAGAATGTGTACAAGTTTGACCTGTACAAATAATTTATCAAATTATATATTGACTGTGTATACTCTGTGTATGATAGAGTGTCGAATGAAAATATAAGAAGTGAATGCGGTGCGAATGATGGTGTTATGAACAAAATAATGAAAGGATCATTAAGATGGTTTGGACATATGGAAAGAATGAATGAAGAAAGAATGGTAAAAAAATTATATGTTAATGATGTAAATGGAACCAGAAATAGAGGAAGACCGAGGAAAACGTGGCACGATCAAATAAATCAAATATTGAATGTCGGCCATGTGAGGAGTCAGAGAAATCGACGCGCGTGCATGACACCATGTATGAATGTTGAGGAAGCGAGAGAAATATGTCAGGAAAGAAAAGTGTGGCAGTCCATTCTTTCTGCCTACCCCTTCGGGGAGACGGCGTGATGGTTAGTTAGTTATATTGACTAAAAACTTCATGTATGCCACATTGCATTTAAACATAAGTTATTTAGTATTCAGATTAATATCATGGATCTAAAGTGTAATTTTGAAAAGTAAATTGTTTTTGAACATATCAGATAGCTTCTATTTTAGATTAAAATTTAGTCCATTATAACAAACATTTTCTTGTGAATTTGTTTTATGTATGTACCGTTACAGACATTAATAGAAATAATTTCCATGTTTCCATCAGGTTTCTACCGCAAAGACCACCTACGCAAGCACACGCGGTCTCACATTGCGCGGCGGGTGAAGGCGGAGTTGAGTCAGCAGGGTGGGGGCGCAGGGACAGGGGGTGCGCTACTATCGCTAGCCGTGCCTGCCCCTGCCCCACCGCCCCCATGACCCCTGCCCCCAGCGCCCACCTCCGCGCAGACCAAGCCCATAGACTTCCTGGCCTTTGTCTCGGCGGCCAAGGACGCCTTCTGAATTCAAATGTGACATGACATTCCGTTGTTTTGTTTTTTCTTCGTCCATTTCAAAGGATAGAACATAACAAATTCGTTTTAATCTTTTCTTGATTACCTATCTATCAAATTCTGAATTTAAATAATCAATTTGTTTGATTTTCAATTTAGATATTTCATTTAGAATTTGTTTCAAAATCAAATAACTCGTTTGTTATTTAGGTACTGATTTTTAAAAATGTGTCATGACATTCCATTTTTTTTATTTGTTTTTTTTCATCATTTAATTTCTCATCCTCAAAGGGGACTTTTAATGTGAATATATTCCTTCTTGTATAAGCAATTTTTTTGATAAATATATATATTTTTTTTAATAATTTTGAAATTTTTAATCAATTTGAAGTCAAAATTTTTTAATTCCGTGTCTTTTTAATGAACTTAATTTATTTAAGTATTTTAATATGTGTTCTTTAAAAGGGTAGTGCAGTGATTTTAAAAAATATATATATTTTATATACGAACTCATGTAACCATAAAAAAATTTGAATTAGAATTATTTATTTTTATGTGACAAACAAAAATCTGTAATTTCTATTAATGATTGAGTAGAAGAATTGTAAATGTGTTAAGATTGGTATATATGTGCTGTGTCTTTTTTAATTCAAGTCCATTGGTGTTATATTTAATACTCAAAGCTAATTGTTTTTTGTATTATTCTTCCGTGGAAAAACATAAGACAATCAAGTAAAACAAACTTGCTATTGGTGTATTTTAGATGTGTTTATTTTTAAATATTTTGATGTAGTATTACACTATTCTTCATTTCATTGTAGGATATTGTTTTTTTTTTACATTTATATAGTTTACAACGATCTACCATTTCACAGAATACCCAATCTTTTTAGGTCAAAATAACAAACTGACATTTTTACCAATTTAACTTTTCCACACAGCAGTTCGGAACATGCAGATTTTTTTTCTGAGGATGAGGTTAGAAATAAAAATTGTTTTTAAAAATATTTTATTAACATTTGATTTAAAAAATTTAAATGCAAAATTTCACAAAAAAACAGGGCTAATTATGATGTTACCATTTTAACAATGTCATGTTTACAGTCTGCGGGCTTATGTTATGTCATTTCCAGTTATCAAATTTTGAGATAATTTATTTTACATATTTCTAATTGTGGTATGAATCTTATATATGATAGTATAACAGAAACATACATCAATTTTGTATTTGGTATATACATTTTTTCAACTATGCGGTTTGCCTTAGTGTGAGTGTGCAACATATTTGTAATATGTTTGTTATGTGTGTGCGTGTACGATGTATAGAAATGTTAGTGAGTAGGGATTTAGTGATGGTCAGTCTTGTGTGTTAGTAATTGATCATCATTTGTTTGATGAGTCTATCACACAGAAGGAATCGCCTAAATCATGATGTGATACATTTTCATTGACATATTTTTTTGCTTATTTCAAAATATCATTTAGGATATTTCTATGCTTTGTGGTCACTTACTGAATAGTACTTACTTATAAAAATAATATATATATCTTACTAATTTAATTATACTTAAGTATATTACTGATATTCTGCTGTTCTTCGTATAAAATTAACATTCCCTTAAGATTTTGATACACTTGTCTTCAAAGATAAAATTTAAAAATCTATTTTTCATAAATAATTCCACATTTTTTTAAAAATTCTTTTTCATAAATTGGCTAATTATTTTATTACCCTTTTTTTATGAAATTCCATAATCCATTATTTTGGCCAAAACACTATGATACTTCCAATATTATTAGCTGTTTAATTTGTAACACTGTTATAATTTCACATTTATTTATTTTCTATGCAATTGTTTCGCCAACCTGTGTTGGGATCATCTAGAGTTGTTTGTAACACCTGATGAAATTAAACAAATAAATTGTGATATTATAACAGTGTTCCAAAACAAACAGTTAACTTTCTGATGTATCATCATGCAAAAAATGTTAGTAAAAAATGTTTGAAGCGATTGCTAAAATACAAAATGGTTAGAAAGAAACATTTGATTTCCTAATAAACATATTAGAATCTTAACAAGGCGTAGCTGAAGACAAACTGTTTTCAAAACAGATTATGACCCGTTGGTCAGCACCAGAATCTGTGTGACCATAATCAGATTTTTTATTATTATTAAATATATTACACAGTTCTTAACTACATTTCACAGTAGGTAACTATTCAGTTTTTGAACCATCAGCAATAAAACATTATTATTTGTTGTGTACATGTGTTTTTATACACGTAAAAGTAAATGAAAACATTCGATGTTTTAGATTTAACTATGAAGATAAATTGTCACCACCTGTTTCCGGGTGTGCTTTGGATTGAATCAACCAGGATGAACTGGTCTTAAATGTAACACCATTTGTACGTTGATTGCCACAGCTCAAATGTATTTGTAGTGTAAGGTACATTATGGTCTGCAATTAGGTGCTTAATGTTCCGTGTGGTTGATATAAAAATTGTAATAATCTAGTGTAGATACGGTTTCCTTAGGATGGTAGGCGCTGGGAGTAGCTAAGTGTGGATTTGTGCAGATTTATTAATGAAAAAAAGAAACTATTTGCTCGATTTATTTCAACCCATCAGAATACAGATTTTAAATTGTAATATTAACCTTTAAAATATATAATACAAATGGCTATTTATTGATCTTGAGCCATTATGAGCACCGTCGACAATGAGCACTTGATACTAACATATGTATATTGCAAATTGGTTGCACGATGCCGACAGCATTTGCATTCTATCTTAATCCACGTTAACACAACAATAGAAGTACCTGTTATTATATTCTGATGGGTTAATATCTATTCTTTTTACATGTGTTGAAATAAACTAAATTGTATTTCAAGTCAACATATAAAATAATAACATTACAATGTTTTGTAATTATAATTTTTTTATAATGTGTTAAATTTCATGGCTACAGCATAATTCAGACACGCAATTTATCTCAATTTGGATATATGGTATTATGTAACGAACCATAAACTGTTTTTTCCAAATTTTAAATTCTATTGAAATGGATAAAAAGTTATATTCTTGGATCTTGCATTCTCGGGAGTACCAGCCCAAAGGATATTGCTGCCGTACATGTTGAAAATTTCTTTGATGGGTTTTGAGGTTGAATATTGTTGGATGGTGAGAGGGAGGGTATCTCAGAGGATGTAGTGGGTTGGGTCCGACATGTGGATCTGACTACCCGGGTAGGGAGAATTGTGGATAGGTCAGGAGTGGCCCAAAAGCAACATACTAATTGGATTAAATGTGCTGTAGCCATGGTTCTAAATTTTAATATTACCGATTATTTTTTCACTGATTTTCTATTCCTATTTATTAATATTATTTTGTTTGTTTCTTCATTGTTTATATCTTTATATTATATTTTGTTATCTTAATAATATTTTATAAAGAAATTTATTGTTTACAAATATTTATAAGTAATAATTTTGTTTGGTTTTTATACAATTATTTGATATATTCTTATTTATAGGTACAATTCACCTAAGCCATGTAGAATTTTTTCGAAATTTGTATGACTTGTATGATTAAACATTAATTTAATTCATTTTTTATTATGCAGTTGCCAACCGGTTTCACTTGGAAATTTTTTTGAATCTAGTCAAATATTCAATAACAAAATACTGAAATTTTTTAAACTTTTGAAATACATTGTATAATATATTCACAAACATGTTTTGGAGTTTATAAAGAATTCTTCAATGTAATTTTTTTAAGGTTTAAATTTTTACACTGAATAAGGATGCATACAATCCAAAACATGTCTGTGAAATGTGCAAGTTTTTCACAAGTGAATTCACAACATAAAAATGTGGTGAATATAAAAGAAGTATAGTATAAAAAATGTTTTATTATTAATATTTTATAATAAATAACATTGCCAAGTAATGTGTATTCAATCCATCAAATGCTAACATTTTTTATTTCTTCTACATGTCTTACTGTTTTGTACCTATATCAAATTGTACGTATAATGTATTCCGGGAAAAGCAATATTTTTGTTACTATCAAATGATTTTATTTATTAAATAATCCTGATTATAGTTGCCAGATGTGTTCAAAACAAATTTCTGCGAGTTAGAAAAGTGTATTGCGTAGGTTTTGAGAAAGTCGTTAGAAGGGAATAAAAATGTATACCACGGATCTCCATTGAATTCAGTTACAAACAAAACGTATTTTAAAATGTATGAAAGCAATGTTAACATCCTTAAGATTATAAGATATTTTCATTCAGTCAAGCTAATATGTAAGGAGTCTGAATTATTTGTTATATTTTTCATTATGTACATAATTATTACTTAAACTTTTGTGAAACCGTCTAAAATTATAATTTTTATACATTATTTAAAATTCAATCTCTTTCAGTAAATAATCTAAACCAAATAGTCTGGTTTATGTTGTATAGAACAGAGTGCTGCTGATGTCTGCATAGTGGATGCGTTCTTAACTTTTAATATAACCTATAACCGGAATCCCTTTTAAAAAATGAAATATATTACTGTAATTTATATTGGGATTGTACAAAAATTTCAATTAACTGTTCAATTCAGAGTTTCAAATTAGATGACTTAACATGTTTTGACTGTTACATATTTTTAAAAAGAAAACTATTATAAAAAATCTATTTTAACACTGGGTCAAAAAGTCTAAATGGATGTTCATTTGAAGACTTTTTTTTATGGAAAGTATATCAAAAATTCTTTTAGATGAATGTGTAACTGGTTTTGAATCAATGCAAAAACTACATGGTTTCTTAAAAAAAAGTTATATGTATGACTAACTAACTAACTAACTAACCATCACGCCGTCTCCCCGAAAGGGTAGGCAGATAGAATGGACTGTCACATTTTTACTGATGCGGCACTCCATCCTTCTCTTTTCGCTCCGCGGGAGACGCGGTGTGATGGGTTGCGAACCTCATCGCCACCAATAGGCATGTATGACTAAAAAGTTATATAATTAATTTGAATGAAAATGTTTGTTTTCTAGATGTTTTATTGTGATTTATGGAAATGACATGTTTTGCCTTTCTAATGCATTATAAAACATTTGATGATGCCTTAGAATGTAAGCATTATTTTATGTTTATTGTTTAATTAAAACATGTCATTCCTATAAACTGTAATAAAACTGACATAATCATTCATTTTAATAACTTAATGTGGAGTTTTACATCATTGTTCAAGAAATAATATTACATCACATCATCATATCGCAAAGTTCAATCTAGTAACATATTTTTGTTATGTTCTAGAACAGTGTAGAGATAATCATTGATTACTTTTGCTGTTCTGATATATAATATTGTATTTCTTATGTTTATTTTTATAATATTTTAGTGCAATCATTTCAATAAAAGTCTAATCACTCCAATGTCAGTATAATTGGTCTTGCAATATAATAATAAAAAAAACAAAATGGTTTTCTCTTTGTTACTCAGCCGCATATTATTTTTATGTAGTGCACAAACTTTATATTAGTTAAGTTGAAGTGACGCATTGATGCGGAAAGGTTTATTAAATTGATAAGAATTTAGTTTCTTACGAGAGTGTAAACATTAGATGTAATTAGTTAAGGATATAGTAATGTAAGGGGCGTGTGATTATAACGAAGTGAATATGTCCAATATTTTAGAGTACCTACCGACCCGAGTGCGTTCTGTTTTGGGAGTTCAGTCGACATGAGAGGGTATATATTTTTAATTTTATTGTTACTATAGCGTGACAACAGTACAAATAAAATAAAAACCTTTACATTCGAATACCTCAACAAATTAAAGAATATTTCATAATAAAACTGTAATTGTAGGAATTTGCGTATAAAGTGTGCGAAAAATAACATTTCGGTTGTAGAAATTATGTTTGTTAAATTATCGTGCAATTAATTTATTAAGTTTATAAGCATCTAATGGATGCTTTAATTTATTTTTGATTAGCAATATTTCCACATCGGTTACCTTTATTTCATTTTGTCAAGTACTAGTAATTGGTTGAAAAAATATTGTGAAAGATGCTAGCGGATACATTTTAGTATATAAATATTTTCTTGTTCAGAAAATTTAAGTTATTTTTCAAAAGGTTTGAACATGCATATTATGCCATAAAGTTAGATTTATTTTTTTAACTAACTAACCATCACGCCGTCTATTCGAAGCGGCAGGCAGAAAGAATGGACTGCCACACTTTAACCGATGCGCCAATCCGTTCTTCTATTCTCCCCCCCTTTATTCTATTTCTTTTTTTTTTTTAATATTTTTAATATTTACACGATTATAAAAAAATGGTATTAAAGTTTATACTTGTTCCACTTGAAGTGGAAGCATAATTTGATTTTTTATATTTATTTTGCTCTTTTTGTATGGAAGTAATATAATAAAAATTTGAAAAAGTATTTTAAAAAAGTTTAAAAGTTGTAAATTTCAAATGGATAAATAATATGTCTAAAATTTAATTAAACATTGGTGCAGTTTTATAATCTTTTGAAAAATATCACTGATTTCAAAACAATGTACAAATGTATCCATTTCCTTTATGTAGTGTATTTTTTTTTATCTAACTGAATAGGTATCGTAGCAAAAATGATACAAAGAACCTGTTTTATTTCGGTGTGTGTTAGTGCAGCACATTCAGATCACATTAATATTAATATTAGTTAGATTATTGTTCATCTATGTTTTGTGGTTGTGATATCGTTTTATAAATCTCCAAGTTAGTTTATTCTACCTGCAGTTTGGTTCTGCCACCTGATGAGCGTATGTATTTCACCAGTTAGACTTACACGAAGCTTTTGAAGCAATAATTTATTTTTAATACGCCTGAAAGGCTCTAGTCATTCTAGTTACTCTAAAAATATGAACTTTGGATTGTGTTTCAATTATTTTAATGTGTTCATTTTTAATCACTTCAAATTGTATTGTATATACTGTTCCAAAGTATTCTACCAACCTGGAGGTGAGTTTTTAACGTAGCGATAAGGATAAGATTTAATCAAAGATCTAATTAAATAAGTTTTATTTTACTAATGATTAGAGTTAGTTATTCTAGCACTTTAATAGTGTTTATGACAAGAGTAATAATTACACATTAAGAAACATATTTTACATTACGATATAAAGTAAATGTGTAAACTAGAGATGTCTCGTGTTTGAATGCCAAAGGGTCTTTGTATTGTAGACAGAAGGCTGTGAATTGTGGATATATCAGGAGGGGCAGGCGGTGGTTGTCGAGCGGCTGGTGGACCTCTAGCTCTTCACACGAAATAATTCCCGTTTTAAATCATCACCACTGATAGGAACGGTCTTATTTCCATGTGCGAGGAGGATCCATCAAGGACATTTACTAACTATAAGTTACAATACTCTGTATTGATAAAGACATGTTCGTGTAATGAAGAAAATGATTTTTTGGACAAATTTTATATACTTGTGTGATATACATATATAGTCAAACTACAAAAAAATTATTTCTAAGTTAAGATGTAACGAGTCGATATTATAAATCCGTATTTTTATCACAGTTTTGTGGACAAAGAGAAGTATAAAGTTATTACTGATTCAATTGGTTTGCTGTGCTTAAATTATACACAACAAGAGTTACAAAAGAGAAAATATAACTAGTATTTTTGTAATGTACTACCGAGTCATTTATTTCCATAGGGTACTCGCGACAGCCCCGGTGGAAGGGGGATTGAAAAAGTACAAAATATTTTCAAGCCATTGAATGCACTTAATACATAAGTCAGTATACAAAAAATGTACAATATTAAAATAATATTAATATATTTAATTCCTTAATATCCTGTCATATTAACCACTCCGTAGAAAGATTCTGTATGCCTTTATATTGTAAAATCAGATGCTTTTAGTTATCAACGGACACTCTTTTTGTAGGTATCGTCTTCACGATTTTAAATATAGAATTGTGTCTGTTGATTTAGGTACGCATTTCGCCAATATTGTGCTTCCCTCTGATTTGTGTAGCCATCCTTTGCTTCACTAAAATAAATATCAATTTATTTCGCAATTTTTGTCTTATTCTTCTCCTAATTTCACCATTTCCTAAAGATCCTCCATCGCTATTTATACCTTAAAGAAAACACAACTCGTTTAAATGTATATGAATTAGGTAAAACAATTTTTTTCAAAACTTTTCAGTGTTTCCTAGGCTTTCTAAGATAAGTGAGAAGAGTCAAAATATTGCAAAACTAAATTCAAAGTGGAATTAGATTTTTTTTACCAATGGTTAAGTTTAAAAACAGTTATACAACTATTATGAGTTTTATTATATTTTAAGAAGGTGATAAGTTTTGCTTTGGTAGAGAATTCACCGAACTAAAATATTAAACTTCAATATTGGTTTTAATTACATTTTCAGAGTTTTATTAATGTTAGCTAATCTTCCAACCAAATAATATAAACTAGCCTGTTGGATTCAGATAACCTCTACCCATCCAAGAAAGAGGAACCTGGAGAACATTTAATACAGATTGGGAGGCCCGCATATTTTGCTACGAAGGGAAACTGAAATAAAAAGTTTTTATTATGATTTCACACGGTCTACCAACTCATTGTCTCAGATGTAATCAAATAAATAGTACCTATAATTAATTACCTCCAAAACAAATAATATGAAACATGAAACTAGAATAAGTTAAATATGTTGGTGAAGTAATACAAATATATTTCATAAAAAAGGATTCATTGATTTTATTCTGATGAATCACAATCAAAAGATTATTTTTCAATAATTACAACATAATTATTCTTTTATGTGTCATTTAAGTGAAGAAAAAGTATATTATAACATCTGTCAAAGATGTTATAATTTGTAAACACTTTTTATAATATTTGTCTTTTTCTTTTTTATATACTTTGTACACAACACTAATTAAAAAAAAATTAAAATTAAATATCAGACATGTTTCGGACAACCCGGTCCTTCCTCAGTGATATAAAAATATTTAAAATAATATAAAAAATTTAACTAACATAATCAGTTTTGACAGATGTTATAAAGATTTATTTTGGAACATTTATGCTTTTGTTATAACAAATATTATGAATCAATTTAAAATAATAATTTTAAGTTCTTATTGGGGTTTAGGTAATTACTTTAACAAATCAAAGGTTGGACTTGGCGTTAAATTTATTTGATTATTTAGATAATATTTTATTTATTTTTAATTGCTTTTTTAATTTCTAAAATTTCGAGATTGCTCAAAGTTATATTTCTATCGTTAATATGCAAAATTTCAACGCCATTATCTTTATTAAATGAATATCTTTTTCAATGAGGTGGTGCTCTTTTATTCTTAATTTAAAATTACGCCTTGTTTTACCTATATAAAAATATGAGTAATCATTACATTTATAAATCCGCGATTGAGAAAATTTATCTTCCTTGTCTTTATTATTTTTTTATTAATTTACCCAAATTATTGTTTGTATAAAACGCGGGTCTAATGTCACACGGGAGTTTTGAAATTTTAATTGTTAAATTATTAATCTATAAAAATCTATGCCATTGATTATTATTTATAATTGATGGGAGCTGGAGAATACAAGATTGCGTTAGTAAATTTATTTTTGATTTTTCTATTTAAAATATTATCAATAAATTTTTTATTGTAACCATTATTATAAGCTATATTTTTAATTGTATTTAGTTCATTATTATAATTTTCTAAAGAGAGTGGTATTTTAATTAAGCGGGTCAACATGGAATGGAAAGCTGAATGTTTATGTGAAATCGGATGGTTGGAAGTGTTTTGGATAATATTGTCTGTATACGTAGGTTTTAGATAAATATTGAAATAGTTTTTTTTTATTAATTACATTTAAAGTCAAATCTAGGAAGTTCAATTTTCAATTTATAAAAGTAAGGAATGAATTTAATTGCCGGTCTGTACCTGGCCATATACAAAAAATATCACCCACATATCCCTTCCAAATTAAATTATTTTAAAAAATTTGAATTATAATTAAAAATATTATTTTCTAAATCATTTGCAAACATATCTGCAAATAAGGGGCTGGTAGGAGCACCCATTGCACCCAAAAGAAATTTTAAATATTTATATAATATCACTGATGAAGGGGTGGTTAAACCGAAACATGTTTGATATTTAATTTTTATTTTTTAATAAATGTAATTGTTGTATATAAAGTATAAAAAATAAACATTTAAAGAAGAAAAAGTAATTCCAATTTATAACTCATTTCATTAAAATGATTTTAAAGTATGCATTTACAAATAAAATAATAACCTTTGGGTGTTTGAAAATGTAATTTATAACAATATTAAATATTTTTTATACAAAGTATAATATAAAAAAGAAACATTATAGAAGAAAAAGCAGTTTCAATTTATAACTCATTTTATTAAAATGATTTTACAGTACTACAAATAAAATAACGACCCTTGGGTGTTTGAAAATGTAATTGATAACAATATTAAATATTTTTTATAGAATGGCTACACTTATCTATGGTGTAACCTACCTTTATTTGTGACCGTTTTTCTTGAACATTTTCGAAAGTTTTTGACAGCTAACGAATTTGCTATTTGTTTCGGGTTTTTATATTTTTGTTGATTGTATAATTTTTTTTACTTACTTTTCGTTTTGTGTAATTATTTTAGTGTATTATTTGGCTTTGTTTTGTGATTCTCGTTTGTATTTAATTTTATATTATGTACGTTTTTTTTTCATTATAAGCGTAACTTTTATTTCTATTTGTACAATATGCACATTCAAACTAAGTAATATTATACACATTTCGTCTGCATCAACAAATTAATAATGTTTTTTCCATTAAATTTCATTTCAGAACAATGGATAGTAATAGAAAAACGAAATGGCTAGAGCCGCCAAAAGTACGTCGATCAATTGAAATTGTCAATTTGAAAAAAGAACTTTTGAATAACACTTTGGATCAGACTCCTCGTTCCGAAGCTACCTCCACGTTAGAGAGGCGGTGCCATGAAAGGTATTTACAATTTTGTTGCTTCTACTTTAGATTTAAGATGACGCCTTGTCAGGGAAATACAGGAAGAAAATACAGTTTTATTTATTTATGCAATTTAACAATGTTTTATTGCTTAATAGAGAATTGAATACTTTCTATTTTAGTAAATATTTTACATAAATAGAAAACAGCGAACATGTTGAACATTTGTATTCTTCCCAATATAAATATTAAGAGTAAGTTTTATATTTGATTGTTTACTATTGTCACCTGAAATCATCTGTTTGTTTATGATTCCTAGTGATCCATTGCATCTGTTGTGTTACTGTTATTCTGAATATGAAATATTTCGATATATTTTAATGATCTGTCATCAATGAAAAAAAATTGGCTACCAAATTTATTATAAACTATTGGGTCAGTTGTATGTAAAAATAACTTCTCATTATTTTTGATGATGTTAATAATACTAATAAATTCTTTCTATTGATAGCTTTTTTAAATCTGTCTTCTGTTTGTCAATTCAATTATTTAGTTCAGGAATGCAATAATAAAACAAATGTTTCTGTGCTAGGTTCATATTTTTTCACACATTGCTTTGTTTAACCTTACCCATATTGTGTAAAAAAAATCCACTAATAACAGTGCTGTGTGATCATTATACACTCAACAAACTACAGAAATAAACTTAAAAACTTATAAAACAATCTGTACAGAAATCTGAACCAGTAATTATTAAAGTAAGGTGGAACCTGGATAATTAGCATTCCAAGGGACCAGGCCTACGATGGTCAATTAACCAGGTTTTCCAATTATCCAGTTTTTCATCCAGGTCCAGATTGTGCTTTGGCTTTTTAACCAAGTTTTGTAACCACATAAATAGAAAAGCAATATAAATAATTCATGAATTTATGCATAAAACAATCAATAAAAATTTAATAAAAGTTTAATAAGCAAATTGTAATTGTACATATGTACGACACACGACGACATACACATATACACAATAAATATAATTATTGTGGCTTAAAAATATTGTGGTTATATGGGCCTGTTTCACATGCTAAAAATGTTGCACAAATCTTCGCGAGATTTACCGGCGTCAAATTCTTAGATTAGTTTTAGTTTCGAGCTCAAATCAAGGTCTTTATATTTACGTTTGTGAAACATTGCGATCTAAAATGGACCACCATTGACGAGTACAGGACTAGTGCTTTCCAATTACAGAGGTCGAGAAGGCAGTGCTCTCCAATTACCGAGGTTTAGGGCCAGAATGTCAATATCAATTAAAAAGGTTTATTTTATCCAATTAAAGAGGTTTTAGTGCTCGAAGAGGTGGGACCGGAATTTTTCTGCCAATTACAGAGTTTTGCCAATTAACCAGGTTCTACTGTATATTTATAGAGGTATTAAATGTTATAAGAAGCAATGTGTACTAGCTAGACGGTATCTGTGTAGTTAAAAAGTTACCACATTGTAGGATGCTATTAATCATTTAAAAAAAAATTGTTAAAAACTACAAAAATGTATACTTTTTGTTTGTTTGTTCATAGCTTAGTGGAGCCATACTATAGCAACTACAATGATAATAATTTCAATAAAGATGGCCTCCAAAGTATTACAGGAACTAGCATTGAATCTTCTTTGGGGCTTTTAGATATGGATAAATTTAAAGGTTTGTATTACAATATCAATATTTTTTGCAGATATTATTTATTATATACCCAATATTTTTTATGACTTATTTCACAAATGTCTATTATCCAAATTTATATTTAATTTTATTAAATCCGGCTACCATTGCTTATATATTGCATAAGAAAACTATCATTTTATTTTAGGTTTAGATGATGAAGGGAGTCGAATACACAGCAGAAATCAGAGTGATTGGAAATCGGTAAGAAAAAAATAAATAAAAACAAATATGTTATATTTAATATTGATGAATACCTTTAGAATCTTTATTATTTTATTGTTTCTTGGACTATTACAAAAACAAAATTAATACAAAAAACGTCTGTTTTCTAGAAGTTTTGTTAAAATTTATGGGAATGACATGTTTGGCCTTTCTAGGACATTATCAAATGTGATTTCGTAATGCCAGCAAACATTTGATTATTTCCTAGCTAGGTGAACCATTTTTATCAAAATTTAACTTTAATGTGGAGTTTTACACCACTGTTGAAGAAACAATAAATATTATCAGTTTATCATTTAAACTCGGTGATTGTTTTGCAGCTTTCATTCAATCCTCAAGAAATTACGGGAAGATCAACTCACTTACTACCGTTGCATGAAGATTCCAAAGAAAATACGAATCCTTTAGATTACTCCAACCCTTCGTATTCCAAGAAATCATTGGGCGCTCGCAAGAAGTCAATTAGTGTGCAGGATATTCTGCGAGATGCCAAAATTCAAAGTCAGGCTGTTGACGAAATTTTGAAATCAAGCTCGGATCCCAGTGTTGCCAATATTAGAATGTCGCTGGAATCTTATAAGCAGAGCCTAGCCAACGGCAGGGATGCCAAGTTAAAGGATTCCTGGGGATATGGGATGCAAGATTTCGGTGCCCTCCCAGAAAATGCTTCGGAAATGGGAGACTCCATGTTCGTGCCAGCTAGCAAGGTAGAGTTATAATTTTACCATTGAAACATGTTTTTACCAGCTCTAAGCTAATAATAATGGAATCATTGTGGAATTATGTATGGAAGTGAAGCTTGGAGCTGGCAAAGGAAAATGATGAAAGTAGGATAACTGTCCTAGAAATGAGATCACTGAGAAGAATGTGCAGGAAAATGATGTATGATAGAATACTATAATAACAAATAAGAATGAAATCTAAAGCAGATTAATGCATCCTAAGTAAAATTAAAAAAGGATCACTTATGGTTTGGATAGTTAGGACATACTCTCCGGAGAAACGGCATGATGATTAATTAGTTAAAAAATGTTTTTTTTTTTAAATTCGTGTATCATAAAATTAATGTTGTTATTTGAAACTTCATGTAGAAATTAATTGTAAATAATGAAAATAAAAAACATTTAGCTATTTTTTTTTTTAAATATATATTTAGTTAAATTTCACTTAGGGTTATGGCTTTGAACGGTTTCGGCAGCTCGCTGCCATCTTGTTTTTTTTAATGTTAT
Source organism: Lepidostoma basale (assembly GCA_022606425.2). Lineage (NCBI taxonomy): Eukaryota > Metazoa > Arthropoda > Insecta > Trichoptera > Lepidostomatidae > Lepidostoma > Lepidostoma basale. Next base: position 660,767 of record JAHDVF020001281.1, on the reverse strand, counting down.
GTATCAAATATTAAAAAATCTTACTTTTCATCAAGCTATTGTCAAATATGAACAAAACCTTGTAATTTAACTTTTAAGATATTAAATTTGTTGTCTATGCTCAGGTTGATATGTCTCGAGAGGAGCTCTCTTGGATCCAAGAGAACGGTGACTTGCCCGTGGTTCCGCAGTATACGACATTTGATGCAGGCTCTGACAATAATTATTCACCGATAACCAATACCAGTTTCAACAATACCGACAAACACTTTTCCACCTTAAGGTAATAAATAGGGTGAATGGAGATCTTATAAAATAATAAAATGTGTGTTTTTATACAAATCTAATGTTTTAAAAAAAAAATTAAAGTCATTATATTTTGTTAACGTGTACACTGTTCAATATATCTCCTCAGGTCCACCGGTATGACTAGTGCTAACATGAGCAAAGTATCTTTGGGAAATTATTTCAAGAGGAGATCGGAGAATGTTAAACAAATGTTGCCAGCCCTCAGCCCTGAGAACAAAGACACCTACCCGGACCTTGCTGATTTTGGTTTGTTCCTATTTCCTTTTTTTTTTCGTGATATAGATCATTCAAACTAAAAGAAAGTAAAAATATATTACAAATCTCAACAAGATTGTGTTGTGAATCTATGTCATAATAGTAAAGGTAAGATACAGCACAATATAAAAAAAATTAAATAGGGCAAAATAGAAGGTAGTCGAGGTGTGGGGAGAAGACATATTTCCGGGCTCCAGAACATAGGTGATTGGACAGGGATTAGAACAGTCGGTGCGCGGCTTAGAACTGCGCAAGATGGGGACATGTACTCTTCAAAAGATAGTCGATATTGGGGAGACCCGACATGATTCGTTTTTATCTTTTAAAAAAACTTTTTTTTCTTCCTTATTTGAATCTCATCCTCTCTATTTAAGTCTTTTAATATCTTCTTTTTCTTCTCCCGGTGTCATGTCGGATTCCCCGACTTTGACAATCACTTGAGAGTTGTCATTTCTGTCACACATCTAAAACAGTCTTCAAAATAAATAAAAAATCTTTTTTTTTTTCCTTTTAAATTACAAATTTTAAGTTTAAGTTTAACCTATTGAAACTTATCTTAAGTTGACACTAAGAGCATATTTAAAACTTTCATTTATGAAAAAATAAATTGTTATTATTATTATTTTGTTGAATCGCTCTTTACATCATGACAGCATGAGCCAAATCGGTGTAAAGGGTATTTATAGCTATCATAGTGTTTATCGTGACGTGTGCTAATCTATCGCCATTTTATTGTCCTGATGCCTAACATCATCCCAAGTGAGACCTGCTGCCTTAACTTCGTCCTGCAGGACTCTTCTCCAGGTGGCTCTAGGTCTGCCTCGCTTCCTCTTTCCCCCCATAGGGGACCAGTCTAGTGCACCCTGAGCGATGCAGGCTGGGTTCCATCTCAGAGTGTGACCGATCCACTGCCATTTGCGTCTAGCGACTTGTTCTCTAATTGGCTTTTCGCCCGCCATGGTCCAGAGAACGGCATTTGACACTGTTTGGGGCCAATAGTAGATGTTACATAAGAATATTTTTTTCATTCTACACTTATTTTTTGTTATGAAGTGGAATTGTATATTTGAACAGATGAATCACCTCCCAAGATGAACAAGCAAGATACCTTGGACACTCCTGTCAATGCCAAAGCTAGCGAGACGTATCAGAAGTCCACGATGGCTGGCGCTGAGCTACCCTTCTTGACGTTAAGCGACGACTCGGAGCTCTCCAACTACCGCCTCCTGGAGCAGACGACGCGCCTGGACTCAGTCAACCACACCAAGGCAGAGGCTAGAGCCTGCAGAGACCTCACTAGCACTGTCGATGACACACTCAACAGCAGTCCCTTTAGTCTCACGCAGATTAGGAAGTTTGTTGGTCAGTTGATTGTTTCTTTTTTAATTTTGTGCGTGTTATTCCGATGTAAACAGAATAAGAAAAACAAGAAGACTGAGGAAAATGTGGCACAATAAAATATTAAGATCTCCTCGGAGATGGACATCTTTTATATTAGTGAAAGTACCTTCAGAAGACAAATCCTCTTGTCCTTCTAAAGTGGAACCATCTCTCAAGCGTTCCTGCTATCTTCAACTGTAAATATGCTTGTAATATCTTAATTTGGTTTAAATGTCAGTGAGGAATCTAGATAAAATGTGCATGGATGAAACAATGTATAAATGTTAAGGGAGTGGGATAAGTATGTTAGGAAAAAACATTGTCGCGATCCATCTTACTGTCTACCCCTTTGGGGAAGATGATTAGTTAGTTATGTGGTTAGTTTTTGAGTTAACCATTGTGCTAATTAAAATAATATATTAATCCAAAAGAAAAAAAATTCTTCCGCCAGATGATCGTAGAGTTATTTCCTGAAACCATAAACTATAATATAGAATGTTTTTATCATAATGTTATGGACGATTTTTTTTTATAGAATATCTTATTTTAATGTTGTACAATATTATTCAATAAGCTATACATAGAAATTACTTACAGGAAGCGTCATCAAAATCCAGAGCAATCGGATTATTTTTTAAGCAACATTTTATTAGTGAAAAATTCAGTATTAGATGTGGCAGATGAGAGAATTCTATATAGCACAAACAGTGTAATCTTTCAAATGATGCTTCCTCACTGGTACACTGGTATCTTTCCTAGACTGTTCATAAGCTAAATGTTTGGTTATCATGTTAGGTCAACTGTGGATTTTGAATATCCAAATAAGCAAATTATCTCTGTTACCGAGTGCTTTTTTTCAACATTGTAGCCATTTTGAGGTTACGACTGTTTACTAAAAACAATAAGCATTGTATTATAGAACGTCAATTAAGACTAAGAGGAACATGGCGAAAAATTAAAATGACACCCCTTATAAATGATGATATACATATTTCAAAATATGATGTTGCTGATCTATAATGTAATTAATATATTTTAGGTAAACTGGACACCGAAAGACCTTCCGTAATTCTAGACAATATGCTTGCCTTAAATAAAAAGAAGCTCTCGAAAATGAATAAGAATTCTGCGGAAGAAAATAAGAAAAAATTTGAGAATGTTTCGGTTCTCGGCAGTAAAAAACAAGGAAGAAATCCTAGTCCCACACTTCCTGACAGTTCTATCGGGTACCTGTCCAATATTTTCCAGAGTACGAGACACGGGGAGTTGTTGGATAAAGATTTCGCTACCCCTGGAAATAAAAATGAAAGAACTTTGACCGATAATTCACATTTAATGTCGTCTAAAATTGTAAATTGTCCTTCGTACGCAGCAAATAAATCTCCCATTTCTAAAAAATCATCCAATGCTGGTTCTTCACGTACTCTATCATCTTTTACCGCATCCAATACCGAAGACAATAATTCTGGTTTTGTTTCTACGCTTAGAAAGTATGGAAATTCTAATTCTGGAAGCAGTGGTTATACAGAGAGCTCTATTAAAAGTACAAATACAGTATTGCACGTGAAGCCTTCGAGCAACTTGGGTCCTATCGACGAAATCAACTCAGAACTCAAACAAAAGTTAGGAAACATTTCATCAAGCAGAGAAAACATATTAGCTTCGAATATAAATAAATCAATTGAGCATGCATCTACTTCTCTCGGCTCAAACAATCATTTAACTCCTTCCGACACAAGCAAAGAGATATACAATTTGATGTCACCTGCGTCTAATGATAATTCCTCTGTTGATCACATCACACCGAAGAGCAAGAATCATTCCAAAAAATTGTTGGATCAGTATCAATATTTAAATACTAAGGATGACCAAGGATGGATCTCACCTACTCAAGCAAAAATTAATGACCTTAGTAAGTAATCTAATTTTATTTACAGATTTACTGCCGTGTACCACTTAACGTTACTTCAATAGTTTATTTTGCTTTTTTAAAGGTAAACAGTGTATTGCTGCTCCTACACCATTTAAAATGGATAATTTACAAGGTTTAGAATCTCCCGCCAAGTCTGAATATGGAAAAGTTTGTTTGTCCTATACCGGAGATCATTCGCTCAATGTTCCTGCTACAGGTTAGTTCATATCTGCCATTTTCATTCTACCATTAGATATAAACATTCTTCTTTTTATCTTCCTTATTGTAGACCTATGTGGTCTGTTCTCCAGAGTGTTGCTCCTCCTGTGAGGTAGATTCCCAGCTGTCCTTCCAACTTTTAGGAGGTCTTCCACGAGGACGAGTCCCATGAGGCTGATTATGCAATGCAATATAGGGGAGTCTGGTGGAGTCCATTCTTTGAACATGACCGTACCAGTGTCTTGCTTGCTATCATCCTCATTGTCTTCATTTCGGAAGTCCTCAAAACTTGTTTGGTCCTTACTGTGTCTGCCCTTGCTTCGACGCCATATTACGCCGTCTTACACATGCTTTATAGATTCTCATCTTACTCTTAATGGCCATGTCTTTGTTTTTCCATATTGTGGATTTTCTTTTCAGGTGATTGGATCTCTGCAGAATCTCGAGAGGAGGATGTCTTTGTTGGTAAATAATATTTTTATTAAAATATTTTTTTTAATATGAGATTAATTCCGAGCATAATGTTAATAAATCTTTGTATTTTGCAGGTGTATCACATGATATAAATATAAAATTATCATCTTTGAGTTCTCGCTGGATTTCTGTGGAATTTGGCGTCAATTCTGTGTATCTTGATGGGCAACTATACACTAACGATATCTCCGATATTATCATGCTACAAGCTCCCATAACAAAAATTTTACTCAATGCGGAATCACAGAATGTTTGCACCTTAAAAGCAACTACCCTGTTACCGAATAAAGTATTCAATATTATCCTCACTATAAACTTATTTGATGTTGTCACGAAATCTGATTCATGCATTGAGCATAATATCAAGATTCATTCTAAGATTCCACAGCTGATAGTGAAGACTGGCGAAGCGGATGAATATTCTCCCGGTAAGGGGGATAATCTCTCCATAGATTTTCCCCTCGTTCCCGAAGAAGCCGACATGTGTCTTCCTCTGATAATGTGTAACGATTCTCCGATCGATCTGCCCGTATCTCTAGATATAAAGTGTTCTCACGACGGCATATTTTCGATTGGCAGTATCACAATCATATCTAGGAACGATGTAAATGAAATTCTTTCCTCTTCGGCTAAATTATCCCACATGAAGGTGGCTGGGCAAAGAATAGAAGAAAAATTGCTCAAAAGTTTCTCAATTACTAATAAAGAACTGTTTACAATGCCCGCTGATAAATCGACATGTTTTAAGATACTGATTTACTACAGAGCACCAAAATTGAGAAGTAAGTTTGTGATTTTTTTTATGTTTTATATACTCCTGGCATCTTTGAGGTTTCAATTAATTTTCTGTGTACATTTAAGGTGCCGATATACAGTGCGAAAATTACGAGGCTACGCTGAATATATCTCTCATACTTGCGCACTTGCATAATAATCCGTTTATTCCCATTGAAACTGTACACCTGTTTGGAGGTGTTGGAGTGTCCAAACTGTTATTAAGGAATAAACAAAAATCTGGAATACTAATGATCAACCAGGGTAAGGACTATATCACAAGATAAAATAATAAACTAAACTAACTAACTAACCATCACGCCGTTTCCTTTCCCCGGAAGGGTAGGCAGAGAGGATGGATCGCCACAATGCTCTGTCCTGGCATACCTCTCAGGATTCCTCTACATTCATACATCGTACCATGCACGCACGTCGATTATTCCGACTTCGAATGTGACCGCCTTTTAGTAATTGATTAATTTGGTCATGCCATGTTATAATAAAGGACTAAATATTAATGTCGTTTTATGAAATTCCATAATAGAAGTTCGTAAATAATGAAAATAAATAAAAAATATTCAAAAATTTCTTTATAGTATATATTTAGATTAATTCCACTTAGGTCAGGTTAGGTTAGGTTATTTTTTTTTTACCATTTTACGACAATATTAATTTACATCAAACATTTTGAACCTTGTATTGTGGATAAAAAATAAAGAAAATAATACAAACTACATTAAAAAATAATACTCAAGTATTCTTTTTTCTAGGTGGTTCACGTATTAATATACCATTAATTTAGTTTATTTACATTTGTAGGATTTTCTGAAGACGTTGAGATGTACAACGCTGGCAACATTCCTATGCAGTATAAACTCTTCATGTCTGCGTATTGCGACAGCGATCAGTCTGGAAACCTGATGCCCTGTGAGGATGCCCTCTTCACAATTGATAAACCCAGTATCCGCCTCAGCCCTGGGGAAAAGACGTCTATTAGGATTGCCTACCCGCTAGGCGACTTGGCCACCTCTGATATGCGCAGGTCCGTATTTTGCAATACATTTATTTACCTTCATTACTTATTTCTCTGCACGGGCTCCTCATGAATATCTTTTTTTTAATTTACAAAAAGGCATAATGTGAATGATTGAATTTATGTTCTTAATGAAGACGCCATTATAGTGTTTCTTTGAATTCAAAATCATAATATAGGTTAAACAGTATAGGCGACAAAACACACTCTTGGCGAACTCCATTTTGGGTTCAAATCAAATCAGTTTATTTTCTCAAAAGATATTACATACAACAATTATAGTTTAAGGCATCTATTGAGAACAGGTAAAACATAAAAAATATATAATACCAGGAACGCATGAGAGATGGTTCGACATTAGGAATACAAGATACTCTCCAAAGTCAAGAGTATTTGTCTTCTGACCGTACTTTCACGAATATGAAAAACATCGATCTCCGTGGAATGCCTTGCGATATTCCACCCTAAAACTTGATGATAGCTTCCTGATTCCAGTACAAATTTTTAATTATATTCACATCTTTATCATCTATACTACACTTCAGAAGCATATCCACGAGACTCCCACGTTTCACCCTGTTGAAAGCTTTTTCATAATCTATGAAACAGGCAAACACGTCCTTTACACACTTAGCACATTTATTGCCAGTAACGTCTCTCTAGTTCCAAAGCTACTCCTAAAACAAATTGTAAGTTGTCTAAATCCATTTCCCATTTTATTATTTTTCTGGAATGATTTTAAAGAATATCTTCGAAACGTGTCTCGTAATAGCTATATTTTTTTTTAATTACAGGTCACTGGTGTTTGACAGTCCCTACTCAACTGAAATCATGCATGTTGTAGGAGTACCAGGCTCCAGGAGCCAATCTCAACAGTCTACGTACAGTGTGGATAGTGCTGTGTCTCAATCCCAGGTATTGTGATGAATATTTTTTTTTGATCTTTAACAACTCTTGTAACAAAATAATCTAACATTTTATTTACACTATCTGTCATATAATACACTATAATTAGTCAAGTCTCCGCCAAGCTTGACCATATGTCCCAGATATACAATACGCATCAACTCTTTCAATGATCCTTCCCTCCACCGTCACTAGTTGTGGGCTTTCTGAAGTACACATAATTTTAGTTTTCTTGTATTGATACCTTTAAGAAAACTTTTTATTTTATAGATCTAAGGGAAGTGGTGAGAAATAATAATATGATTGCAATGAATGCATTGTGAATGATTATTTATTATATTACTCATTGGATTGCCTCATTATATAATGCTATTGTAATTAAAACCTAAATAACTAACCATCACGCCGTCTCTCCGAAGGACCGCCACACTGTCCTTTCCTAACATACTTCTTTCTTTTCCTCAACATTCATACATCTTGTCATGCACGCACATTGATTTCGCTGGCTCCTCACATGGTCAACTTTTAATATTTTATTGATCTGATTATATACTTAAACATTTTATTGTAATAAATATACATAAAATGCAAATTTCTTCTGTAAGACCTTTTACAAATTATATTTATTTTATATTTTAAGGAATATTCTGTGAAGTCTACTAAAAAAGAGTTATCTTGGGGTTCTTTAAAAATTGGTGATAGCAGAATTCAAGATGTGACTTTGAAAAATCCTTCAGTAAATCGCAAGATGAGATTAGAAGCTTCCATCATAGGCGCAGGTTTTAAGGTGAGTTTTTTTTTTAGATCTGTCACTTTTGAATATTTGAATTTTCTCTTTGAATATAAGTATACCAACAAGTAATTATTTTATTGATCTTAAATGTTATTTTGTTTGTGACTAGCGGACCCGACAACACTTTGTTTTTGCTATATCTGAGTATATGCATACAGAATATTCAAATCAAACAAATACACAACATTTAATAATGAAATCCATAAAGATTAAAAATTTTGCTTGAATACTCGTCCGGTAATGTCTGACGATCGAAAGCTGCCATTTAAACCCACTCGAGCGCCATCTCTCGGTGAATCACAACATACACAATAAAACACTGACATCAAACAAAATTAGTTCAACCCAATATAAACTATAATGTCCTGGTATTAAATGATTTATTTGGCAGTTACATTAAGAGTTCATTTATATGCATTTTAAATGTGCATTACAAAGTGGTTCGTATCAAATTTATTTTTTAAACCCCACACCGAAGTAATATTAATAAACAGGGAAAATTTCATCACAATCGGTTCAGTCTTTTTTGAGTCTATTGGTTTCATAGCCACGAACATTGCTTTTTATTGATTTAGATTTAGAAATATGATATCTCCTCTCTTCTCTCACATGAAATATATAACTGTAAATGTTTCAAGATATTTTGTAATTAAAATTATTTCTCTAGCTGATGGGGAAGAATGGGCCCGTGTTCTCGTTGATGTTCTCCCTCCAACCACAGGAGTGCCTCAGTCTCCGGGTGGAGTTCATCCCTGTCCAGGCCGGGGGACACTCAGGGGCGCTCCGTATTAACCACAGAACCAAGGACAGGGATACAGCTAAATTACTGCACAGGGTAACTTGTTGGATTTTTTCTACTTGATAATAAAAAATATATGTATATAAATTATTATACTCTTTTTTAATTAATTGGCATTCAATATGTTTAAGCCATCATTAATGTTTTTATATAACTTTTATTTCTGATTTATTATGCTTTTTTAATATCATTAAAAAAATAATATTTAAATTACTGTTAATTGAACGATGATCTGAATATTTTATATGATTGAAAATGTCTATTTTCTAGAAGTTTTATTATATTTTATGGGAATAACACGTTTTTGGCTTGCTAAGGCATTATCAAATGAATTGATAATGAATTTGATTATGCTTAGCAAGGCAAAACATGTCATCCCCATAAAATATAATCAAACTTTTCATTAACCGCCCTACCTTTGGGTTATTTTCCGAGAAAAGTGCAAAAAACAAGCAGGTTTTTTATTAACCACTTAATGCTTTTGAACGAGCAGTGTTCGCGCGCGGCGCGTATATCGTATCGCGCCAACCGAGCACTGCTCGTGCGTTTCGACTTGTTTGCGTTACATAAGGTAAACAAACGAACTGAGTTCGCCTCTTTTTTAAACTGGACAACTTTTAAATTATGTTAATTCTTTAAATAAAAAATAAAATCACCCGATATTTTTGGTTATATTTTTGTAAAAAAAAAACCGAGCATTAAGTGGTTAATGAAATTTAATTATATATTAATTTTATTTTTTTAAATTACGAAACGTCAAATACTCGGCCGCACACTTCGCCTGCCCCTTGTAAAACTATCATATTTATGAAGACTTGTGCTCAAGTTTTGATAGCAAACGCGCGTATCCCTAAAACTTTGTACATTTTACGTACATTACTTTTTCTCAAGCCCGTACGTGATACAGGATATCGTAGAATGGTACAGTCAAAGTGAACGTATCACGTACGTTCAAATAGGTAGGGTGGTTAATATTAAATAAATATTTATAATTTTTAAATATGGCGATGAGGTTCGCAACCCATCACACCGCGTCTCCCGCGGAGCGAAAAGAGAAGGATGGAGTGCCGCATCAGTAAAAGTGTGACAGTCCATTCTTTCTGCCTACCCTTTCGGGGAGACGGCGTGATGGTTAGTTGGTTAGTTAGTTAGTTAAATATAGCAAATGAATTTTAATATATATTTTTTAAAGATTTTAACTCACCTCTAAAACGTAGTGTCTACTAGCAAGAAAACTTTTGAAAGTGGACTTCTAAAAATGACTTTTGCCTTTAACTACGTAACCACCCATTGCTAGTCGACATCTATAAATTTTGTAGCTAGTACAATTCTTCATATATTGTACTTGTTAACTTGCGAGGGATATTTACATAGTCAAAAGCACTTGCAGAAATTTTGCTTGAATAGATTTATTGGTCTTTCATTGTTTCTATAATATGTACTATTATATTTTTGCAGGTATTATTGCATGGTGTAGGAGGACGTTCAGCCCTGGTCTTCAAGGACGGTGTATTCAAACATGGAGGCTCCCAGGGCCTCCCTTTGGGTTCCCTCCATGAGGCGGGGGCCACTAAGGATATCCACTTCAGCATATGGAACAAGGGGACATCTTCTGCATTCGTCATGATTCATTTGGAACTTAAGTGTAATTTCTCAAATATGTTTTTATATTTCAAATATTTATTCTGTTTTATCGACGCTAATATATGTGAATACCTTAACGATAAGAGCAACAAAGAAATATCTGTCATATTTATAAAAATAATTTAAGAACACTTTTCTACTTTTTTTCACCATTTTTTTTTTTGTTTTTATCAAATCAACCGGTTCGTCAAGGTTAGAAAACAAACTAAAATATTTTAGTTTGTTTTTTAACCCTGATGAAACTCTGAAAGGAGAAAAACCAGCAGGTTTGATAAAAACAAAAATAAAGTGGTGAAAAAAATAAACAGAAAAGTGTTTTTAAATTATGTATTTGTAATAATGCCACACAACAAATTAAGTGCTTCACATGAGAGTATGTCATATTACTATTCACATGATTCTATACATATTTTCTTTGATGTTCTTTTTTTTCCACTTTCCTTTTCATCGATTTGGCTTGCAATGTAATGATGTAAAAAGAAGTTGCATTATGATTATTTCACAAAATAGGGAAGTATCGCACGCTGGCGAACGAGGTGCAGGTGGTTCCGCAGCGTGGGGTGGTGGCAGCTGGCACCGTGCTCCGCTGCATTGTGCGTGTACCTCGCCGTGCCCTACTGCTGGCACGCGGTCGCCCCGGAGACACGGAGACTCTGGCCAGCCTCACACTCCTGCACGGAGATGAGACCACACGACAGAGGATTAAGAAGTGAGCGCACTTGACTACCATAGTTTAACCTGTCCGTTATTATCATATTTTTACTATATAAAAATATGTAGTAAATTAAAGTGGAACGTAAACAGTGTTGTTTTTTCTATTCCAAGGTTGCCAACAATGGAATACCACATTGTTTACGCCCAAACCTTCAATAAAATAATTGTACTTGATTTAAAAATTCTAAAATACTTTAACCGTTTGTGTGCTGGGCCTTTTTTCATAATATGTACTAAAATTGCGAGTTAAAAAACAAGGAAAAAAAATATTAAAAATTGGGATGCTAAATAAAAAATCATAACTAGCGGACGCAGCGTACCATCCGAATACCAGAGATATACTGCGTGCCATATCTTCCATATATCGACGACAGGCAATTTATAATAGACATTCATTCGTCGAAATATCGACGATACGCATTCAAACGGTTAATAATTATGTTTTTTTTTTAACTTTGTTTATTTTATTATAGAATATGTTCTGAAAACTTCAAAGACAAATCGAGTCTGAGGTCCTGGAATGAGGAGAGCCAGGGAAAGTTGAACAGTCTCTGTGCCCACTTCCCGGATGAAGATCCTGTCTACGGGAATATCAACAATTTCAAAGAATCTCCTGTAAGTAAAAAATAAAACAATTTTATCTTTTGAATAATGTTAAATTTTTAAGACACCAGATAAGTGACAACAATAATTGTGTAGAAATTTAAAAGTAGACTGATCTACTTACTTAATTATGTCTAACTAACAATTTCTTGTAGTTATAAAATCAAAATAAGTATGAATAGGTAAATGAAAATAAATGTTATTTTTGAATAATTTACAAGTAGTGAATGGTGCACTTAAAGTTGTCATCGCAAACAAAATTCTATCTAAAAAGGGTAATATGGCAGTGCACAATAGTGTCCTTGTGCCGACCCTTAAGTATGGAAGTGAAGCATGGAACTGGTAAAGCAAGAATGAAAGTAAAATATATGCTATAGAAATGAGGTTTCTGAGAGAAATGTGTGATAAATGTGTTATATGATTTGAGTTGGCAATATTAAAAAGTATATGTTAGCAATGTAAACAGAATAAGAAATATAGGAAGACCGAGGAAAACGTGGGACGTTCAAATCAATCAAATATTAAATGTCAGCGACATGAGGAGTTGGAGAAATCGATGTGCGTGCATGACACGATGTATGAATATTGAGGAAGTGAGAAAAATATGTCAGGAAAGAACAGTGTGGCTGTCCATTCTTTCTGCCTATCACTTTGGCAAGACGGTGGATGGTTAGTTAGTTAGTAGTAGTCTTAAAAATATGTTTTTATTTTAATAGTTAGTTATGTGTTGTATATAGTTTAAAAAATGGTTTTCAATAGAATATTTAGACTATGTTGATTGATTGAAAATTTTAGGCTATGGTGATAAATTGAACAGATTAGACTATGGTGATCAATTGAACATTTTAGACTGTGGTGATCAATTGAACATTTTAGACTGTGGTGATCAATTGAACATTTTAGACAATGGTGATCAATTGAACATTTTAGACTATGGTGATCAATTGAACATTTTAGACTATGATGTTCAATTGAAAAATTTAGACTATGGTGATCAATTGAACATTTTAGATAATGGTGATCAATTGAACATTTTAGACTATGATGATCAATTGAAAAATTTAGACTATGGTGATCAATTGAACATTTTAGACTGCTAATCATTTGAACATTTTAGACAATGGTGATCAATTGAACATTTTAGCAGCTGTCAAAAATGTATTCTTTTTAGAAATTTTAAGAACTATTTAGAATTTGTTTCAAAGCATAATTGAAATATAGTTATATGCTCTTCTGAACTCGAGCAAAAATGCATTTTTTTTGCTACAAACTCTTCTATTTTATATATGTAATAATTTTAAATATCTAACCACAATGTGAGTGCTTCATATAAGATAAATCATATTCATATTATGGCAGGATGTGCTTAAAATGCTACTCGACGAGCTGCAGCAGAAAGAAGTGATGGTGACCTACGACGTGGACCTGGATCACACCGTGGCCAGGCTGTCCAGCGAACTGGACGAGACGCTCCAGTTCCACACCATGTGTGCAGACAACACAGCGGCCACCATAGCTTCAGACATTGCTTAAAAAAAAAATTGTGTATAATTCACCATATCAACAATAGAATTACTAAACAATTTATAATAGCTTAAAGCCTCTGCAATTTTACAAATATTACTTTTATTTTTATTATTATTACAAGAATATGGAAATTAGATTAAAATACTGTAATTTTAAATACTTTATTTTTATTGTAAAAAATGATATTATTGGATATGTTATATTACAAGTTAGTTTGGTTTTTTACTTATTTTAATTTTGGTTTGTTATCGGTGTTAGTCAAGAAAGAGAATGTGTCAGTATGTATTATAGTAAAATACCCAATAACTCGTGTTTCAAATCAGATTATTTTTTTCAAAAGATTACAAACGAATTTAAAGTTTAGACATCTATTTTAGAACAGACAAAAGAAACCAGGAATGCATGAAAAATGGTTTGACTTTAGGAAGACAGGATAATTTGTCTTTTATATGTATTATCACTAATATGAAAGAAATCAATCTCTGAAGCGATTGCTGATTGCTCTCCTCACCAGCTTCACCAGAGGCAGGTCGGTTTTGGTGGCCGGCGATCAACACCATCTTGCACGGCTTCTTCAGTCGCATTCTTTATACTGATGGATGTGTCCATCCCGTAAACTATTTAACTTATCTACCGAGAGACCTGTAGGCGCCCTGATTTGATCGAACCAGCGGTTTGGTGGCTGTACTTGTGGTCTCTCTATTTATCCCATTATTATAACCTTTTTACGATTGTCTAAATATCTCCGGGTTATGTGGTCAATGTATTTTAACACTCTCCGAGAGCATACCCTTGAGAATCTTGTCCAAATATCCGTTGATTAATCTAAAGAAATGGGTTATAAGAAACCCATCTCTTTGAAACTGCATCGGTCCCCAAATATTCTCCAAAGAAATACTGGTAAATATCTTTTCATTTGCATGGTAAATGTTCTTATTATTATCTGTACATTTTTGGGTGATTTATTTTAATGACACTTCAATTATGAATTTAAAATAATACTTTTAAAATTGTATAAGTTATGAAAAAAAAATAAGTGTATTTTTTTTAGTAATCCTGGTATTTTATTGTATTGCATATGTAGGCTGGGTATGAACAGAAATGGCTGATATACTTAATTAGAACTTAAATCTTAACTTATAGAATAATTCGAATAAGTTTTTTTTTCGTAATCATTCCATTTTTGTTCCTTATATGTTACTTAATAGTTTTAAGGTTCCAAACTGATTATTCTGTGATTTTTATGTGCTTTTCCTTATTTTTTATTTCGGCACATTGTTTTAGGTTATGCTGCAGAAATAAATACACTTTTTTTTTAATTATGATTTTGTTTTAATGTTTTCATATAAATATATTTTGTATAATCCTTAAATTTAAATTTGAATGAAAATATAATACTTGCAAAATAACACAAAAAGGAATGATACATTTTTTTTATAGACTTGACACTAAGGATTTAAATCAATAGTATAAGAATTTATTATTCATTCCAATGTGAGCAGAAATAGTTCTTCATTAAGGAGTATATAATACAGTAAAAATAAAGTGAGATTTAATACTATGTGTAACCTTCATTCTTACTTTTAATTTTAGAATTGTTTTAAAACACAGGTTCCCAACCTTTTTAGGCACATTGTCCCTTTGAGATGGAGATGTTGTATTATTTAGTAGCCCACTTGACTATCAAAGGACGACAGCAAGGTGGGATTGTAGAACAGTGAAATAGTTGAAAGATAAAAATTTGATTGTCGTTAAATGACTTATTTTCAAAACAGCACTTTCAGTGATTAAGTTTGCCAACGGGCAAACTAGCTTGTTCACATAATTGCGTAGATTTCACGGTTGGCAGCAATATGTTTTTTGGGATATTGGGACCTGTGTAACTTGTCTTTCTGGACCAAAATTTCGGAGATTGTTGCAGTCTCCATCTTCAGGGTCGTTATAAATGTTTGGTGGGTAATGTATGCATATTATGCGTAAGAAATGCGAATCGCAGCTCGAGAGTGACTTATCCCACGGGAATGACGCATCGCCGGGTGCCAACTAGCTCGGAGAACTAAACGCGCAAAGTTCAGAGATGTCTCCTTCGTTTTCACATTGCCGGTGACACGGCACAGCATAGGAGTTAACCATATACATACCACACCTGAACATAACCATCCTGAAGACGAAGACTGCAATGATCTCTGAAACGTTAGTCCAGAAAGATGAGTTACACAGATTTTCCCAAGATCCCAAAAAACATATAGCTTGTTCACCATGTCAAAATAAATTAGGGCGCACAATTAATAATTGTAGGTAGAAATACAGACACATAAATAACATCAAATTTTCAATGCATTTCTTTTCAATGTTGATTTCGAAGGGGCGCAGAACTTTTATCCCTCCCGATTGTTCCTAGTAGTATGCTGTTTTGGAACCTATGCTCTAGACCACAGATTTCCAATGTTGTCTATATGTAATCTCTAGGGGTTGTTTCAACTTGCTGGGGGTATATGTCAGCATACAAAAAAACTGGGGTCTACGAGATTTAAATGGCAGTACAAGTCACCATGAATATTCAAGTGTTTACATTTATTACATAACACAGAGTGTGTGTATATAATAATAGTAATAGATGTAGAGTTTTCTTATTTAATATTTCATAGAATTGTTTAATTATCATCTTTGTAGTGTGCCATATTTCTTCTCTACAAAAAAATAATAAAACAATTGGTAGCACTGTGTCAACTGTGAAAAACACATTGTGCATAAATAGATTTTTTTTAATGCGATGTTTAACAGGTAGGAGATAGGTCTACAGGGCAAATAGTTTGGGAACATCTGCTTTAGAATAATCTTAAAATTGTATTGGCAATTTAAAAGTGAACATGAATGGCATGTTTCATAAAAATATTGGCATTGGGCGCATCACTGTTTGATTCTTTTCTCATAACATTCCCACAGCATGTCCCTGTAGATTTTAGCCTGGGTCTCGGGATCCTTAGCTTTGATGATGCCCCGGCCCACAACGGCTATATCAGCATCTTTCTGAAGGATGACATCCTCGGGGCTGTTGTAGACCTGGCCCAGGGTGTCGCCAGAGCTTTCAATCTGCACCCCCGGAGTGAGCTGGATGAGTCCCGGCGATTTGACAGTTCCTCGAGTTTGGCAGACAATCCCGGCGATGAAGTCAGCTTCGTCCGCTGCCATTTTCATTGTAGCTTCCGTATACTCAGGTGTTATTAAATTGCCCTAACAGACAACAACACATTATTTTCATGCTTACTTGCAGATTTCCAAATTCAAAAGTTGAGAAAGACAAGATTACTTAAAACAAAAGTCCAAGCATTTATCTAGAATCACCAAACTGCATTTATCAAACCAGTGGTGAAATACGGTTCCGAGACGTGGACAATGACTCTTAAAGAACAACAAAGAATCTACTCGTTTGAGATTGGGATTCTAAGAATGATCCTGGGACCCAGACTAGTGGCGGTACTCCCATAGAAGCCCAGAAGTCTGGCTTGCATAAGAAATTTTGAATCAAACCCCCCAAATCTAAATAATCATGCCCCCGCATAAACCATCAATCCACCAATGATGTCCTTTCAACAATGTTCCTATCAGACGTAAGAGGAATAGCCTAAGAGTTGAACCTCTGTAAGCTAGAAGAGGTTTTGATTCAAAATTTCTTACGCAAGCCGGGCTTCTATGGGAGTACCGCCACTGCTGCTATGGGAGTACCGCCGCTGACCGAGACCTGGTGTTGCAGCAGGAGCCATTGGAGCAACGAGCACCGTGAGAGCCGGTTGCCTAACATAGATTGGGCACGTATGCCGAGCCAGAGAGACTGTACGCATCAAAACTGACCGAAGTAAGATCTCTAGAAAGGTAAAGCCTAATAGATAATGTTCTGGCTGGTTTAGCTAGGTTGGGCGAAATGGACTGCTGAGACCAAAAGGCGCAGGATCGAGGAACTTGGAATACATTAATCAAGGACGCTTAAACACTTGAGAGTTGTATGGCCAAAAGAATAATAAAATAGACTTAAAACGAAAGACATACATAATGTGAAAGAACAGTCAAAAGTTTTTTTTATTCTTAATGATTTTAAAAATGTTCAGAATATCAAATTATTAACTAAAATTATATAAAAAATACATATTTTTCAAAAATTTTCCGCATGTTCATTTTATGTGAGACTGGTTTCATTGGATTACATCCTCCTACTCTTATTAATATAATAGATATTGGAAAGTAGTGGAAATGGTTCTATAATATAATATATTGCCAAATGCTCCCTGTTCCGGGAATTTTATCTCATATGGCTTCATTTGCAGTAAAAGAACACTGTTTTCGAACTGCAGTTGGCTATAATTACAGCTCAAGCAGATAGTTCCAGTTTATCATAATATTATGTCTAATTTAGTAGTAAGAAACTAAAGTAAAAAGGTTTATAAGATACATTAAAATATGAGCTGCAAATATAGTCTGCCGTAGATGGAAACAATTTTCTTGGACTGCAAATGTAGCCAGCTGCATCGACTAATTAACTTGTAGAAGACATTAAAAAATATTTTTAGAATCGAACACAATAATATTTCAGTATAATCATTTGATTTAAAATCAGATACGAATCGATTATACAATTTTAATTAATTGTCCTCACCTCTGAGCTCATTTCACCAATTAAAAATATTCCTATTGGCTTTTCTTTTTGTATACTCTTGATACCCTGGACAACCCCCACCCCAGACAGGGAGTGCACTGTGATCAGATCAGCCCACGTCCCCACTCTGTGGACGCCTCCAGAGAACTGCAGAGCAACCGTGTTGCCAATATCTCCGTACTTCCGATCCTCCATCAGCAGAACATTGTGCTTAACGGCAAGCGCTGTCAGCTGATCCAAGAAACCATCATTAAAATCTTTCACTATATCTATGTGCATCTTGAATAAACAAATATAAGGTCCAGTATTTTCTAGAAGATTCAAT
Organism: Lepidostoma basale; assembly: GCA_022606425.2. Classification (NCBI taxonomy): domain Eukaryota; kingdom Metazoa; phylum Arthropoda; class Insecta; order Trichoptera; family Lepidostomatidae; genus Lepidostoma; species Lepidostoma basale. The sequence continues at coordinate 642,470 of JAHDVF020001281.1, read as the reverse complement.
ATTTCTTTTGTTGTCGTTACATCTGCAGCTAGACAGAGATTCGTTTTCTTTACATCCATAATGTTTAACAGCTTTTTTGCTACGGGGTTTTGTGCTAGTTCAGATCTCTTTGAGAATGATAGTTTGGTTCTGTCTTCGTCATTGATAGGAGAAACTACAAAAAGAAGACATTATTTGTCACAGTGGAATTAGAAACTAAATTGATTTAGTAATCAATCCAGAGGGTGGTGGAGTTATTCCAGATATAGCCGACATCGGCGGGACTTGACATGGCGCTTTGAGAAGGATCAATCTTTATAAAAATTGTATTTGCTTGGCTGGATTCAAATTATTTAAAAAAAAATGGTTGCATACAATATCAAAAGCTCATAAATTTGTAGCTAAAATTCTTTATGAATACGGAAAGTATATGTTCAGTATTCATAAAGAAAATACCTTTTATAAGAACCTACCAGATTATAAAATACATGTTATGTCATAATATAAACATTAATCCTATTTAAATAGTTACCTAGGGAAGATACTTGAGATTTCTTGAGATAATCACAAACGAGTTCCGATATAGCAGGAGTGATTAAGTCGACAGCTAATAAAATCTCTAATAATTTGCTCATTGTGATTAGGGCAGTCACTTCAATGCCCTTCTGTTTTAAGTTTTGTATTCCTCCTTGTTGACGATCCAGGATAATGACAGCTTTATCCACGCGGAGGCCTTCTTTTCTTAAATCGTTCACAGTCTCTAAGATGCTGGAACCTGACGTGACCACATCCTCAATTATAAGACAGGTATCGTTGGGTTTAAATTGGCCTTCAATCAATTTTTTTGTTCCATATGATTTAGCTTCTTTCCTTCTGATGAGCATAGGGAGTTTGGATTTGATAGATATGATAGTGGCAATTGGAAGAGCAGTATATGGAACACCGCAGATCTGGTCACAACAGAATTGTTCTGGTGCAAAATCCATTAAAATATCACATATAGATTCCTGTAAATAAAATATTTAAAAAAAAAACAGTTAAAAAAACGGTAAATAGAATATTTGAACATATTTAACTAATCAGAATCTAACGAGATGTGAAAGTAAATAGAAATACAGGGAATTATTTACCATCACTTGGGGGTGACTGACGATAACTCGAAGATCAAAGTACACCGGAGAATTTAAACCACTTTTAGTTTTGAAATTGCCAAACTTAACAGCTCCGATATTAAATAATTGGACCGTCAAATCGAAAATATGCCTATCGAAACTTTCCATATTTGTTTATTTGCGATGCGACCCGAGTTTTAAATTGTTTGCAAGTTGTCCGACAATAGGTAAGGTAAGATATAAAATATAATGGATTAAGTGCATGCACGTGCAGAAGTACTCTCGTAAACTTCACTATCACATACTAAATTATGCCAAACCGAATTGTTTATAATTGCGAATTCCAGTGAACTTAGCGTATGTAAACGATTAAATAAGACTTTTTTTAATGATTTTATTCGCGAGCATGTGCACAAATGCAAAATGAACGGACAATACAAAACATAAACGAAGGTATAAAATAAAAGCAATAAAAGGTTATCTCTGCCAAATACCGACTGTAACGGCCAGCCGAGCCAGCCAACAAAAATCCGCGTATCACATGTTTTTATATTGCAAATATTCTACCCGATCATAGATGCCACTCGCAATTATATATATTTTTTAATGTTCATGAAAAAAAAAATCAATTAATTAATAAAACATTTTTAATGCAGATTTCTATGTTGAAAACTAGATATAATAATTTTGAATACATTATATTATTTACGTTGGATTATATTATCAAAAAAATATGTATTAAAATAGTAATGCCATCTGTTGGACGATTTTTACATTCTTCGACTCCACTAAGTGGAGTCCACTTTAGTATCTATGATCCACGTTGTCCTGTGAAAGTTTCACGTAAACGATAAACGTCAAAATCTGGTCAAAATGTTAATTTGCTCGGCATTGTGATTTGTGAAATGAAAAATCCCTAATTTAGTGACACAAATTAACTATTTTGTAATTATAACAACTTTAAGATAAACAGAGCGTCCATTTTATCAATATGGTTGTGGCTTCAGAAGAAATAATCATCGATTCTTCAGAAAAGGAAAATGTCCCAGAACAGGTTGAAGATGTCAACACCACCCCAAAAGTCTTTACTTTGGAGAGTATCCTTTTTCTAAAACCCTTTTAGTCTACGCCTTTCGAATATTCCTGAAATTGGTAAGGTTTTTTGTTGATACCATTGGACAATATGTCAACATTTGAGGTTAGCTTTTAGAATTTCAATTACACCGTTTGAGTTCGGTTTATATATAATTAAATTTATCAGCTTTATTATCCATTATTTTTTTAGTCGAGTTTGTTTGAATTATGGAAATAGTACATAAAAAAAACCCGTTATGGTTATATTTTTGTTTTGTTCATCCTGAGTTGAATTTGTTTCCTCAACGTATATCCAGTTCTAAGATTAATCAAGGATGCTCAGCAACAGCATGGATTACGTCATGGAGATTACCAACGCTACCGAGGATATTGTACCCGACGCATTCGCAGGTTGCGTAAACTACTAAAGCTGCCTCAGGTAGATTTTCAAACTTTTATTTAAACTTTAAATACTAAAGATCAAAAAAATATATAATCAAATTCAAAAGTACTCTGCAATGAATTCTAGGTGTTTATAAGTAGGTATCTCCGCTCAATTCTTCAGGTAATTTTCTGAGAAACATGCAAAAAAAAGCAGTTTTTACTTATTGATTAAATTTCATTACATATTATTTTTATTTTTTAAACTACTAAACGTCAAAGACTCGACTGCACACTTCGCCTGCCCCTTGTAAAACTATCATATTTGTGAAGACTCGTACTCAGGTGTTGTTGGCACACGGGTGTATTCCGCAGTTTGTACATTTTAGGTACATTAATTTTTCACAAGCGCATACGTGATACGGAATAGCGCAGAATGGTACAGTCAAAGTGAACGTATCACGTACGTTCAAATACCTAGGGCGGTTAAGACCTTCTGATATTGTCTAATGCCGTTCGCTGGGCCATAGCTGGCAAAAGGCTAATCAGATATCAAGTTGCTAAATGCAAATGGTTATGCTTTGGTCACGCCCTGAAGTAGAACCAAGTTTGGATCACTCAGAATGCACCGGTCTGGTCCCCTCAACCTCTCCACGCGTACTGCCCTAACCATGAGACCCTGAAATACTGATTCATGTAGTGTATGACCGCATGCTTGGGGCCCATTTATAATTTTTTGAATATTCTCAGATTATGTCAAAATTTGGACTGGCAGCGACATCTATTGATGTACACAAAATTAAATAATTTATCGTCTAGTTACAAGTTTTACAAATTGAATAACGGTCGTTAATATCTTACTACTCGAGAGGCTAAGGCATGAAAAGGAAGGGAGATAGAAGAAGAACTCGGCAGAATGAGGTTAGGGTGACGGGTTTGTTTTAAGGCATTAGGGAGGCAATATAATCAGATTGAGAAGTCTCTTTAAGGCCTTATGTGCTACGGGGGTGTGACAGGAACAGATGAAGATTCTGGAATTATTGTTTTTTTTTAATATCAGTTTCTACATTATGGAAAATATTTCCAGGGTGACCGACGGCACTACAAGAAGCGAGATGTGACAACAGCCTTGTTGGCAGGATCACGGGCTGACGAGCGTCTTCTGCACGCCCCGCTAGCCCAGGCAGAGCGCTGTTGGGCATACGCCATGCAGCTGCGGCAGGAAGCCAACACGGAGCCTCGCAAGCGCTACCGCCTCGTGGCCAGGCTGAGAAAAGCTTGTGGTTATGCACTTCAGTTGCAGGAGCTGTGCGATGTAAGGACATTAACACTTCAATTTAGATTGTAACAACATTAAAAAAGAATAATCATCAACCCTTTGCACTCCTCAATCATTATTTCATAGGCTCTCAATGGGGGTGGTATCCCCCCCGGGGGGCGCTGAAGCCTTCTTCGGGAGAGATAGCGGGCCTAGAGGGAAATGTGGGGTGTTAAAGCAGGGAGGCGGCCATGTTCAAATAAAATTCAGTTTGTGTATTAAAAAATCATTAATGTTTTGGCTGAAACACTATGATACTTCAACATTATTACTGTTAAAATTTAAAACACTTATAATATCGACAGCTATTTTGCCAACCGATGTTGGCATCATCAGGTGTTACAATAAACATTATTGTAACACCTGATGATGCCAACATCGGTTGGTGAAACAGTTGTCACGACACTCAGTGAATAAAAAGAAATTGTTATATTATAACATTGTTTTAAATTTTAACAGTAAAAAAATATTAAACTATAAAAATATCCAACCTGTAAACTTAATAGAGGGTGCTCACTTTAATTAATATAGTTAGTAACATTAAAATCTTTTCCGTTTACAAATTGTGTTTGTGATAATATATATATATATATTTTTTTAATTTTGCAGACTCATCATTGCGATGCACGCTCAAAGCTCGAGGCCCAAGCTTACGTGTCATGGATGCATGGGTCTCTTCATTTTGAACTGCAGCTGTGGAAACCTGCAGCTGAGAATCTTAAGAAGGCCCAAGTAGTCTATGAGAAGCTCTTGGCAACTCTTTCTGAAGACGAGCAACCTATCTACAGGCAGAAGGTAATAATTAATCAGATATATTTATCAACTATCTACGAATACATTGATACCAATTGATTGTGACTCAATATTTTTACAGATAGATGAATTAGCTCCCAGCTTGAGATACTGTGCTTATAATATCGGGGATGAAACAGCCATCGATGATTTACTGCAAATGAGAGGACAGGGAATGTTGGAAAATTTGGATACTTTGCTAGCACAAGCGAGGTAAACATGGCAAAATATATATTTTTTAATTCACCTTTACAATATTTCATTATTCTTTCAGTACTTTTTTTAATATCGCCATATTATAATAATTATTTTAGAGAGAGCCGCGCTGGTACAATGCAAGAGGTTGAATGGAGGGGGCGCCGCATTGCTGTCCGCCCTGAGAGGACTCGTCTCTTCCTTCTCACTCTCCAAGACTTAGATAAAACTCTAGAAAAGGCGCCTAATCACCAGACCAAGATTCAGCAAATTGAAAATGTTCTCATGGATTCTAAAGATGTTATCTCTGCCATCAAGGATGAGACTAAAGCCGACCCCAAACTGAGGTCAGCCTCAGGGGCGCCCCTGCCAGGGGTACAGAACCTGCTGTCGTACATGAACTACATACGACTCAACAGGACTATTCAGCGTAATCAACTGCTTGTTGACCAGGCCAAGGAGGCCATTGAAAAGAAAACTCCAATTGATGGAAAGAAAGTCCGACCGCATGATCTTACTCGTTTATATGAGATCATACTTCAGAATGTAAATGAGTTACAAACATTAGCTGGATTTGAGGAAGATACATCGTACCAAGCTGAAATAGACACGCTGCTTAAAACTTTCAGAGCATTCAGATGTTTTTATATTTCTGAAGTGTTGGTGGCTCTTAGAAGGTGGAGCGAGGCGATGGCTCTCTACGACCGGGCCAACACCTATGCTGCGGAAGCGCTCTCAAGAAAGTTACAAGATGCAAAGCTAAGTGATGATTTAGTGGCCTTACAAAAAAATATCATCACGTCTAAAGTTACTGCCCACGCCCAAGCTATTCTCGCCGAGGAAGAAGAAGATACTCCAGTTACTAGTGGAAAGAGGAACAAGAACAAAAAACCCCTCTCCGAGAGATTGGATGAGTATTATGAGGATCCCCAGCTGATGTCCAAGAATCCTAATGTTTTTCGACTTCCTCCAGACATGCAGCCCATTCCCTGCAAGCCGCTATTTTTCGACCTTGCCAGCAACTTTGTGGAGTTCCCATCTTTGGAAGATAAGATAGGAAGTGAAAAGAAACAAGGATCAGGATTGACAGGTTTCGTCAAGGGATTCCTGGGATGGGGAGGAAAATAATTTTTCACAAAATAAAATCACAAAAAATGAAGTTTTTTTTTACATTCATAATAAAATCTTTTGGGTTTGGTGTGCATTATGTATGTTAATGAATAGAAATAATAAAGTATGTACGTGAATATGTTTCTACTTATTATTCTCAATTTTTTTTTATGTAAATTTTATAATTAACACTATAACCATTTTTCATGACCCCTTTTACCATGGTATGTAGGACAATAGTACCCTTTTACCTTGAGATTACTGCATTAATAATTTTGGGAAGGCCACAAATTCAACAGTTTCTTAATCCCTCCTCCCCTGAAATTATGAATTACTTTTCATGTTACGATTTTCAGTTCATGTGTATTATGACTACACTTATAATATAATATTTTCAAATAAAACCCATGCCTATATTATTTACATGTCTATCACCATTTTAAATAGTATACATGTAAAACCAATGGTTTCGAATATTTATCTTTGATTAGTGATTTCATTCCAGGATATGTCAATTGTGATTTCTTTTATGGGCTGAGTGTGTCCTTGTGTAAAGGCCGTGCCAGACTGTTGTAAACAAGCTTCTAACAGCGTGTGGATGCCGCCGTTGTAAACATGCATTCCACAGTGTAAACCAGTTGCGTAGCGGCATCCGCGGGATGCGCACGTGTAAACGAAAATGGTGTCTACGCGGGAAAAATAAATTATCAGCGAATTCATTGAATTCTATAGGGATCTGCCCTGTCTTTGGGACCTATCTTCCGAAACATATATTATAGGGCCAGGGTGATTAATAGTGTTTCTTCGGTAGAAACAGCCTGCCTCAGATGCGTATTTTTTTAAGTTATGAATGGCCTCACTATTTCTAACAACTCATACAATGTTTTCTTTTCCAAAGAAGTTGCGCAGGTCATCAAAATCAAGTAGATTCATTAAATTTAGATGACTAAGTTTTATTCTTTCCTTAAGCCAACGCTTCATCCATATTTATTTCTTTCTTTTTCTCCTCACTTGCGCACACAAGTGTTAATGCCACGCCAACTTTTTGAAGTTTAGATAGGTAAGGAGCCATATCGCTATGCGTGCTTCCAAACAAAGAGTCGACAACACACTGAGGTGGGAGCCTTGCTGTAAACCAGTGTGGACGCTAACACCAACCGTGGGCTCCACAAGCTTCCCACCAAGGTGACCCCTGTTGGAAGGTTGTTTTCAACAGTTTGGCACAGCTTTAAATTTAATGAATCTACATGATTTTGATCACCCGCGCAACTTCTTCAGAATGGAAAAGAAAACATTCTATGAGTTGTTAGAAATGGTGAGGCCATTAGGTCCCAAAGACAGGGCAGGTCCCTATACAGTTCAATAAATTCAGTGATAATTTATTTTTCCTGCGTAGACGCCATTTTCGTTCATACGTGCGCACCTTACGGATGCCGCTCCGCAACTGCCCTTGCGTGGTTTACAACAAGCGTCTACACTGTGGAATACGTGTTTACAACGGCGGCATCCACACGCAGTTTACAACGCGCGTCCGTCCACAAAGGTCGTTGAAGGTCAAACGAATTTTTGTTGCAAACAAGTGTTTACACTGTTGTAAACCGCCGGTGGAGATCGATGTGGAGGGCATGTTTACAACAGTCTGGCAGGGGTTTTAAACCAAAAAATTAAGAAACCAAAAAAATTGAACCAGCTTCAAAAATGGTTTTCTGTGGCAGAAAAAAAATACGCTTGACAAATAATTCATAAGGTAAAATTATAATTATCCAAGAATCTAGAGAAAATCGTCCATATTTTTCTTTGTTGTCGTCAGGTGCCATTTTTGGGAACGTGTGAATACATACGTTTATTCATGTGAATGTACATCGAGCTATCTCTGATTCATTGTTTATGTTTATCTTTCTTTTATGTCAGTGTCAGTGAATTCGTGATTTCAAAGGTTGACTGAAATTTAGTGACGCATTGACTATTATTTTATTATTTGTTGTGATCCAATATTCTGTGATTGCTGGACAAAGGATTATATTTCACGACAATGTGTTAAACTGGAAGTAGTTTCCAAATAGTAAAAATGCCACAAGCGGAATCAGGGAACCAATATTCATTATGGGTAAGTAAAGTTTATAAAAGTTTTATATTTAAAATAGGATTCGTGGCAACATTCTGAAATATTGTTATTTTTATACTTCACATAAGTTATTCTAATTGAGTTTTCATTTAATCTATATTATTATGCAGCAGATTTTTAAAAAATGTCATTCATTGTAGACATGTGGGCTGTTACAGTATACTCGTACATATACATAAAGTAAAAAAACTGTCTTATTTTTTGATTTCAGTTTTTTTTTTTCAATATCGTAGTATTTTTTTTACTAATATGTGAATTTATATTAAACAAGTTTGAGAAATTATATTAGGTCCCTATAATTCCACGTAAGGCCAATAAATGTATTTTTTTTTTTAAATATAATGTCAAATGTTCTTTAAAAAGAAAAACATTGAGTTTGAATTTGATAAATAAATGGTTTAAATTGTACTTTTTGTTTTGTTTATTTCACTTGTGTGGAATATATCGCACGCTTAATAGTAAACTGACCAATTATGGTTTAGGTCACAATTGAGTTAACATTAGACAGAGGCTTGTGTTAACGCTATCCATCTATCTTTCACAATGTTAACGCTATCCATTCGTACGTACGATAATCGTTCACAATGTTAACATTGTGAACGATTATCGTACGTATCCATTCGTACGTGTTTTTCGACTGTTTTTGTTAAAACACCGACTCACGTCAGATTGAGGAAAACTTGATTTTTTGAGTTAAGCCAGTGTTCTATTAAGCGTGCGATATAATACATTACTAATCCATAAAAGCTAAAACTCCGTTTGCTAAAATACTATTTTTTAAAGAGTAAAATCAGGATTTAAATCAATGGCATTAGAATTTATTATACAATGTCCAATATGAGCAGAAAATAGTTATGAAGAAGGAATCTGGTCATTTCCAGACTTGAACCCAAGTTCACTGGATCAGAAGCTAAGCGTTCTGTCGAACCACTAATAAGATTTGAGTCCAATATGTACAATATACCCATTTGTGATTAATTCGGTAGGGACCAAGGAAATGGATGTTATACAAATATTTGATTGACGACCATAAGTGCATTGACTGCCACCCCGAAGGTTCCGGGTTCGATTCCCGGCGAGGGCAGTGTGATTGTCACACTGTCTTTGGTCTGGTGTAGAATTCACGTGACAATAAAATGCTATAATAGCAATAATACCCTGTTTCTTCCGATTGAATCATTTTATTGGGTGCTCTGGCCAAGCTGTGGGAGATCAAATTAATGCAGTAATTGATTTATTGTATTTCAGCCAGAATGGCTAGCTTCAGAGCATTGCCGTCATTATTTGAATGAAACATGCGGAGCTCCTTGCCATATGGAAACGTTTTGTATAGTGGGGTTTCAGCCCTCCAATCTTCCAACATATAATTTATATTGATTTTTGATTCAATTAATCTTATATATAACAATGAATGTTTGTGTATTCGTTCCCTATACGTTCGCGCATCATTCATCCGATTACGTTGAAACTTTGTACAGTTGTTGTTGGGTATCTTGGCATTCAAATGACATTATCATCTTATTTTTCTTATGTTTCCAAGACAAAAATGCCAACTTTCAAAATTCAAGAGGAAATATATCATCGCATATGAACATACATCATGAATATTTATCGATTAACAACAGTGTCACTTTTTATCAATCGATGGTGCTCGGTCAGAAACATTTCGACAGTTTGTCAAATAATGTGTGTCATTTTAGTAAATAATTTTAAATAGTCTAATAATAATTAACAAATTGAGTTTAGATTTTTTACTGTTGTTTTAGTTTTTTCGTCAAAACAATGGAAAGAATAATGTTGTATACCCCAAAGCACTCGAATAAACTTTTTTAATTTTAATTTACGGAACAAAAAAAATCATTGTCATTTTTTTTCTTTTTATGTTTATCTACTTATTTGTATATGTGTATCTACTTCAAACAAATAACAAAAAGTATTGAAAGAAGCGTTGCAACGCATTCTGGACATTAACTAGTTGTAAAATAAAAATTTACTTTGTTTTTTCAGGTTGGTTTAGTTTTCATATTCAACATAATAGTGGGCACCGGAGCACTTACTCTTCCCGCAGCATTTGCTAAAGCAGGTTGGCTGCTTGGGACAATATCCATTCTCTTTCTGGCATTCGTCAGTTTTATAACTGCTACATATGTTGTGGAGTGTATGGCATGCGCCAATGCCTTGCTCAGATGGAGAAATTCAGAACTTCCTCGAAGCAGAGTGAGTACAAAAAATATGTTGAATTGTTCTTAAATATTGAATTTCGTCTTACAACAGCTTCGACATTGTAGTGTTCAACATTTCCAACAGGATTTTGGAAAAAGAATATTCTAGCATCAATATGTATCCTATATTTTTTGTTTTCAAATATATTTTAAGCTTTACTTATTTAATAAACATATGTATTACAAATTATATTCACTATGAGGATATTTAAAAATTATACTTGGACAGGAATAAGCGATAAAACAATTTTATATAGTAACATAAGTGTGAAATGCGATAACATTTTTTCTTCATAGAATTAAAATAAAGGGATTGAAATTCACAACTATTACCTAATTTTAAATTAAAAAATTGTTAGTTCCAAAACTAAGTGTGAATATCCAGATAAGTTGAGAACTCTATAATTAAATTTTAAAATTTAAACTGTATCGTAATCTTTGGTAAGAAGCCAGTACTTGGTAGTTTGACATATTAAAAAAATTGAATTAAACACTTTTTTAATGCTTTATTATGAGTAAGTAGCGCTAACCGGTTTCACTCTGTAGCGAGCTTCCTCAGGGCTATACACAAACTTTTTTTGTATAGCCCTGAAGAAGCTTGCTGCAGAGTGAAATAGGTTGGTGTTACTTATTTACAATAAAGTGGTTTTTAATACAAAATATTAAAAAAAGTGTTTAATTAAATTTTTGTATCAAAATCGTTATATTTTTGTGTACATGTTGCCTTTTCTAAAGTAAAAATCATATTTCCTTTCTTATCACTGTGGTTTATGTTAAATAATCTTCTTCGTGTCAATGGCAAGGCATCTCTTGCCATTGTGGTGGAAGGTTTGGCTGACTTTGTATAGTTTCCAAGAGCACTGAATGTTTTATTTTTAGTAATACCACACCTTCCTTGCCCCCATTAAAATTACCATAATCAAAAACAAATGAAATTCATACATTTAAAAACGTAAAAATAAATTAATCAAACATTTAGGTATATTTTCAAATTTACTTAATGCAAAAGCATATCTTTATCTTTACAGTTTTACTTAGATTGTTCTAATTTTTATGATTTGGCAGTGTGATTAATGCTTTTATGAATTTTTAGTCCATTCAAGCTGAAGACGAAGTGGCCAGTTCTGATGAGTATACTCCGATTAATCAGAGCCAACATTACCACAGCAGTACCGGCAGTGAGGAGCGCCTCGTTCCTAACATGCTGTCTGCACGCTTCTACCATCTGGAGACTAAAGTGGAGCTGGGGGAAATGGCCTCCATGTTCTTCAACATTGTCGGCCGTACTCTGTTCTATGCTGTTATGATCATCTATCTCTATGGGGATCTCAGTATCTACTCTGTGGCTATATCTAAGTCGACAATGGATGTCATTTGGTAAGCAGCTTGGACATGTATTATTAGATTAGTGCAATTTTTTTATCTGGAGATTTCCTTAATGCTAAAATTACACCAACCTACTGCAAATTATTATAGTATAAATTTTAATTGATGTGAAAATAACACTAACCAACTGCATTATTGGTATCTGGTGACACCAGTGGGAAGAGCAATTAGTCTGCTGAACGCGGTCTATCCGGAGATCGACGTCTTTCATATTAGTGATACTCTTGACTTTAGAAAGTATCTTGTCTTCCTAATGTCGAACCATCTCTAATGCGATCCTGGTACTATGTTGTTTTTTATAATATTTTACCTGTACTCAATGTTGCATTAAACATTTTCATGTTTGTAATGCCTTTTGAGTTAATAAACTGATTTGATTTGATTTGATTATTATTATAGGGTAAATAAAATAAATATGTGGCGTTTCTTGCACACTAAAATCTCAATTATTAAGGAACCTTTTATAGATGATTTTTTATACAATCTGACAATTGAAATAGACTAAATTAAATTCCAGCTTTGAAAATAAATAAATTTCTTTTTCATTATATGTTTATCTCGGTTTACGCTTGGTCTTAGAGATTTTTATATTTATTTAATTGCTGTAGTGTGAGTCACAGTGTGATTTGTTTAAGATAGAACATTTTTTGTGGGAAACATTTTTTTTACCCAATGTTACTAGAGCATAGGGAACTCAAAATTTTGCTTAATGAAACTAGGATTATTCTCTGCTGTAAATTGTAGTAACTATTCAAAATAAAATGAACTAGTTAAATACTTGGTTATCAATAGAATGACACTTCATATTGTTATCACGCTAAAATATAAAATATAGAATTTTTTTGTGTTAAAATATGATAATGATGCGTAAAAATAAAGGTCTGGAATTCCGCTTAAAATCTTTTTCAGGATGTGTTTCCTACAGTATATAATTATTTTTTTACATAATACCACTTTTACTAGTATTTTACGGAATCCGCATTAATACAATGTAACAAGACACCACCAAAACAAAGAAAACGATTATTTGTTCAATGCAAAATATTATTCTGGAAATATATTTATTTCTTCGTGGTTTTTCACATGGACCGGGCAGCCAGCGCAAAAAGAAATTTCAGAATACTTTACAACGATATTTTGATTTCACTTGTGTTGCCCAGATTTATATTTTTTAAGTTTATCATTTTGTTTTTCCTTGTATTATTTATTTTGATTAATGACAACATGAATGACGAAAAAAAACTTGTCGAGTTGGTGCGCCACTATCCATCGTTGTATGATCTGTCAAATAAAAAATATATGAACACAGTAAAATAGGAAAAGAATTGAAAACATCAGATAAAATTCATATTTTTGTTTATTAGATAAAAAAAACTAAATAACTAACCATCACGCCCTCTCTCCGAAGGGGTAGGCAGAAAGAAAGGACTGCCACACTTTTCTTTCTTTCTCTCGCTTCCTCAACATTCATACACCGTGTCATGCATGCACGCTGATTTCTCTGACTCCTCAGGTGGCCAACACTTAATATTTGATTTATTTGATCGTGACACGTTTTTCTCGTTTTTCCTCTATTTCCAGTTCCATTTACATTGTTAATAGATACTTGTTTTACCATTCTTTCTTCATTCATTTTAAAAGTTCTATTTATGAATATAAATTATAAACTCATTGTCTGTAATATATCCACAGCGAATTTAAATGCTAATAAAGATGGGATTCTGTTAAAAAGAATTACACACTGTAGGAAACACACCCTGAAAAATATTGATCATTTTCATTAAGTGTCAGTTTCATGTCTGGCCAGGACAGTAATAACTGAAGAGTGTAAATAGACCTTAAATGTGTTAATATATCCTCAATATAATGTGTTAACATAGTAATCTGACACCTGCCTGTCTGATAAGCATGAGATCACATACACTGTATTGCAGGCTAGACAAATAATATTGTAGTATTTTGATAATTATGCAAATCTAAACTTCAATTTATTTTTCTCTTGCAGCACATACAGTCCAGATAACATGACGTCCAACAATCTTCCCAGCTATCTCCCGTGCTTTAACTCTACGGAGCTGGTGACCGGTCACCTGGTGCTCTCTCGGCTGGGCTGCTATCGGATCATATTGGTCTGCTTTATGTGCGCCCTGGGCCCCTTCGTATTCTTCAATGTCCAAAAGACCAAATATCTGCAGATGTTCACAACCGTCATGAGATGGCTAGGTAAAATATCACATTTTTGTTGATTGCTCATAAATTTTTCTATATAATTAGTCGTATATGAAAATGTTTTTATTATTTTTGTGATTAAATTGTTGACCATTGATATTGGATTCAAATCGGTCATAAACAGAACAGTCAACATACTTTGTTTTCATGTTTGTGTAATATTATCAAATGGTTTCATGAAAAATATATATGGAAATTTATTAATGTATTTAGTAATTTGTTAAAAAAAAACTTATGTCACTTCTATGAATTTAAAACGCCGTTTTCATCCGTTTTCAGCATGTTTTAAATCTGCAATAAATCCTTCATTTCATATTTGTAATAGATCAGCAGATCAATATGAGAATTATAATAAAACAAATATACGAGTATGTTTAAAACTTTAAATTAGGTATGAAAGATGATAAATATAAGTTTTCATTTTAGACTTGAAAACTGTCATTAACACACATTGGTAGGTTCGACAATAGGTAGATTAGTTGAGTTAAACATCACCCTAACTAGAGGGGTAGGCAGAGAGGATGGACTGCCATGCTGCTCTATCCTGACATATCTCTCAAGCTTCCTCCATACTCATACACCATAACAGCATGCTCGTCGATTTTTCAGACTTCGATTATGGCCACATTTTAGCAATTGATTAATTTGCCACGTTTTCCTTGGCTGTTCTCGGCTTCTTTTTCCTTTCGCTCTGCCTTATTCCGTCTTTCGGTATTATCATACATCGTTCTACGGCATTTATCCTCTAAATATTATATTGATAGGTAATTGCCATAAGAAAGGTAATCCTTATCCCTTTAATATTCAACGATATAGGTAGCTAAATATATTATTAACCTAGTTAATATTATTAAATATTTTGTTTCAGCTTTTATCATAATGATAACACTCGCCGTTCGCCTACTGACTGCCCAGGGAGGCCCCCGTGGAGATCCTCCGGCATTCGATATGTCGGGAATACCGGCTCTCTTCGGCTCCTGTGTCTACTCTTTCATGTGCCACCATTCTATCCCAGGAATGATAACTCCTATCAAATCTAAGAAACGACTAGGAGCGTTCTTGTCATTAGATTTTTTCCTCATCACAGTATTCTACTTGTTGTTGGCTCTTACAGGCGTATTTGCTTTTAAGCATTTGGAAGACTTGTATACTTTAAATTTTATACCATCGTCTGATCAAAACGTATTTTTGAAATCTTTAGATTATTTTCTAGAACTTTTTCCCGTGTTTACTTTGACAACCACTTTCCCCGTTTTGGCGATCACACTGCGAAACACTATTCAAAATATGTTTTTAGACATGTCCAGGTTGAATTCTTATAATTTGTTTTTAAGGAAAATTTGCTTTCCTATTATTACAATAATTCCGCCTGTTCTCGTTACTTACTTTGTCGAAGACGTAACCAAGCTGGTCAGTTTTACTGGATCCTATGCGGGTACCGGTATCCAATACTTGATACCCACGTTCCTAGTTTTATCTGCGAGGCAGCAATGCTCTCGACTCTTTGGCCAAGTGATACGGAATCCGTATGAGAGTCCATTTCGTCACATGTTTTGGGCAGTGTTTATTATATTGTGGTCTTTTGCCTGTGTGATATTAGTATCGTTGCATTTTTTACAAAAATCTGTTACATATTATCCGATTCAATGAAAAGTATTAATTTATGGTTTCTTGAACATATTAAATATTTAAAATTGATGGAACTGTCAGTTTTCTAGAAGTTTTTTTTATATTTTATAGGACTGACATGTTTAAAAAGTAAATATAGAATGTTTTGACGTTTGTCTAATATCTGACATTGAATAATGTCATGGCAAGGCAAAATATATTATTATTAAACTTCTAGTAAATGAACATTTTCATCAATATTAAATAAAACAAGTATTAAGTTTAATGTTAGGATAAGTAGGTATTTTGAGGAGAGCAATCTTAGACTCAAGTTTGATAATTTTGCTACATATCTTTAAAATTAGATTTATTTTAGTATTTTACCTTCATTTGTTTTAATTGACAAGCAGTTTTTATTATTATTATTTTATTTTAAAAATTGTATCTTATTATTACAGTAATCTTTCCTGATTTTTTTAAAAATAGAAAAACTTGATTTACTGGTTTTCATTTTCCTATATAATGTTGGGAAAAAATACATTTTCAGAATTTGTCATAATTTAAATTTTTTTACACTTTATAACTTTAAGAGTATATTCTAGACATCTTGACTAACTATGTACATACTTGGTCTATTAGAAGTAATTTGTAAATTCACATAATATTTTAAGTAATTTTTCATTTTAACTTGTTTTTATTAAACTTAAAAAGAAAAAAATGGATTAGGAATATGTTCACTCTTTATATTAATAGGCAGAAGGAATAGCGTGATCGAGTCTCATAGCAACAAATTAAAATGATAGAAATAATTGAAGGCATTACAAAGGTGCCAAGTGTAAAAAAAGGCTAAAATGAGTTTTTGATCCCAATTGGTCTTAAACATAAAGGCCAATAACTGCAAAAGTTCGTAATGATTGAATAATAAAGTGTACTTACGTCACTCTAAAGATGCCACCCGTGGTACCATGACATATGGAACAACAAAACAGTTTTTGCTTATTTTCTCTGCTTTATGTTTAAACAATTTGGCACCTTTGTAATAATAGCCAGCATTCAATTGTGTGCAAGAATAAAGTAAAATCAGCAGAGAAAAAGGAAGAAAGGCTCAAAATGGCCAACTACTTCCAGGATAAAATCAAATTGTTTTGCAAAGAATTTTAAAAAGCCCGTAACCCCCTTGAAAGCTATTTATAGTAGAGAGGGAAAAATGATAACAGAATAACCACATGCATGAAAGATACATAAGAGTACCTTAACTCCTATTGTACGGCTGGCTTCATTTGCAGTAAAAAAAATTGGTCTCGAACTGTAGCCAACTACATTTGCAGATCAGACAGATCCCAGTCCATCGTAATATTAAGTACAATTTAGCAGTAAGGAACTAAAGTAAAAAGGTTTATAAGTTACATTCAAATATGAGCTGTAAATGTAGTCTACTGCAGTATTAAACCAATTTTTTGGACTGTAAATGTAGCCGGCTGCTCTATTTAGGTTAATGAAATGTATGATGGTGCTAATTAGGTAGGCACAATATATTTCAGAGAGTAAAACTAATAATAAATGCTGTCAATCCAGTTTATACTTTAAAAACCAGTGTAATAATTGACTTAGAGATAATAATAATTAATAATAAAAATTATCGTAACTAGCACAAATTATGTTTCGTAAATAAGACTGACTATATTCTGATAGTAAATACTATCTGTCATTAGACAAAGATGAACTATTATCATTGACTTATGAACTTATTAATAAAACTCTTTCATACAATATGCTGTTTATTTATTTTATATTTTGAAATACATAAATATACAATTAAACATTTTCACGCATTACAGTCAACAATCAAAGGCTTACACAAGCAGAGCTTAAAATGAACAACAAACATACAAAAAATCTTAACATTATGATAATTGAAGTAACTGATAACAAAACTTACAGATACTTGACTAGATTTGTATACATTACGATTCATATCTTTTTAAACATTTTATAAATAATCACGTCATGGGTAAGGTCATATATATTTAAATTATGAAAATAATTTTTATTGTGTTAACCGGGATTTTGTGGCAGGATGAAGGCACAAAAAGGAATTAGGTGATGAATAATAGAGATAGCTGTCATCTGACTGTTGGTATTTTCCCATGCTAATAATCAGTGAAATTTCTTGTTCTACTTATATTCAACAAATGCTACCTCCTCCACGGATTAAAAAAAAAGCATTATTGCATATAATTCCACAAATATTGATGGGCATATTCTTTTTTTTTTCATGTATGTATTTTATGGGGAGCAATAGCCTTCGGGCTGATACTCTCGAAAGCCAAGATCATAGAAAATGTATTATATGTATTTTGATTTGAATGTGGAATTCACATATAGCATTATAAAATCAATTTGGAGTAAGGGCAACGGGACCATTTTATGTACACATGTATGTACATACCAGAACTAATCACTTTGCTTTTAACATTTTAAATAATGATTGCGATAAATAAAATAAAACTCGTTTGCCTTAACATAATCTTTATCAAAGTACTTAATTAATTAGTTATCTTTTTTGAGGTCTGTTTTATTCATATTGTATCATAGAACAAGATTTTAAAAAGCTATTTGTTTTAACTAGCATGATATTTTAATAAAAGATAACTCACCACACTCATGTTACTACATATGTGATTACAAAAAATTACAAAAATTCTGACACTTGAAAAATATTAATAAAATATATCTGCATGCATACAAAATTATACTCTATTATCATAGGTGAAGTTTCCAAGAGATGTTTATATATATAATAATTTATACATTTAGGCTCTCTGATAACCATGAGGTATTCAAAAAGCGTTGTCAGTTATTAAACATAGGCACAATGAAGCTTCCATTTCATATTAAATACTACACATTTCACTGCCAGAGTTGCAAGTGCTAAAAAATAAACTAGATAAGTAATAAAATAAAAATCAACTTCCACAGACACCAAAATATATATACTAGTATTTTTCTAAACTTTAACACTTTCTCTCCCAGGCTTACAAATTCATAAGAAATGTGATGTTTATTTTTATCACAATAATTCATCAAATCAGAATACGAACGCTATTGTGCTAAAATTATACACAATTTAATACTGCTGGCTTATTATGTGCTACAATATATATGGCATATTTATGTAATTTATTCCAGTGAAAAAATATTTTAAAACTAAGAAATGGAGATCCTCTCCGGCACATGCCCTTTTACTCATTGTTTCTAAACAGAAACCTTTTTTTTTATAATTTAGCGTGTTTTATTTTATATTTATATTCAGGGACCGTTTTGTCTTGATAAGTAGCAGCTGATAATGTGCCATCAAGCCAAAACTACTCCTGAATGTAAATAAAACAAATAATTATCAATAAAGCTTTTTTAGCTAAAATATTTTTTTGTAAATGTGGAATTTTACATATTTATAAATGAAACTATGAATATGCAATAATAGTTATTTTTAGAATTTCTCATCTCATATTAAATACACAACACATTGAAATATGTTATCTCTGATACTTTGAATAACCATTTTAATTGATTTGGTCATATTTACATTCCTGTAAAACATTTTCTTAATTATTTGAAAAGTGCAATGAAAAGTATTTGTAAATAAAAATACACAAATTAATGTATTCTTATTAATAATCAAATTAAAATTTAATATGATTTCAGTAGATTTTACATATACAATTGTTAACAGATTTATTTTTATTAATATATTTTATAATTTTATCTGATAACAAAGTTTAGCCAATTTCCATTGCTTATTTACTAAGAAAAACTGTCTAATTTTAAAATTCTTATTGATTTGGATTACAGGAATAAATAAGTATATTTTTTTAGGTTAATAATTTGTGATAAAGACTTTTATCATAGATAGAACCAGCGCCAACATGATGAAAAAATATGTCTTGAAGGAAATATTTAATTTAAAATTTATTAAAAACTGCTAACGGCCATATGTCAATATTTTAAATCTTTATAAATAGTTGTCTATCATAGTACCAACAATGTTTAAAAAATATTTTTTAAATTTCGTGATACTTCCAAATAGGGATGAATTGACACCAGTTAAAATTTATTTGAGGAAATCACAAGGTTCTGTAATGTTAATATCAAAATTTGAATGATTATTTAGTTGTTAGTATCGCTGAGTTTTTGTTGACTTCTGAACTTTTTCTTCAACCTAGGAATTATATTATGTCAGAATGACATTGAACATACAACTGCTAGATTCAACTGCTCTTGGGAAGTACCACTAAGTTTAGAAAATCTTGTATACTTTAATTTATACTTTTATAATATGTACAGCAATTTTAACATACTCAGAATCATTAGTTCTTCTAATAAAAAATAATATGTTTTCTATTAAAAAATACTGAGAAAGTGTAATTTAAACTAATTCTCCTTCAATAACTTAGCGTATGTATTGCCATATTTTACACAATATATAATTAAGCAGTGCTTTAGAAAACATATCAAACTAAACTATTTAATTTTAATATTTGATGTACAATAACTGTAAATGAATATTTTTTTAGAATACATACTGCTTTAATTTTTATTTAACATGGACTAGTTTGTCAACATATATTATTTTAAATATACAGCAATGTACTCTAATTATAACACATGTGCTCCTACATTTTTATTTTGCTCACATTCAAACTAAACAATTCTCTAAATTGTTTATGCTACGCAGGTACTAGCATGGTTACAAAGGATTTCATTTAAAATCCATTCATTAGTCTCAACTAAAATGCTGTAGAAAGTTAGGTTATAAGTAAATTTGAATTATTTAGGAATAGTTGAATGCAAAATAAGATAAACGAATTCTATCATTAGTTACTAATGAAAATAAAGACTGAAGAAAGGTTAGAATAGCTAAAATGTTACGTTTTCATCACAGATTGTTAAATAGGTACTTGAGATCAGTTTATTTTAGATCCACTAAATAACATTTCTGCCTTAACACATCAGCATGATTACATAATATGTGAATTGGAGCTTATCTACTATTAGAGTTGCCAAAAAATGCAAAAAAATGTTATATTAATCAACAATGTCAAAAGACTAAAGGAGGAAAGTAAATGCCAACAGTAGATATAGAAATTCCTTCGAGTCTTTTTAGCAGCCGTATGAGTGTGAAAATCTTGCACACTTTACTGTATGTTGAGGTTAGGTTGGTTTATTGTACAGCATATTCACAAGTGACACCGTCCTCGTGTCCAGTACACTCTATGCTGGGGTGGTGAATGGAGTCCCAGATGCCAGGGCCGCAGCGCTGGCACAGGTTAGCGAGGGAACAAGGGATTTGAATCAATTGCCTGAACTGATGCAGTAAACCTCGAGCCTTGCGGAGAATCAGCTGCCCATCCATGTACATTGCTAAAAGACAAACCAAGCAAATATAAATACTAATTATTGTCATATTTTACATATTAACATTTCCATTATACTTAATAATTAAATAAAACAATGTTTTTTTATTATCTACTTCCACTTGCTTGCTTCGCCCTGTATGGCGCTCCGGTATCATTTCGAGAAAGCTCAAGCTCCAAGTATTCAGCAGTAGTGTTAAAAGCGTACTGCTGTGCGGATGTGAGGCTTGGAAGTCTACCGCGGACGTTATTGGTAAACTCCAGGTGTTTATAAATAGGTGCCTTCGCTCAATATTCAAAATCTATTGGCCCCCAACCAGTGTAAAATGCCGTTCTCTGTACCATGGCAGGCGAAAAGCCAATAAGAGAACAAGTCGCTAGACGCAAATGGCAGCCTGCATCGCCCAGGGTGCACTGGACTGGTCCCCTATGGGGGGAAAGAGAAAGCGAGGCAGACCTAGAGCCACCTGGAGAAGAACCCTGCAGGATGAGGTTAAGGCAGCAGGCCTCACTTGGGATGATTTTAGGCATCAGGCATGCGATAGAGCCGGGTGGAGAAGGTTCCTTGAGGCCCTATGCACCACGGAGGTGTGACAGGACAAAAAGAAGAAGAAGAAGGAGACCTAATAATAGTGATATTTTAAGGAACGATAAAACAAATGTTGTTGTAAGAAAGACAAACATGTGTGAACTGAACTTAATTGACAGATTCTCAAAAAGGTTAGGCTTACTAAAAAAAATGGCCCGCAGATTTGAAAGCTTGAGCACCAGAGTCCTTTGTTGTAAAATAGACCGAACTTTCCGAAACACCCAATATTTTTTCAGTTTATTTTTTAATTTTAAAATATTTTTTTTAGACAAAGTAATTTTTTATATTACCCAAAGAACTAAAGTAGAGTAACATCTCATCTGTTCTCAGGTCCTGAGCTATGACATCATCAGCGTAAACAGCTATGATGGAGAGGCACAAGAAGAGGTGAAAGTAATCTGTGAGATAGTTGGCCCAGCATGCTTCCCACATGCGAAGGGCTACAGCTTCCGTGAACTCTCTTTTGAAGCACCTAAAAACAACACAATAAAATAATTTCAAATGAAAATGATAAGTTAACAGTAAATTTGAACATAGTTATAATGCCTATCTTAGGTCCACCTGACAATCACTCCGGCGAAGGCTTCTCTATCTTGCGCAACCCGGAACAGTTCCCCCACATGTCTCATCCCGGTCCAGTATCTTATGTTGCACAGCCAAGACGTTTGCCTTCTACCAGGACCACGCTGCCCCTCAATTTTTCCCATCAGTATTAGTTGGAGCAAACTGTATTTATCTCCCCGCAGAATGTGACCCAGATATGAAATCTTACGGACCTTAACATCCTTTAGCAGTTGTCTACTACAGTTGTCTCTCCTCAAAACCTCCAAATTGCTGACGAAATCTGTCACGGTATGCGAAGCATTTTCGTGTGCAACCACATCTCGAATGCTTCCAACCGGTTCATGGTGTGCACTTTCAGGGTCCAAGTCTCCGAGCCATAGAGTAATACAGACCAGACATAGCACTTCAAAATTCTCTGCCTTAGTTTTAAGTACAAGTTGTCGATGTTAATATACGAGTATAAGTTAAAATTTGATACATACAGAAGAATCCATCTGTGGCAGAACAAAAGCTCCAGTGCATCTGTATGTTTGCTTAGATGGTTGTAGAAGTGTGGAACCATAACTCTAATCAGCTCTCGAAGATAACTCTATAATGTAATAAGTAATGTGTGAAACATTTTATATTTTAAATCAATATTTTTAGTTTAATATTTATAGGTTTATTTACTAGATTGATATCCATGTCGTTGTCTGTTGGCGTGCATACAAATATAGTCCTCTGCATGAGTCCCACAAAGCACCAGAAGGTGTCTGATTCGTCATTGATTTCACATAATACTGGAGCTAAGAGGTCGCTCATTCCCTGTGTATATCTGTAAAATAACAAAATCATTATTATCATAATATAAATAGGCAAAAACCAGATGTCATAAAGAAAGAGTACAAAAATATTTTGAATACAAGAGAGCGAGAGAGGAATACTTCGATCTCTCCGAAAGTAATTTTAAATGCTCACGATGCGCATGCCCCTTGAACTTTTGTGGATTATTTTGAATTCTGTTCTGATTATTGTTGTACGACAGTAGTGTAGGAAACAAAAGGAGACCAAATTGGTATTGTTAATTGTGAAATTTTCAATGTGTGAAAAGAAAGATCAAAATCGAAAGTTTAAATTTATTACTGATTACGATTGTATAGTGAACCAAGTTTTTAAAGAGTAGAAAATCTTTACTTCCGTGAATATTTCACGGGTTGCAACTAGTTATTATAATTATTGTAACTCATGTAAGTTTTCAACCAGTGCGTCTTGCTAGTCATAATACGGAGCCGAGACGTGAACACTGACGAAAGGTCTAGTCTACAGATTTAAGGTCGCCCAACCCGCCATGGAAAGAGCCATGCTTGGAATAACCTCGAGGGACAGATTTAGAAACGAGTTTATTCGTCAACAAACCAAGGTGACTGAGGTGGCTCTTAAGATGGGCGGGCTGAAGTGGCGATGGGCTGGCCGTATCTGTCGGAGAACCGACGGCCGATGGGGGAGACGGGTTCTGGAGTGGAGACCGCGTACAGGATTCCGCAAAGTTGGACGTCCCCCTGCCCGCTGGACCGACGATCTGAAGAGGATTGCTGGACATGGATGGATGGGAGCGGCAATGGATAGGGAGCGGTGGCGTGCTTGGGAGAGGCCTACATTCAGCAGTGGATGATAGACGGCTGATGATGATGATGATGATGTAAGATGGAAGGTTGGACATAAAACAAATAAACGATTTCCTCACCCTAGTCTTGAATTGTATACAGCGTAATTGAGTAAAATATTCTTCATTATTTCAATATTTGGATTGTCATCTCCCGCATAGTACGGGTTTCCCCTATCAGTCCTCACCACATCTTTTTCAACGACACATTGAACATTTTTCCAAAAACTCGCTCGTTCTTCCGGTGGCATTCCCTCTGTTCTCTTCCTATTGAATTCTTGATACTCTTTCCTCCTCAATTCTCCAAAAGCTTCCCTTTCCTTGTAGGTGGAGTTGTTGGGATAACAATGCAACAAAAAAGGCCACACAAAGGAACGCAGGTCTTTTTCTAATCCTCCGAAGAAAACTCCTTTCCTGAGAGTCAGGTCGTCCTCTAATTGTCCATCGCAGTTGAGGAGGGTGCTGAAGAACATTTCTGTGGTTATTTTTACAACGCTTCCTTCTTCAGGGTGCAATTCTGATTTTTGCACTTCTGGTCTGCATACCATAAAATGGCGATAAGGCAGGTTTGGCTCTTCAGACCCTGTAATAAAAAATATTAATGTAGTAGATGAAACTAAGACAGAGGATGTTAAGGTGTTATGTGTGGTCTGTTCTGTTATATGGGTGTGAGACATGGACATTAAAAGTAAATACAATGAACCGGTTAGAGGTATTTGTAATGTGGCTTCACCGAAGACTGTTCAGGATCCCATGGACAGACAGAGTGACGAACACAGAAGTCCTGAATCGTGTAGGAGTAAATAGAGAGCTGCTGACATAAGTCCGCAAGATTTCATATCTGGGTCACATTCTACGAGGAGAAAAATATCGCCTGCTGCATCTAATTTTGAAGGGAAAAATAGAGGGCCGCAGGGGGGCAGGGAGAGGGCAGATCTCTTGGTTGCGCAGTGTGAGGGAATGAACGGGAATCGGAATTGTGGAGGAGCTATTCCGGACAGCGCAGGATAGGGAAGAGTTTACCAGAGTGATCGCGTCGGGGGGACCTGACAGGGCACTTTAAGAAGAAGAAGAATGTAGTAGATGAGAGATATTTTTTATATTAATTTAAATAACTCCAATTGATTAAAAAATCAATATATTGAGTTACATTCGCCCATCTAAGGCATTATCAAATGTCATTTGATAATGCCTTAGACAGGCGAAACATGCAATTCTTATACTCGTAAAATATAGTAACCCTTTTAGAAAACAGATATTTTCATTCCTATTAATTATATAATATGTTAATATATTTCATAAAATTTCATCTCATAATTATTATTTTTATATACTTATTGTTTCTTAAACAATGATGTAAAACTGCATATTAAATAATTAATACGAACGAAAACGTCAGTTTTCTAGAAGCTTTCATTTATATTATGGGAATGACATGTTTCGCTCTTCTAAGGCATTATCAAATGTATTATCATTTGATAATGCCTTAGAAGGGCGAAACATGTCATTTCCATTAAATATAATAAAACTTCTAGAAAACTGACGTTTTCGTTTGTACTAATTATTATTAACTAACTAACCATCACGCCGTCTCCCCGAAGGGGTAGGCAGAAAGAATGGACTGCCACACTTTTCTTTCCTGACATATTTATCTTGCTTCCTCAACATTCATACATCATGCCATGCACGCGCGTCGATTTCTCTGACTCCTCACATTACATTTCAAAATTATTAAAATACGCAATATTTTCAACATTTCGCAACGCGTCGATTTCTCTGACTCTTCACATGGCCGACATTCAATATTTGATTTATTTGATCGTGCCATGTTTTCCTCGGTCTTCCTCTATTTCTGGTTCCATTTACATCGTTAACATATATTTTTTTTACCATTCTTTCTTCATTCATTCTTTCCATGTGTCCAAAACATCTTAATGATCCTTTCGTTATTTTGTTCATAACACCATCATTCGCACCATTATTATTATTTTTGTTAAACTTTTTATATCCAAATGAGTCGCCTGAATGTTCGTTTATTATGTCTCATTTGTGTAAAATGAAAATAAAAATATAAGTAGAAATCAAAAAAAAATTAAATTTCCAAGAGAGCCCTGAGTAGATTATTTATGTAAGCTTAAAAGATGTGAATATAGATGTCGCTCGAGCCTTGTGTGATGCACCTACCGGGGGTGAGCCTGATGTTGTGCAGTAGGGAGTGCCACTGGTGCAATACTTGCGCCAGGCGGTCCAGCCCGCCATGGTGGAAGTGCAGGATCTTGTACTGCGACTCGCGGGAGGCCACCACCAGCTGCCCGCACGTGCAGCTCTCGTCACTGAAGAACAGGCGCAGGGAGCGCATCTGGCTCAGGTCCACGGAGAATCTGCACAATTATTCACGAACTTTTACGAACACGATATTCCATAATAAACGTTCGATTTTTAAACATTATTTTTATACTTATAAAATAATTGTTTCGTCGTAAATAAAATAAAATAAAGAGTATCTAAGAGGTCCATTCTCCCTGTCTATGGTATGCCGTCTCACGGAAGGGTAGGTAGGGAAAATGGATTGCCGAACTACTCTATCCTGACACCTCTCTAGTTACTCCACATTCATACGACGAGACATATACACGCACGTCGATGCTTCCGACTTTTAACATGGCCGAATTTTAAAATTTGATTAAATTGGCCATGCCTTGTTTTCCTAGGTCTATCTAAATATTCCATAATAAACGTTAGATTTTAAAACTTTATTTTTATAAAAAAATTGTGTTGTCTTAAAATGTATAATGCATATTTTTAAGAAAGCAAAAAATAAGAAAATAAAAAGTTCAAACAATCTCTTTTTATTATTATTATTATTATATTGTTGAATCGCTCTTTACATCATTACAGCGTGAGCCAAATCGATGTAAAGGGTATTATAGCTATCATGGTGATTCTCGTGACATGTGATAGGTAGCTAATCTATCGCCATTTTTTTGTCACGTAAATTCTACACGTGAATTTGAAAAAAAGTCTACACAAAGGAACGATTTTTGTAGGTTTCCTAGATTCAGATTAATGATTTCAGAAAATTTGCTTTTTACCATTTTTAACTAACTAACTAACCATCACGCCGTCTCCCCGAAGGAGTAGGCAGAAATAATGGACTGCCACACTTTTCTTTCCTGACATATTTCTCTCGATTCTTCAACATTCATACATCGTGCCATGCACGCGCGTCGATTTCTCTGACTCCTCACATTACATTTCAAAATTATTAAAATACGCAATATTACATTCGGTCTCTGCATGTTTTATATGGGTTGACTATACAAAACAGAATCTTCAAAACATTTTTTTTAAGTGTTCTATTACAAAAACCGAAAAATTCATATTTATTATCGACCAGAATTACGGTGTATATGTGTATAAAATAATATGTGTAGGTACCTACTTTTAAAATAGTACAACAATAAGTAGCTGAAAAGAAAATCACTCATTAATCAATTATTATATTTAGAATCATATTATTTCGTGAAGTAGGTACCTACTTTTTTGCAATTATTATAATGGTAATAAAATTTACGCACGCGTCAAATTTACGTTTTTTTTATTTTTAGGTGGAAACAGAATATTTGAACTTGCCAACACAAATCCATCAAGCAGAAATTCAAGAATGTCCGGAATCTAATTACTATAAGGAGAATTCTTGGGATGCCGCTATGACTGAAGACTCTAGGAGAGCGGCCGTTGTAAGTATGTGTACGTGCTCAGAATTCCGAAATACCTCTACTTACCAATAAATTATACTATTTTCGAACTTATCCAAGTTATTTGAAAGTTTTTAGATGACAGTAAAAAGGCCGCAAAATCAAATGCAACAAAATATTAGGTAGGGTACACATTACAGTTATTTATAAATCGAATCAATTTGAAATATGCTAATTATATAAAAAATGTTCATAAATGCATGTGTTCGCATATGAACTATTTTAGATGTAATTACGTATAAGGTACCATATTAAGATTGTGTATCCTTATGATTTGTGGATTATTAGTATTACTAATGAATTCTATAGCAAAAAATAAATATATTTATTAATAAAATAGTATTTAAATAATTAACACAGATAAAACATTGCTAAGACAGAGGATGTTAAGGTGTTATGTGTGGTCTGTTCTGTTATATGGGTGTGAGACATGGACATTAAAAATAAATACAATGAACCGGTTAGAGGCATTTGAAATGTGGCTTCACCGAAGAATGTTCAGGATCCCATGGACAGACAGAGTGACGAACACAGAAGTCCTGAATCGCGCAGGAGTAAATAGAGAGCTGCTGACATTGATCAAAGTTCGCAAGATTTCATATCTGGGTCACGTTCTACGAGGAGAGAAATATCGCCTGCTGCATCTGATTTTGAAAGGAAAAGTGTAGGGCCGCAGGGGGGCAGGGAGAAGGCGGATCTCTTGGCTGCGCAATGTAAGGGAATGGACGGGAATCGGAACTGTGGAGGAGCTATTCCGGACAGCACAGGATAGAGAAGAGTTTACCAGAGTGATCGCCAACGTCGGGGGGACCTGACAGGGCACTTTAAGAAGAAGAAGAAAACATTCCTGTTGAAATATCTTGCTTTTATTTTTTTTTAAGTACGAGAACCGGTAAAAAAATTGAATTAATTAAAATTTAATTTTGTTTAATCGCTGAAGACATCAAGATTTTCCACATTACTCACCATCAAATTATAATGTTTTCGTCATAAATCAACATATGCGTTTACAAAAATATTGTGTAACGAACCTTAACGCAAGGACTCTAGTGCCAAAGCTTGTGTAATGAAGTCAAACACGGAACTAATATAATAAAGTCAAAAAATGTTGACTAAATGTTGTCATAATAAAATTACAAAAAACATAATATACCTACGTAATAAAGATTTAGGGTAGAATATTAAATGGAGATTTCAAAGAATGCAAGGCATATTAATGAGTTCTTAATAATATTAATAAAGGGTTAGGTATTTAGTGATTTCGCGTATACGAAATGAAATATGGTAAAGAAAGTGGTGTAAAATAGTACAAACGGGAATGGAAGTTGAGAATAACCGAGCAAAACATTGTATAGAAATAAATCGAATATTATGAGGCGGCCATGTTTTGGATTCAGATACAATCGATGAACAAGAAGGACGCATAGCGGTCCTAGATGATAAGTTAGTTAGTTCATTAATTTATAGATAGGTAGGTACTGTTGAATCAATGGCAACATTTAGATATATCTCATTAATCTATTACATTTTAATGGATACCTTCTCGTATCACGTACTCGTATCACGTATTGATTTGATAACGCGGGTTGCTAATCTAGTGAACGATATTATGGAATTATATTAATTTAATGTATTCATGATTCTTACACAACGCATATCAGTAAACTAAAACAATGCATTGTGGTGATTCATGACAGAATAAATCATTCATGACGCATTTTGTTAAATGAGTTCTAATATTAAAAATAAGTTCATGACAGGTCATCTGTATTAAAAACGTAATCGTTAGTTTTTTTTAATAAATTAAATTATGAATCTGCATTCTCTCAATGTTTAGTCATTTGATATAACAGAATATATTTGAAAATAAACATTTGTCGATTGCTTTTACTGCTGACCGAACTTTTAAGCAATATACAAGTTTATTCTTCATTGCGTTATTATTTAAAAATAAAACTCTGTTCGCCTGAAAACGACACAAAATCGCCAAAACCTTTCACCACAATGGCAAGAGAAAGAGAAGAGATTAGGCCTTTTTAGGGCCATCCATATGATTTAATCTATCATCATAGCTAGACTTGCCATTGGGACGAAGAATAATAATTATTTTGATTAATATTATATTATTACACCAAGCAGAGCGACAAGCAAAAATGTTGATAACAAAGGATCCTCGAAAATTCTGAATACAGTATATTTTTATTACCGTATTTTCGGACCATAAGACGCATCTTTTTACTTTGAAAATTCAGACGCATCGTCTTATCGTCCAAAATATATATTTTTTACTAAAAATTTATAGATAAATTTTAGGGTTCGTCTTATGGTCCGAAGCGTCTTATCGTCCGCAAAATACGGTATATACTATCAAACATATTTTAAATAATATTCAGAACATATTTTCCGATTCAAATTACCTACCTAAAATAATTCTAACATACTGAATACAGGAGAACTCTCAACATTTTTTTTAATGCAATGATTCAATTGTTCTATTTATATATTTTTTTATAAAATGAAAAAAAATATGCATATAAAAATATGATATACATTTATTTTTATTCCACTTATTTTTTTAGTTTAGACAGGTTTCAGACTTGAAGTTGGCAGCGAGCTGCCGAAACTGAAACTCGACGCTAGAATAAGAAGTTGAATAAAACAAAAGATTTTTATTATTATTTACAATGAACTTCTACTAAGATTTTTTTAAAATTGTTTTAATACGGTGATCAAATAATAAAATGCAAATTTGTAAGTTGATTTGGTTTTTGCGTTATATGTTTTTACTATTTTCTGAATGTTGTACAATATATCCAACGTATCATTTTGTCATAAAATAATGTAAGTAGGTACACTGCGATTACTTTAAAGAAATTGAAACAATCGAAGAAATAATACGAAAGTGTCACAATTTACATTCTTCTTTTGCGATTTCCCAACAATATGAATTTTCGAGTTGAGTCGTTTTCGTCCTGAAGGTGCGATATAATGAGTTATCTACTCACGGGAATACAATAAAACTGTGGTGTGTTTATAAAATAAATAAACAAAATATTGGATTTATTTATGATAGATATTTACAAATCGTGAAATGTGAATCAATAAAACGTATTTTGCATTGGAAATAAAATCAAACACGGTTTAAAATCTATTATAATGATTATGAAAAGTGTAACTCAAATATGATCATTTGGATCAATTGCGACTATTTTATTTATAGAATCTATTTTCATGAATAAATGGCATATGTTTTATGTAGGTACCTACACTTGTATAAATATAATAAATGTATTTCTCTATACAAGAAAATTGAACAGGACACAATGTAAAATTTGTTTTATCAATAGTTCTAAAAATACATTTATTAAACATTGTCATGCCGGTTCAAGTAGGTACCAACTTTTAGTTACATGTGTACAAAGCATACATACATAGGTAACAGCTCTTTTATTAATTTGAATTTAAATGTCGAATTTGTCATGGACTGAAATAAATTTTGAGGAAATTCGAATTCGGAATGAGTAGTTTAATTCATCTTATTTTTATTTTAGCATACTCTTAAAATTGAATATACAATAACGATTATTTTATGTTTATTAGCAGTCATTCGTCATACGTTTGACCTTAAACTTCGGATTTCGTTACGACCTTTGAACTTCACAAAAATATCTCGAAATCGTCGAATAAATGTCGAAACTAGTCACGATTAACACCCCCACGAAGTAAATGAAAGATACGTGGGTTTTTCGAATGATGTGTACCTACAATCCGTAGGGTTGTGATTCGCTAAATTAATCTAGGCAAGAACTAAAGAAGAATAAAATTCTATCATAATAATTGTTGTAACGATGGAAGATGGAGCCAAAGGGTTACTGAATGGAGGCCATGGTCGGGCCGGAGAAGTGTCGGTAGATAGCCTACCAGGTGGAGCGATGATATTGTGCGGAAGGGCCTGGAGAACACGGGCGAGAGACCTTGAGGGATGCCGTGGTGGTGGAGAGGCTTACGTCCAGCAGTGGACGGAGACACGCGGACGAAGAATTGTTGTAATATTATAATATTACTATACGTAAGAGAATGTGAATTCAAAACTGTATAAATATGTATGATTTATGAAAAAAGAATAACAGAACAACAACAACAAACCATCACGCCGTTTCCCCGTAGAGGTAGGTAAATAGAATGGACCGCCACACTACTCTATCCTGGCACAGCTCTCTAGATTCCTCCACATTCATACAGCAAGTCATACACGCACGTTGGTTCTTCCGACTTCTAACATGACCAACCTTTAAAATTTGATTAATTTGGTCATGCCATGTTTTCCTCGGTCTGCCTCGACTCCGTAAGTACTCCATTTACATCATTAACGTATACTTTCTTAACCATTCTTTCTCCATCCATGCGCTCCATATGTCCGAACCAACGCAGCGATCCTTTCATAATTTTGTTCATAATACGAATACCTTCTTCCGCTCTACATTCCTTTCTTTATCAGCATTTGAGATTCTGTCGTAAATCGTTCTACCACATACCTATACGTCTTAGGGACCTCATCTCTATCGCATTTATTCTGCTCTCATCCTTCTTCTGCCAGTTCCATGTTTCGCTTCCATACATAAGGGTCGGGACCAGAACTCCATTGTGAACGGCCGTTTTCGCTTTCATTGATAATTTCATGTTTCCAATAACTATTTTTAAAGCTCCATTCACTTTGTTACCCGCACCAACCCTTCTTTCGACGGAAATAGTATATTTTTATCATGGCGAATACGAAAGTAAAAATGTATTTGTACTGCTGAAAAATACATATCTTGGGTTTAATAAAAAAAATATAATACCTTCTAATTAATAATAATGTATTACTGAAATCATGTGATTTTTTTTATACTAAATCGTTATATTTACTTAGAATAATATATTAACGTAAACATGATTTGAAATTGGTAGACATAAAAATGAAAATATTTTTTCATTTAAACATCCTTTCTTCTGATATATATTTTTGAATATTTGGAATGGTATACAACATTGTGTTTAAACTATTTTTTAATTTTTTTAAATACTTATCATTTTTACTGCCTATATTTCTCGCTTTTTCTTAAGGGTTATTTAAGCCAGGATTACTAATTAAGTTATCGTTCTTACAAAGGATACACAAAACATATAATAATTAATGAAATTTAGGAATTACTTTCCGGAATGAATAATTAAAAAAAGAATACACCTTTTTGAATAAATATTTACTTCATTACAGCATAAGACACGAAGATGGAATTATAATATTAATCATGTAATTGCAGTATTTGGGAAACACGAATGTAGAAAGCATTCACTAGAAATGTGAAAACGGCACCTAAGTGGATAAAACATGGCACAAGGATATTAATCAAAATTTAAATTTGAAATTATAAAGTTCGCCTGGCATTTATGCCACGTATGATTTTGAATGAGACCACGTAAGAAACCAAGGAAAATATGAGCGGATTGCGTGGAAGAAGACTGAGAGAAAATGGAAAGAGCTGGGGAATGGAGAGAGATGGCCAGGGACAGAAGCTAGTGGAGGACTGTTGTGTAGGAGGCCAAATCCCACGGGATGTAGCGCCGAGAAGTAGTATGTAGTATGAATTTGAAACTAGATACATGGGTGGTTCAGAATATTAATGGATCAAGTCCATCGATCCTGATTCTGAGATAATTAGACCAAAAGTTGAAAGACTTTTGTAAAATCCAGGGATGTTTTCACAGCAAACACTTAATTTATTTTGATAGTACATGAATCAATTTAAATAAATAGACAAAAAATAAGATACACAAAGGCTTTATTAATATTAAAAGTACAAATAAAAGAAAATAAAATGGACATGATTCACATATTCTGATTTTTTTCCTTACGCAAATGAAACACATTTAAAAAAAATCAAAATAGAGCAACATTAAAATAAAACATTATTCGTAAATAACTTCATCGTTTTCAAAACCTTCCTCACTTTGGTCATGGTCACGTTTCATTTGTCACTGAATTTAGACTTGTTTTCTTCAAACACCTGTATAAACGCCCTACACTAATTTGTAAAGTCTCGTGCACTGGACGAACTAAAGTCTTTACCTGAACTCATTTTTAATCAATCGTCAAAATAATATACCTCTGATGGTGAACGAGCTGTTAAATTGGCCATGATTCACTAATATTCTGAAAGGTTTCAAATTTTGATCTCTAATCAATAGTAGTATTGTCATTTATGGAGAAAATTGAAAAGCTACTATTCTGTTATTAACACACAACATAGAAATCTGTTTTATCTACCTGTAGAAACATTAAACTCCAAATTTATACAATTTGGACTTGATCCATTAATATTATGACCCACCCATATAGGATAGAATAATGTGGGATTTCAACCCTTTCATCGATGAACGATTAGGTAATCAGTGCGCAAGCGTGAAAAATGATATGTAGTTATTTGTAGTTATTAATAGATTCATGACGCAACAGATAAATCTTTTTGTATATTACAATTCATTAATCTCCCTAGACATTGTGTCGTGTTTCTTTGTCTCGCGTAGGCTGTTCACATTTCTTTTCTTGAAGGATCTTGTTCATTAATTTCCTTCCGTCTGTTTAGGGGCGAGATTGTAAAACACATGTTATCCTCAAGTTCGTCTCAACATTTCATTCGACTTCACAAACTACTGCATAAATAAATCTTTACTTTGTTCGTGTATCCATTTTCGTTTGTTATTGTTATTTATCAATACAATAATTTTATGTTGTACCTTATTTGTTATCTTAATGAGTCACTAATTTGTTATTAAAACTGATAAGCACATTTTTCCCAAATAATATAATACAATTTCATGAAGTTTCATCAATAGGTCACAAATGGTGTAACTCCGTGATAGCTATGGCATGGGATATTAAAAAGAATCTTATTTTACGAAATAAATTAATTATTTTTTGAGCAATGTTCTATAATCTCGTAGAATATAAGGTTTTTAATTTTACACTTTTACGGTGACGACATGAGGAAATTAATATTTTATAGGATACTAGTGAACCCGACATACGTTGTCCTGCCCGAACGTTGGTTTGCCTGCTATTAGCTGGTTTAGCAAACGTTTTTTCGATAAACTACGAGTATATACTAAATAGCATTTGATATTTCAAAAAAAATTGTTTTTACACTACGCTTGCGTTGTAGCGTGGCGTAGATTTAAATTTGCGCATGCTCAAACATATAATTCGACATCAGCGCCATCTATGGTAAACAAACAAAACTATGAATTATTCTCAAAAGATCAAGTATTCATGAACTTCTTGTGAATCTAAACCATCCAGGGACCCACTCAAACACTTACAAAAAAAAAACATTAAAATGGGTCCAGCCGTTTAGGAAGAGTACAACTACTTTCGCCCGTACAGAAGAATTATATACGAGTATATAAAGATTAACATAGCTTAAATCGTACACTACAAAAAAACTTATAACAATAAGATCTCGATTTGGAAATATAGCAGAAAATAGACAGATTTTCATGTACATTGTAAAAAGTTAAAATTTTATGTGACATTGTTAAGTATTTTCTTTCGCTACCGGCATCACTAGAGGCAGGTTGGTTGCAACAAGCGGGGACACAACCTTGGACTTGGATCTTCTGGCTTACAGAGGTTCAGCTCATAAGACTATTCCTCTTACGTCTGATGGGAACATGTTGGAAGGTAATTTGGTGGGTTGTTAGTTTATGCGGGGACATGATTTGTGTAGCCCGGAGTGTTCCTCTGAAGGAGGATCGATTTTGGGCCCTTGTGGCGGCTGTAGGTGTTTGGGTCGTAATTTGAGAGGTCTTTTATTGTGGGGTTAGGATGTGAAGGGAGTCCTTTGTAAAAACGTTCGGCAAGTTTCAGAATGAATTCATCTATCATCGGGATTCCTGATTCTAGATGCAGTTGTGTGATCTTGGTCCATGAAGGCGCACCAAGCGATAAACGGATAGCCTTATTTTGCAGGATTTGGAGCTTTCGTATCATAAGATCGGCCTTATGACCGTTTTGTATATCAGGAGTTTATTGTCGGTGCTTAATTTACTGTTTCTAGCTGACGCTGTCGATACCCACCAAGAATATTAATATAGATGTTCTCTAGAAATAGATGTATTCTCTGGTCAAAATGTTTCATATCAAAAGTCAATAAGGAGTCATTATTTCGCTTTGGCGTGAACTAGTAAAGTCGATTATTTTATCCAGGGTACAGATCATCATCGGACAAAGTTCACACGTGACTAAGTTATGCATCATGCTAGGTTTAGATCAGTTCCGGATTAGTTATATAGCAGAAGAAGCAATTGCTGCGGGTCCCGGGTTTCTGGTGGCCCTGCGCCTATAGCAGAAAATATGGACTTATAAAATTGCAGTTTAAATATTATATTCAGATCTAGCGTAGGGTTCGCATTTCAGTAGCAAAAATGCGAACCCTACACTCCATCGCAGGCAAAACCCTCAGAGATCGTATAAGAAATGAAACGATAAGGTCTGTCTGTGGTGTTGATGACATAGTGAGATGGGGAAGAAGCAGAAGGCGCTTTTGGAGAAAAAATGTGGACCGCATGGAGAATACAAGAATTGCAAAAAATGTTAAAGATGCAAACCCAAGCAGGAAGGCCGCCAAAAAGATGGAGAGAGGGCTGGACATCATCATACCAGGACAGCCCACCGTCACAAACAGGTCATACGACCTAAATTAAGAGAAGGAAGAATAAGAAGGATCTAGCTATTTTCAGTACAATATAGATTTCTATAATTAAAAAATATTGGTTTTCTGATAATCAAATGATTTTACTAAAATCTAATAATGGAAGTACATTTTAAATAAAAAATACGATGTTTTTTTAAGAACTACTTCCAATTTTGTCTTTATTTCGATAGCAATCGGTTTCGCCAGGCTCGCTGGCATTGACAGACCGGTGTTTTATTTGATCATATAGCATACATATTCAGCATGCATTTTATTCAAATGCTCTAGAAGGCTTCATATCTTCATTTGAAAAAATATTTTTTATAAATTTAACACATAGGTAAATTATTGGTTCGTATGAGAGAGTGTTAATCCATATTTCAATATTGGTAAATAAACTTATTTAATACTTTAACTAACAATAGTCAATTATGTATTGAATGTCAATGTGGTGGTGGTAATGGTATCATTACCACCACCACATTACCCTGAAGATGGAGACTGCAACGATCTCCGAAACGTCGGTCGAGAAGGAGAAATCACACGGTGTTACCCAAAACCACACAAAACATAAAGTTGTGTTATTTTTATGATCATACAAAAGCCAGAGTCTCTTGGTAACATTTGCTACAGGCTCCGCGCTGGCCTACTTTGGCACTGGGTTAGATCTAATTTATACGCAATAATTCCAATTTATTAGTACCTAATCAGGACCAACGTGAAGGCACACCTAATGTGAATGTGGTTTCCTGAATGTCTAACGGATTTTCCTAGATTTAAATAAAATACAAAAAAATCAAATATGTGATCGTCACCACAGACCGCAAATGATAAAATCCTAATCAGATAAAAGCATCAAAGGATCAAAATCCAAAAAAAATTAATGAGAAATAAAGATTGAATTTACATGCGATATAAAAACGAATATTTGAATTCTGTGATGTTAAAATGAAATAAAATAAAAATAAAAAACACGCATAACATCGTTCCACTTCTTCATCGTTACATATGCATTATGTATTGTATAAACTAATTAACTAACTAACCATCACGCCTTCTCCCCGAAGGGGTAGGTAGAAAGAATGGACTGCCACACTTTTCTTTCCTGACATATTTCTCTCGCTTCCTCAACATTCATACATTGTGTCATGCACGCGCGTTGATATCTCTGACTCCTCACATGGCCGACATTCAATATTTGATTTATTTGATCGTGCCACGTTTTTCTCGGTCTTCCTCTATTTCTGGTTCCATTTAAATCGTTAACATATATATTTTTTACCATTCTTTCTTCATTCATTCTTTCCATATGTCCAAACCATCTTAATGATCCTTTCATTATTTTGTTCATAATACCATCATTCGCACCGTGTTCGCTTCTTATATTTTCATTCGACACTCTATCATACACAGAGTATCCGCACATTCGTCTAAGAGATCTCATTTCTACTGCATTTATTCTACTTTCATCCTTCTTTTGCCAGTTCCGTGCTTCGCTTCCATACATAAGGGTCGGTTGAATAATTATATATTATATTATAATAAATAAACCAACAAAAGTTTTCCATTAATACTATTTGCATCGACGATTTGTAAATAAAACCGAAACCGGTCGGTAATAAAAAATATATATGGTTTTAACTGTATTGGTTCGAATTATGTGATAAATTATTTTTTGGTAAACATATCGGAAAATTATTTATCCTGATAATTAATCAATACGAATGAAAACGTCAGTTTTCTTAGAAGTTTTATTATATTTCATGGGAATGACATGTTTCGCCCTTTTAAGGCATTATCAAATGACATTTGATAATGCCTTAGAAGAGCGAAACATGTCATTCCCATAAAATATAATAAAACTTCTAGAAAACTGACGTTTTCATTCGTAATAATATAATGACAAATGACGTTTGATAATTAATGCCTTAGAAGGGCGAAACATGTCATTCCCATAAAATATAATAAAACTTCGAGAAAACTGACGTTTTCATTCGTATTAATATAATGCCTTAGAAGGGCGAAACATGTCATTCCCATAAAATATAATAAAACTTCGAGAAAACTGACGTTTTCATTGGTATTAATATAATGCCTTAGAAGGGCGAAACATGCCATTCCCATAAAATATAATAAAACTTCTAGGAAACTGACGTTTTCATTCGTATTAATATGATGCCTTAGAAGGGCGAAACATGTCATTCCCATAAAATATAATAAAACATCTAGAAAACTTAAGTTTTCATTCGTATTAGTTATTTAATATGGAGTTTTACATCATTGTTCAAGAAACGATAAATAATAACATATTCCAAGATGTTTTCCAATAAGGGTACTCTCATTTTTAGATATGATTTTAATATTTTAATTAGATAACATTTTTAAAGGCGTTAAGAATATGGAATTCCGTAGTGACGAAAATAACAAATAAAATAAAAACCCTGTCAAAACAAAACACTAAAATTATTCAATCAAATAAAAATAGTTTATTAAAAGTTTTGAAAATGCGATACAGCGTTGATAAATAATGCTGCAATATACTCGTATATTAATACATAAGGGTCGGCACAAGAACACCATTGTGCACTGCCATCTTGGCTTTTTTGGATAGGCTTTTGTTTGCGATGACAACTTTAAGTGCACCATTTATTCTGTTGCCTGCCCCAACCCTTCTTTCAATATCCTTCTCCACCCTCCCATCCTTTGTAAACATACTTCCTAAATAAACAAATTCATCCACTTGTTCCAGATTTTCACCGTTTACACTAATGTTGCAGACTGTCATGCTTCCTTCTTTTTCGAAAATCATTACCTTGGACTTATTCACATTCATCATCAAATCGTATCGCTTGCATACCTCATACATACTAGACACCAGGGCTTGCAGTTCGTGCTCGTTGTCTGCAAGTAGCACAGCGCCTTATGTATGGAAGTGAAGCATGGAACTGGCAAAAGAAGGATGAAAGTAGAATAAATGCAGTAGAAATGAGATCGCTAAGACGAATGTGTGGCAAATCTGTATATGATAGAGTGACAAATGCAAGTATAATAAGTGAATGTGGTGCGAATGAAAGTGTTATGAACAAAATAAGGAAAGGGTCATTAAGATGGTTTGGACACATGGAAAGAATGAGTGAAGACAGAATGGTAAAGAAGGTATATGTAAACGGCGTGAACGGAGCTAGAAATAGAGGAAGGCCGAGGAAAACGTGGCACGATCAAATCAATCAAATATTGAATGTCGGACACGTGAGGAGTCGGAGAAATCGACGTGCGTGCATGACAAGATGTATGAATGTAGAAGAAGGGAGAGAAGTATGTCAGGACAGAACAGTGTGGCGTTCCATTCTTTCTGCCTACCCCTCCGGGGAGACGGCGTGATGGTTAGTTAGTTAGTTTTTATATATTAATAATCAAATAAAAAGTTTACCTTCTACATTTCGGTGGAGACTTCCTGTGTACTACGGGAGAGGCCGTGACGCTGTCGGGGAATGTGAGATTATGCTTCAGAGCCAAGAACTCGGGGGTCGACATCCAGTTGGGGTTGTTTTCATCGCAAGAGCTTAGTGACAGCGACCTGCAGAATCTGTCCGACATCTGTCCTTCTGGGGTTAATTCCATATTCTCGATCGTCGGATTGGCTATTGTAATATTCACTGACGTCATAGATTGCGATCGAATGCATTTATCAAAATTGCTAGTTTTCGTGTCTTCCGAAATCAGGGGACGTATTTCCGAATCCAGATCGTTGATTTCTTTCGTTTCTTCCTGGTGTGCAGCTTCTAGGCGGTTGGAATTGTTTAGAACGAATTCTTCTTCTCCGTTGTTTGTCGTTGCATTATTCACGAGATTTGTTTTAACCTCGGAAGAGTTGAAACTAAATTTGTCAGAGTTTGAGCTGAGACTGACAGACTCCGAAGTGTCCGAAAATGCATTTAAAGTTGGATCATTGATAAGGTTTTGTTTGTTAATGTTATTATGATCTGTGTGAGATTGATTTTTCAAACTATCGATAAATGAATATCTATTTTCGACATACTTCTCGTCTATATTTATGACGTGCCCGTTGGAATATGTGAATTCTTCGGATTGATATTTTTCTACCGTCGATGGGCATCTCCTCAGAGCGCTGTTGGGTATCCAATTTAAAAATAAAGTCGGTCTCCGGACGTTGTTATGCTGATCGGTAAATATTTTTGTATTTACCGTCAGGTATCCCGGGTAGTGGATTATATCGAATTCTTGTCTCACCAAAGTCGGCGGGTGAACACACACATTGTTTTTGCAAAACAATATTTCGTTGTCCGCGTAGTCATCGAAATGTTTACCTTCTGTTTCCCCGCCGAGAATGTAATGCGAAGCGCGACGGAAAATATTGCTGATAGGCATTTTTATATTTTCATCGATCGAACTGTCGCTATTTTAATTCCACTTTGACAATTAAGCAGTCAAATATTCACAAATCGCTCTTAGCTCACATCGCATATATTACTCGAGCACTAGGTTAGAGTATACTAGAATAATCGTGCGACAAGACTTCCTTCTGATAAGAATATTGATCCCATTTACCTAAACATGCTCTATCCTTTTCCTTCGCACACGTAGCGACCTACGTCGGTATTTTGAATGAATAAAATTCAAACCGTACGATTGAAATTAAATTCTAGGTGTTTTTTGAGGTTGACACATTTTTTTTCTCGGTTTAGGAACACATGTCTCATGTCATATTAGCATTGTTACATAATTAATATTGTCAAAAAATAAAAAAGGTAATAATATTTTGTTCTCTTAAATTTTCCTAGTTACGCACTCCGTCCACAGATGCCCCTATAGCAGCCGCGGACGCATGCGCCGCCGCGCCAGTCAGCTGTCACAGAAGGGGAACGTAAAAAACAAGTGAATTTATTTTAATAATTCCCGTCAACATGGCGGGTCAAAATCCCGGTTTGACGGCAGAATTTCAATATTTTTACGAAGATGAAGTATTCAAAATTAATAAGAGAGGCCAAGTCGTATTCGGTCTTGTTATGGAAAATTTCGAAGCGAATTCCAGCGAGGAAGACACCGAGGACGAGTCTCCGATAAAAAAGGGCGAAATTCGCGTAGTATGGTACCCTTCAGGGCTAGAAAGGGTCATTTCTCCGGCCGTGAGTACTCTACCTTTTGAATATTTAACAGACGTTTTGCGATCGAACTGCATGTTTCTCGTTTCCATAATTTTTTTTCTCGATAATTGACACATTTGAGTTGTGTTTTCTTATGTGTCATTTTTTGTTTCTTCTCATTGTTTATTTTTCTCTGCAGGTCGGATTGGCCGACAGATCTCTGATGCCGGGAGACGTAGTGCGGAGGATGATAAAAGGGAAGGACACACAGCGAGGGTACTGCCGGGACATTATCGTGTCGGCGGCGGTTCAGGTGGTGGGCACCAACATGGTGCTGCCCGCCGTGTCCAGCGACCGCCTGCAGCCCCTGGAGGAGTACACCACGGACCTGGCCGTGTGCCTGGATTCCTGGGTGGGGACCTCCAAGGTGAGTGAACTCCCAATAAAATCATCCACACAAACACAGGTTAATTTATTAAGCTTCTGTGATTGAGATGGAATAGAATACCACAAATTTGAACATTTTAAGACGTTTTTTTACAACTGATACTAATTTATAATTTGTTTATTATATCAGTAATAAATAATTTGTTTTGTATGTTGAAATAATATTATTGTTACATTCCGTTGCAATGATGATTGTCAGTTTCAAAACTGCAAATGTAATCTTGTCACATTTTGTAATAAGTTATTTACCAATAAGTTTACTCGAATAAGGATAGGTGAAAAACAAAATTAACTTTAAATATAGAAAATAATACTAATCTAATATAAAGATATCAAGAATATTGAAGACAGTATGGACATATTTGTTATTTTTGACAAATTATAATGTGCGATGTAAAATTTAAGTAAATAAAGTCTATGAAATGTTTGACTAATTTTCAATTTCTTTTAACATTTATTTGCACAATTCAACACAAAGCTCTATGATCGATAATAGGATGTCAGATAGTAAAGTCGGCTAGAGCATTTGCACCCCTTGGGGGATTAGACCCCCTTAAAAGTGTGCTGTTTAGTGACCTAATAGGGCTAAGAAGTGTCGGCAATGAGGCAGAAAAACTAGAAGGTGGCAGCTAGAGAAAGGAGGGTAGTAATGCTCAGAATTATCATGATATTTATTTGTACAATATTACAATATTCAGAACAATTGTAATCGTTGTAACATTTATAATATTTTTAACAGACATTACATTGACTGAATCATTGTATCCAACTATTCACCCGTCTTCCATGATCTATAAAATAAATACAGTAAGCCGTATACTTTTTGAAAAGCAAAGTGATACACATATTTCAGATCTAAGCTGAAAATTTATCTTTTTCATATTTCATACCCAAATTAAAATTCATTCTAAAATACCACAATGCCTCAAGACTAAAGTCTTCAACCAGTGCGTCTTGCCAGTCATGATGTACGGAACCGACGTGGACACTGACAAAAAGTCTAGTCTACAGATTCAAGGTCGCCCAACGTGCCATGGAAAGAACCATGCTTGGTATAACCTTGAGGGACAGAATTAGAAATGAATTTATTCGACAATAAACTAAGGTGACTGAGGTGGCTCTGAGTATAGGAGGGCTGAAGTGGTGGTGGGTTGGCCATGTCTGTCGGAGAACCGACAGGCGATGGGGAAGATGGGTTCTGGAGTGGAGACCGCGCACAGGATTCCGTAGAGTTAGACGTTCCCCTGTCCGCTGAACCGACGATCTGAAAAGGATTGCTGGACATAGATGGATGGGAGCGGCGATGAATAGGAGGCGGTGGCGTTCTTTGGGAGAGGCCTACGTTCAGCAGTGAATGACAGACGGCTGATGATATGATGATGATGCACTGAGGATGTTGGGGTTCATCGTCCGGACCGGAAGAGTTTTTAGGGA
Organism: Lepidostoma basale; assembly: GCA_022606425.2. Lineage (NCBI taxonomy): Eukaryota > Metazoa > Arthropoda > Insecta > Trichoptera > Lepidostomatidae > Lepidostoma > Lepidostoma basale. The sequence goes on along the minus strand of JAHDVF020001281.1, from coordinate 599,254 downwards.
TCCCAATGTGCTCAGAGTCCTATACAACGCATTGGTTCGGAGCAGGCTCGAAAGTGGTTCTGTGATATGGAGTTCTCACGAGGCGAGATATTCCGTTATGCTGGAGAGGGTTCAGAAAAAATTTCTGAGGTATCTCTACATGAGGGAGTATGGTAGCTATCCGTGGCTCTATCCCACGGCATTTCTTCTGGGAATGCTCGGAACCAATTCTTTACAGTTTCGAAGAGATGGACATCTAATAACCCATTTCTTCAGATTAATTAGGGGATACTTCGAGAACTCGGCCGTACTGGAGGATGTTGGTCTTTTTGTCCCCGATAGATATCTCCGACAGCGACAGCACAGATTGTTTTACCTACCGGCCGCCAGAACCAATCTGCCTCTGGTGACACCGGTGGGAAGAGCAATTAGTCTGCTGAACGCGGTCTCCTCGGAGATCGACGTCTTTCATGTTAGTGAAAGTACGTTCAGGGGGCAAATACTATTGACTTTAGAAAGTGTCTTGTCTTCCTAATGTCGAACCATCTCTAATGCGTTCCTGGTACTTTGTTGTATTTTTATGATCTTTTACCTGTACTTAATAGATGCCTTAAACATTTTCCTGTTTGTAATGTCATTGAGTTAATAAACTGATTTGATTTGATTTGATTTGATTGATGATTGTATATTTGTTTTGTATTTTTTTCTAACTGATCGCAAATATCAGATGAAGCATTCGTGTTTAGATTTAAAAAAAGTCTTAATGTGCCTTGAGGTGATTACATCACAAAAATGGCGCTTTATTAGAAGCATATTATTATTTTTTATTAAATGATGGCCAATTTATTAGATGGGCTATACAAATGTTAAAATGCATAATACTCAAGTTGTAATAAATAAAATAAAATAAGATAAGATTCTTCAAAAGCAAACATGAACTGTTTGTGGAAAAGGGTTAATAACCCATTTATTTGCTGAGTGTATTATAATACTCGTATGTTTTATTTATTCGGCAGATTGTAAATAGTAAGATGCGCCTGGTGTCGAGTGATGGCTCTCGCATTGAGTTCCCCGACGTGAACAACTGCATGCTGGAGGACTATGTACAGCGCAGGCGCAGGGGGGCCCGCCCCACGGGGCCCAACTACCTCAACAGCTCGGACTACTATCCCGGCCAGGTTGTCACCGGCCCCCTCGGCGTCCTGGACGAGGCCACCTGGCTTCACACCACCAAGGAAATGAAAACGGCCAGGAAACACAAGATGAGGGAGCAGAAAGTGAGAACTTAATTTATTTTATTCAAATAATCACGCTATAGAAATTCACTTCACAATGCCATAATGATACATAAATAATCCTGAAAACACGTCAATTATACACAAGAATTATACACAAAACAGTTTTTTTTGTTGAACCCTTATAGTCCGGCTGGTGGTAACAATAGCAGTCCGCATACATTCTCTGTGTTTAACGTGTAATATCCCGTAAATTTACTACTCCTGATCAAAAGTAAAAATGTGTATTTTATACACTCATGTATTCTCTGTGATTTAGAGTTAAACTTTTATCCTTTTTGTACAAAGATTTAATTCGATTTATCATCACACACACACAGTTGCATAACCGCCGAGCTACGAAGTGTTGGTTTCTCCTACTGTGTCGGAATCTTTGATTTTTAGTGTGTGGTTAATATGAAACAAAAAAAGTCTGATTATTTTTATAACATAAAAAATGTATAACATTTGACTACAAAATACAATTTATTTGATATTTTTATGTATTTTGTGTGAAGAGTAATTTAATTGTTTACAAGTGCGTTCCGATGTTTACAAATCTTAACCGGCCTATAAAAATTTGTGGTCTGTTCTTCAGAGGGTTGTTCCTCCTGAAAGGTGGATTCCCAGCTGTCCTTCCATCTTTTAATAGGTCTTCCACAAGGACGAGTCCTGGGAGGCTGATTATGTTGTGCAATATAGGGACTGATCCCTCCTTCGCTGTCTATTCCATCTTACAATGTCCATAGCCTCACATATCCCTTTTATTCTGGTGTTCCCCACGCAATCTCTTAGTGTCTTGCCTGCTATCATCCTCAATGTCTTCATTTCAGAAATTCTTCAAATTTGTTTAGACCTTAGTCATCAATATTAATATTAAATCATAAATTATTCATTCAGTATTGGATTAAGGATACTATTTGGCTTTTTATTTCATAGTTCTAATGCTTTAACGCACAACATAACATAGCAGTTATAATTTTTTCTAAACTTAAAGTGTTAACAATGTGGAATCCCATAATGATGAATTTTATATCATTTATATCATTCTCCCAATGATGTAGGTATAAAAAGTTCGAAACATTTCAGTATAAATAAACTCAAAAGTGGAAATTAACAGTTATAACCTAACCTGTATGTGAAAAATGTATTTAGTCACCAGATTTGAATTTTTATCCTTTGGCATGATGCTTCATTTTGCAATTGCTGTTATTTGTCAGTCTTCGCAACTAGATATTTAAACTGATATCTAATTTGCTTAATTTAATTAAACGCTTCTATTTGATCTAACTTGATAATACTATTGCCAAGTTATTGACAATACAAAATATCAATTATCTTAATGGTATAGAATAATTTTCATAGCATATCACACATTTCGTCTTTGATATTCTCACACATTACAGAAACGTAACATTTAAATTACAAGATTGTAAGATTTATAAGTTTTGATATTTCGTCATTCGTTATAATATGTATAGTTATCCCAATGCCATTGTTTTTGAGACGGAAATAAATATGACTGTTTATATTTCAATAGAGTGATGTAAAATATTATATTACTAGTGCGATAACAATGATGAATTTGTAATATGTTTTTTCTTTCTGATTAAAGTTTATTATTTAAAACCATAGTGCTTTTGTTCAACATATATAAAAAATATATTGTATTATCAATATTCGAATTTCAAAATATATTCTAACACATGGATGAAGAAATAATGGTTAAGAACGTGCGTGTACAATGTAAATGGAGTATGGATCCGAGGAAGATCGAGGATAACATGGCATGATCGGGTTAATCGAATTGTAAAAGTTGGCCATGTTAGAATTAGTTGTTGTATGAATCTAACTAACTAACTATCAAGCTGTTTCCTCAAAGGTGTAGCCAAAAATAATGGACTGCCACACTGTTCTTCCCTAACATACTTCTCTAGTTTTCTCAGCATTTATAGATTGTCATGCACGCACGTCGATTTCTCTGACTCGTGTGGCAGACATTTAATCCAATCCGACAGTCCAATCTCTCTTTCTATATGAAATGACGAATTTTTTTACAATATGTTTTTTGTTGTTTGTTTTTGAATTATACATTTTTTACATCTCAGGGTAATTTCGCTAATTAAAATTCAATTTTTACTGCTTTTGTAGAATTTTATAATGAATTGTCTGATAGATAATATAGTTGATCATAAAATTCTTTTATAGGAATATTTAGAATGTTTGGAAGCGCAGCATGGAACTGGCAGAAGAAGGATGAGAGCAGAATAAATGAGGTAGAGATGAGGTCCCTAAGACGTATGTTTGGTAGAACGATATATGACATAATCTCAAATGCTGATGTAAGAAAGGAATGTAGAACGGAAGAAGGTATTATGAACAAAATTATGAAAGGATCGCTGCGTTGGTTCGGACATACGGAGCGCATGGATGGAGAAAGAATGGTTAAGAAAGTATATGTTAATGATGTAAATGGAGTTCGGAGTCGAGGCAGACTGAGGAAAACATAGCATGACCAAATTAATCAAATTTTAAAAGTTGGTCATGTTAGAAGTCGGAAGAACCGACGTGCATGTATGACTCGCTGTGTGAATGTGGAGGAAGCTAGAGAGGTGTGCCAGGATAGAGTAGTGTGGCGGTCCATTCTCTCTGCCTACCTCTACGGAGAAATGGCGTGATGGTTTGTTGTTGTTGTAGAAAGTTTTTCCAGAGTAGCTGCACTTTTATCTTCTAGCTCAGTTTGCTTGAAGAGTTGTGTTTTTTCAACTAATAATAATAACTGATGTTTTATTCTCAGTTTACGGTCGAGAGTGTGGAGACAGAGAGCGTGGGTGTTCAGTGGCAGTGTCGGGCGCTGGGCGCCGGACCTCCTCAGCAGCCACGCTTCCTCGTGGAGGGAGAAGACCTCGCTCGCCTCAAGCTCCTCAATCTCTTTGAGCCCTGCACGCTGCAGCTGGGCGCCAGGAACTTCCTCACCACCACGCAGGGGGATGTCTTCTGTACCAAGGGCCAGTGGAAAAAGACGCAAAGTGAGTTTGATGCTTTATTCTTTTTCCTCTTGTGCCATATCAGGTTTCACCAAAATTGGCCATTACTTCTCTTTCTTGCGCCACCTGGAATAACTCCTGCACACACCTTATTCCAGTCCAATCTTTAATGTTGCATAGCCAAGATGTTTACCTTTTGCCAGGACCATGTTGTTCTTCAATCTTGTCCATTAACATAAGTTGGAGGATTTCTTAACTGTCTCCACGCAAGATGTGATCTAGGATAGGAAATTTTACAGACCTTAGTACGAGGCATATCCAGAAAGTAAGTGTACTGAATTTTTGTAGGTTATAATATTTTTTTATATAAACAAAAAAATTAGGTGGTTACCGTAGTACATATGTAAGCTATTTTTCGACATAGTCGCCATTCCTCTCAATGCAGGTGGTGAAGCGGGGTATCAACTTTTTGATGCCTTCCTCGAAGTAGTTTCCCGCCAACCCCTTCGTCTACTTCTCCACCTCCTCCTTGAAAACCTTTTTCCACCGAGGTAAAGAGATAGTAGTTTTCGGAGGTAAAGAGATAGTAATCTGAAGGTGCTAGGTCAAGGGAATGCTCCGGATGGTTCAGGACATCCCATTTAAACGAGGCAAGCAGTTCCTTCTGGCATTGTCGTGCAGCAGGCAGACTCCCTTTGTCAGCTTGCCTCTCTTCTGACTTCTGAATTTCTAACCAAATCTCTCCACGGTATACAAAGCATTCTATTTTGTACACACACATTTCAAATGCTTTTAACCGGTTCGTAGTATGCACTTTGAGAGTCCAGATTTTCGAATCATATATCAGAACAGGCCAGACAGAACACTTTAACATTCTATGCCTAAGTTTCAAATTCGGTATATTATTGCAGAATATTGTCTTTATTTTATTGAACGTACTATGTATGGGCTATTTCAATCCTACATTTCACTTCCACAACTGGGTCTATTGACTTAGTAATCATGTTTAGCATTTTGATTATTTTTTTGTTTTTAATTGGTTCATATAATTATTTGATTGAATATTATTATTGTTTTAAATGTAGAATGAATATATTATGGTTATTATTCCAGGTAAATTATACAGAGCATTGCGTCGTCAAACGAGACCTGCCAGATCCAGAGATACCAAAGAGGCAGTTGCGAAGGACGCAGCTACCAACACACAGACACAAGACTCCAATGCGACTAACAAGCTCACCTTCCGCATATCCTGTAAATACAAGAAGAGGCAGTCCTTACACAATCGGGACGCCAGAACAGTGTTCGTGCACAATGCTCAACCACATCCGACACAGCACGAGAGCAAGCCCCACAACTGCACCACCACCAAAGACTCCACCAGTGATTCTACAAAAAAAGATGAAAAAAATCCTCAATCGAAATTGGAAGTGGACATTGTCATCGTGGATGGAGAATCAGCTGCAACTACGGGCACCGAAGATCAGCACGTAGATGAAACATTAAACAAAATTGAAGATTCAGATTCACATAGTAAACCGTCTAGTTCGCCGCATCTCTGCGATCTCAATTCGAGATTGGATGTCCCGGACGTTACTCTGAACGGTAGAAAAAGTATCAGCCCGGATAGGTCATCGACACCAGATATTTCTGGATCTCCAGAGGTGCACAAGAAACTACGCAAATCAAAACTGTAAGTATATTAAAACATTATTCTGTTATTAAATATGTTTTAATGCATACTATATACCCATTTTGATTGCTGTGTACTATTTATTAGTCTTATTAGAATTGGGTTTTAATTAACCAACTAACCTCTAAAAATTAAAATAAAGTATGCTAAAAATTGTTAAATCGTGAGATATGTATCATTTTTAAGGAAATTTGTTTCTTGTACATACCACTCTAGCCAGTTGAGTCAATTGAGTATACTGTATGCTCTTTGTCTTGCATATTCCCTATAAAAAATCTTTCGGTGTATTTTCAACCAATTATGGAAACATTTTTTCCACTCTGAAGCTGATATTATAGAAACATGGTTTTGAAAGTCTTCAACAGCTTCTTGAGGTGATGAAAATCGCTGTCCACACATCTTTTGTTTGACAGTGGGGAACAAGAAAAAGTAATTAGGCGATAAATCGGGTAAATACGGGCAATGAGACATTAATTCAATGTTTTTCTCCCTCAAATTTTCAGTTGTTTGACGTGCTTTATGGAAGCTGGCATTGTGATGAAGAATGATGCGACGTTTTTTGTTGTTTTTCCTTAGTCCATCGAAGGCCGTTGGCAAACAAATTGTTGTATACCATTCAGCATTAACAGTTCTTCGATCCTCTAAAGGAAGGGTTGCAACATGTCCAGTACAACCGAAGAAACAAGCGATCATTTTCTTGGAAGTGCTCTGTGAACGAACAACTTTAGTGGGATTGGGTTCATCGTCAAACACCCAAACAGTAGATTGTTGTTTACTTTCAGGTTCATACGAATATATCCAAGTTTCGTCTCCTGTAACAATATTGTATACAGAATTTGAACGTCCTCGTACGAATTTTTTCAACACTAAGACACAACACGAGTCTTTTTTTGCGTTTCGATCTAATTATGCAGAACCCATCTGGAACAAACCTTTCTCACATCTAAATGCTCAGGCAAAATCGATTGTATTGCAGTCTGCGATATGCCAAAAGACGCCTCTATCTGTCTGAAAGTCACATGTCGATCTTCTTTAATCATGTTGCCCACAGCATCCATGTTTCTCGGAATAACAACCGATTTTGGCCGACCTTCTCGACATTCATCACTGACGGACGCACGACCACGATGAAATTCTGCATACCAATTGTAAACAGTCTTCTCTGATGGTGCTTCATTACCAAAAGTTGCACGAAGCGATTCTATGCATTGTTGTCGAGTAAGGCCTTTTTTAAAATGATAAATCATCCAACGCAAACCTTCACGAGTGATCTTCATTTTCACACAAACTTGCCTCTTTTAAACGTTCACTATCAACAATCTAATCGCTCAATTACTAAGTTGTCACTGGCTTCGCAATAACAAACGTCAATGTTCACAAATACAGTGATGCCATAACTCAATAACGCCATTTATTGTTCGATTGTAAAAACATAAAAGGCAACCCTCGTATTTAAGATAGAGTTAAACATCAATTTATTATATTACAATTTTTTATTAATTAAAACACTATTTTTAAATTGATTTTTTTGACATGTTTTGAAGGTTTTACATGTCTAAAGTGAATAGTGTAATAAAGTATTGTGAAAATATGTTTTGTGAAAGTTATTCAAATATGAATCCACAACACAAAGTCCCGAATATAGAAGAGGTAGAACACTCCCTGTAATTAAGAGCATTTATCCCTAGAACGATGCTTCGTTGATTTGAAAATAAAAGATTTCTAATTAATATACATAATACAGTTGTGAAATTATAAAGAATGAATTATTCTTAATTTATTAGTTGTATTTGAATATAAATGAATGTCAAATATTTTGCTATACTAGTGATACTAATCATAAAGATAATATATATGTTTTTGTATATAAAATTAACATGATTGATCTCTAACACGTATTTGCAATGCTCTAAAATAGATAAGTTTTTTCTAGTCCCATCCTCATTGCTTGTGTGTGGTTTGCGTAGATCCCAGTCGAATAACAGTTCCAATGACAACCTGAATGTGGTGAACGGGGACCACAAGCCGATCACGCTCCGCGGTGACCTGGACGACTCGGACAACTGGGATAACACTAGTTCCGATGAGGGGACCAACTCTGATAGGTTTGTTACGGTTCTGAAGCATTTATCTGATTGGAATACATTATATTCTTGTTCTGCATAAGACAACACGCACTCTATATTAAAATTATCCTTCAATTTTTAAAATCGTGGTATTTATTTTATTATTTTAAATTCTAGTATTTGAAGATTTTTAAATTGGTGCACAAGTTATTTTTATACAATTTTTTTTTTTAAACTTGGAACTTAAATTGTAAATGTTCTTACTGCATTTATTGTGTTACTGTTACATATGGCCTGTTTGTTTAAAATATTTTTTTATATAGCATATTTACTTTTATAAGAAGATTAATTAATCAATTGGTTTCCATACTTATATAATATAAATGAAGTTGTTTAATAATTTAATTATTTGAATCTTCTGAGAACATCTGAGATAAAGGTTCTAACTCCTAAGAACATCTGAGATTCTAAGATCCATTACTGGAAAAATTCTTCGAGATTGTGTCCGTACCGCAGAAATAAGAGAAACTTGCAAAATAAAGGACATTGTTCGGTGGAGTAGATCCAGAAGAAGATATTGGAGGGACCATGTGGAGAATGGATAGTGACAGACTCGCATATACAGCCACTAACGAAATCCCCCCAGACACTGTCCACCTGGAAGACCACCTAAGAGATGGAGGGACAGTTGGACCGCATGTGAGACATTATATTTCAGGAGATATTATTTCTATGTCACAGATCGTCGAATATATTAAAATAAAAAGAAGATTAATTGGTTGAACAAATAATATGAATCAATTTGAACAATTGTAAAGTTGGATTCATCCAGACTCCTTCACATTGTATTGCACAGTCAACCCCAAGGTAGATGACCCCTGGGCAGACCACCAAAAAGATGGATCAAGAACTATCGACCCAGACATTATTCCGTGATCAAATATAAGCATGCACATATTATGTGTAATGTTAATAAGTATTTACATAATACACAATTGCGATCATCTTTTTTTAAATTAAATATATTTTTTTTAATTAATGTTTTTATGGTTATGTTAAAAATGTTCATTTAACCGCTATTTCACTTTTACTGCCCTGTAAATTCTATTTGATCTGTGTGGGTGTATATTGCAAATGAGATTTTTGCTTCTGATAGTTGCGCAACCTGGTCTTCTCACTGCTCCTCGAGCCCCAACAACTCGTGGCGCGGACGCCGACTGCCACAACTGGTCACCAAGTTCCTGAAGGGCAAGCGGTTGAAGAGGAGTGCCCAGCGTGAGCCTGGAGGGCCCAAACCACGGCCCGGTGACCGTCTCGCAGTGGAGACTTTGGCCACCACCAGCAAGGCTAATGTCGTGTGGCAGGTGATTGCATTATTCATATTGCTATAAAATGTTTTGTAAAAAAAATTACAAAAATATAATCTTTCGTTAATCTAAATTTTTAATGATAATTACATACAAATTATTATATGTAATTATCATCTTCATCTTCTTGTTCCTCTCATATTGGAGGTTGGACAACATCATGGCTCTTGATACAGTAGCTCTAAACATATACTAGGTGTATGCATAAATCATTTGCGGTTTCACGTAAAGATGGCGCCACCGAACAGTACGTAGCTTATGAATGTGACACTACATCAGTTTATTCGTCTGACATTAACCTACACACACACACACACACACACACACACACACACACACACACACACACACACACACACACAAGTTGAGTCCGCCAAACAATAGCGTCTGTATTGTATCGTTCAGTGATCATATCGACTTTGGTGCCTGAAAAATAATATTTGCGGCACGCATTGCTTTTCTTATTTAATCAAAAGAAAAAGGTTGTGGAAAGTCGTCGTTTGCTGGTAGAAACATATGGTGAACACGCTCCATCGATTAGAACATGTGAGACATGGTTTCATCAATTCGTTTCGGCAAGAAGACCATGCTTTGTGTCTGGTAGGACCAGAGCGGTATTGTGTATTATGAACTCTAGAAGCCCGGCGAAACCGTTAATGCACAACCCTATCGCCAACAAATGATTAATTTAAATCGCGCATTGATCGAAAACCGAACAGAATGGGCCAGAAGAGACATGGCAAAGTGATTTTGTTGCACAGCAAAACCAGTGAAAGACACCTCGAAATCGCTTGAATAGGACATCCTTCCGCACCCGCCGTACTCCCCCGACCTGGTGCCATCCGACTATCACCTTCGCATCAATGGGGCACGCGCTCGCTCAGCAGCACTTCAGTAATTTTGAGGAAGTTGGAAAATGGCTTGACGAATGGTTTGCCGCAAAAGACAGTTTTTCAGGAATGGTATTCATAACTTACCTGAAAGATGGGCTAAGTGTGTAGAAGCATATGGCCAATATTTTGAATAAACTAAATATCAATTTCCCTTGAAAATTACGTGTTTTCTTTACCACAGAAGCCGGCAAAAACTTATGCATACATCTGGTATGTTGTGCAGCAACTGAACCATTCTTGAAGGTTTTCTAATCAGGATTTTATTTTTTTCCCCACATTTCTTTTTCTATTAATTTTACATTTAATAATCAGTCGCACTTGTATTTATTGTTTCTCATAAGGTTCCCGAAGTACTCTGAAGTACTCGAAGTTCTCCGCATTAAGGTCATGATAATTTATTTTTCTTTATTAATTCGCTGCAATACTTTCTCATTCGTGACTTTCCGTCCATGATATTTTTAACATTCTACGATATATCCACACTTCAAAATCATCCGACTTTTTAATGATAGCTATTGTCAAGGTCCATTTTTCCAAACCATAGAACAAGATGGGTAGCACGTAACATCGTACTGTTCTTATTCATAGATGAAGTATACATTGAATTGATAAAATTGATCAACGAAGAATAAAATCTAGACATCCTAATCAAATTTTTTAATAATGTATATTCCACGGATATAATCCCTGAGCAATGGCTGAAATCCACATTAACCCTTAAAGGCCGGCGAGAATTTGTTAGTTGAAGTTATAAAGTTAAATAAATAACTTATAACGTAAATTCAAACCATCTCACATGCGTTCCTGGTATTATACGAGGTGTGGCAATTAAATTCCGAGAATTTGTAAATAAAACAGGCCAATAAAGTTAGCACCCAAATTATTTTAACGGTCTTCACAATAGTCCTTTCCCAACTCAGATCAACATTTCCAACATTTCTCCCATGATTGGAAGCAGCCTTGATAGTCCTTTTAGTCACAGGGGGCCAGTCGGGACTGTAGGGTGGATGCGGTAATTTTGGGATACTTTTTTTCGCCAAATATTCCCTCAAAATTAAGGAGGAATGAGCCGGTGCGTTATCATGGTGCAATTTCGGGTCGTTTACGGAAAACACGCTGTAGCAGCCGCTCCAAAACTTCAACATAGAACTTTCTAGTCACTGTCTGGCCCTCGGAAACGTATTCACGGTGAATAATGCCATGAATATCGAAGAAAATGATCAGCATTGCCTTCAGCCGTGATTTTGACATCCTTACTTTTGTTGAGCGCTCCCCATCCTCTTCCACCCACTGTAGGCTTTGTCTACGGGTCTACAGACACTCATCTCCATACACCTGCCGTAATTTTCGTAGGATTTCTGCAGGTTTTACATCAGTTACGACCAAAAATCTGATCACAGCATGTTGCTTAAAAACCGAGTCAGTCATTTCTGCGACCGAGTTAAAAAACTTGTATCAGAAAAACACCCATAAAAAACGAACTAGATGCCTGATTACCATGAAATCTTCACTGCGACTGAGTGGAAAAACCTATCTAACAAGGCGCATGCATGCCAGTCATGCAGTATTGCCGGTTCGCACGCCACAACTAAATTCTCGGAATTTAATTGCCACACCTCGTATGTTATATTTTACCTGTTCCCAATAGATAGATGCCTTAAACTATAATTGTTGTTTGTAATATCTTTTGAGGAAATAAACTGATTTGATAAATAAATAAATAAAATTTAATTTCCAGGATGGAACTATAGAGCTGGGCATCCCGTCGTGTGAGCTGTATCCTATCCACCATCTGGACGGGCAGGAGTGTTTCCCGGGTGACTTTGTGATCAGCGGTAGTGGCACACCCTCACTGCGTGATTACGGTGTGGTGCAGAAGGTGGATCACCACGGCCGCACCGCAGTTGTCAAGTGGTTCCGCACCTACACCAGCTGCCAGGAGCCAGTGTGAGTCACCTTTATGAAACTATATTTTTGCTAGCTCAGAATATAGTTAAAATCACAATCATCGCATTTTTTTTTTCAATATATGGTTGGTGCCTATTTGATGATCTGTGTTCATAAAGTTGGACTTATTTTGGATTAAAGAAAAACAGTTTTTGGGCTGCACCAATATTTTTATAGCAAATTCAACATATTATGCATTTTACAATTTTTATTATGTCGGAGAAATCAGTTTTTCTACACATTCATCTACGAGATCTTATCTCTACTGCATTATTCTACTTTCATCCTTCTTTTGCTAGTTCCATGCTTCGCTTCCATACATAAGGGAACTATAAATACATCCATAATAAATACAAGAACACCATTGTTCACTGCCATTTTAGCTTTTTTGGATAGGCTTTTGTTTGCGATGAAAACTTTATGTGCACCATTTACTCTGTTGCCTGCCCCAACCCTTCTTTCAATATCCTTTTCCACTCTCCCATCCTTTGTAAACATAACTAACTAACCATCACGCCGTCTCCCCCAAGGAGTAGGCAGAAAGAATGGACTGCCACACTTAAACCGATGCGACACTCCATCAGTCACTTTTCGCCCCCGCGGGAGAAGCGATGTGATGGGTTGCGAACCTCATCGCCACTTTGTAAACATACTTTTTAAATAAACAAATGAATCCACTTGTTCCAGATTTTTACTGTTCACGCTAATGTTGAAGACTGACATGGTTTATTATTTTTTTTAAATAATTACCTTGGACTTGTTCACATTCATCATTAAATTGTATCATTTGCATACCTCATTGAATAATTTATATAAAATTTGTACTATTTTTTTCATAGTTTAAGTCGTATGACCTGTTTATGACAGTAAACTTAATACTCATAAATAAAGAACTCAATAACTATATCAGTAGGCCAAGCATTAATATTTTTTTATGTTAAATTTTTGAAGTTATTAATGCTTGAATTAATGGAGAAGGTGTGCCGTGTGCAGGCCACAGCTGATAGCGGAGAGCGAGGTGAGCGTGTACGACCTGAAGGACCACCCGGACTTCCAATACCGCCCGGGAACCGTAGTCATCCGAGTGGCCAACTTTTCGGGCACCGAGTCCACGTGCACAGCCGGACAGGTCAGTACCACTAGCTCTCTCCATATATAAATCTCTCGCCATTTTGTGTATTTGAAAGATTTTATGAATATTTTTTCATCGTTTCTTCTATATTCGCCTTCACTATGTGTTGTAGCTTCATATTTGAATAAATAAAATTGCACTTTGTATTTTCACAATACTTATTTTACTTTTTATAGACATGTTTAGGTTGTGACCCAACCCTTTTCAATGTACAAATTTTAACCTTCAAATTATTTTTTAATATTATTTTACAATTATTTAAACTTTTTTAAAACAAAAATAATTTTTAAATTATAATCTCCACTTATCAATTTGAGTTACTCCTATATACAGGGTGTGGCGTAAAGAGTATATAACCTGTTAACCATGGGTGGGGGGCGTCATGACTGATCAGAAAATGAAAATTTATGTTCAGTGAAAGTGTGTGGAGGCAGCGGTGCGAAAAATAAATGAGTCGGGGTATGCGCGCAGGATCAAACACTCATTTATCAAGCGACGCAGAGCCTGTATTAGGGCCTGTGGTGCTCATTTTGAGCATTTGTTATGATATAATGAATATTAATAAAAACTGTTTGATGTTATTTTTTGTTTTTAATAATTAAAGCAGATTTTCACAATTACCTGTAATTTAAAAAATAATACAACCCGATCCCCTTAATAGGCATATTCTTTGAACTGAAAGCTGAAAATAGAGCGTTTTATACCGTTTTGAAATTGTGATAAAATGGGCAAACTTATTTTGACTTGGTCACACAGGTCGCGATACATTTTTTTTTCACCACAAGAGCTCAAACTTTCTATTTTTTTTTTCGTCTAACTAAATTTTGAATTAAATTACCGAATAATAAAAAAACCAAACAAATGGTACAAAAATAGCAGTTCACATTTGATAGCGCATTTATCCAAGAGTTTCAAAAAACAGACTGAGAAAATACCTTGATTTGTGATCATGTCATCGAATAGAGTGACCCGGGGGGGTAATTTTTTATGTAATTTAGAAAATGGCCGAAAACTCGAAAACCATGACACTTTCACTAATAATTTTTTATTTTCTGATCAGTCATGATGCCCCCCACCCATGGTTAACAGGTTATCTACTCTTTACGCCACACCCTGTATAATATATCTAAAGGGCTAAGTTATTATTTTTATAATATATTATTTTTATTTATTTTTATTGAACTTCATACAAAACATGTTGAGATAAATACATTTTAAATAATGCAAAAATTGTGCTCGTTTTTAATTTAAAAAAAAAAGCGTAATTCATAATTAGATTTTTTATAACTAATAAACAAACTAACTCCGAAGGAGTAGGCTGTAAGAATGGACCACCATACTGTTGTTTCCTGACATATTTATCTCGTTTCCTCAACTTTCAAACATCGTGTCATGCACGCACGTCAATTTCTCCAACTCCTTACATGCAACATTTAATATTTGATTGATTTGATCGTGCCACGTTTTCCTCGGTCTATTTCTAGTTTTGTTTACATCGTTCACTTATTCTCTTGTTTTTACCATGTTATATGAATGGATAAGTTATTCATTTTATAACTTAATATATTGATTTGATTTTTTTTTTTTTATGTATTGAACTTCATATAAAACTTTCAAAGCATGTTGAGATAGATATATTAGAAAATATTAAATAAATAGAGTTTATTTTTTTTCTATTGAACAAAGTATTTCAAATTAATAATCAACAATGATAATTTTGAATAGGTTATTGACAATTTCCCCTCGGGCCGTGTGAACGTGTGGTGGGTAGACGGTCACTCCAGCATGTGTTGGCCCCAGGACCTTTACAAGGTAAATATTCTTTTGCATTAGTGAGTATACCTTTCAGGACTAAATTATTAATATTACTATGCTAGAATATCATAATATAAATTGGCAAAAACAGATGCAAGAATGAGTACGAGAATATTTTGAATACAAGAGAGCGAGAGAGGAATATTCTATTCTCTTCGAAAGTAATTCGAAATGCACACGATGCGCATGCCCGAGGACATTTCTGGATTATTTCGAATTTTGTTCAGATTATTGTTGTATGACAGAAGTTTAGAAAACAAAAGTAGAACAATTTGGTATTGTTAATTTTGAAATTATTAAGGTGTGTGAAAAAAATTTTTTTTTCGTTAAAATTTAAAACTTATTACTGATTACGATTGTACAGTGAATCAAGTTTTTAAAGGGTAGAAAATCTTTACTTCCGTGAATATTTCGCGGGTTGCAACTAGTCTATTTATAATTGTGAATAACATTTCCATTTTCAAAATTGTATAATTAAGGTTTGTTTGAAATTTTCTATTTTTATTTTCTAGACTAATCAGTTTTCTACGTAATCTCTCTTTTGTATCTGGACTGAAAAACTGACTCACCGTGGTGAAGATGAGTAAACATTCTTGATGTATGCTTTTTGTATACAAATTCTAGTTTTTCTATTGTGTATGCTTACAAAGTGTTGTATCTGTTTTGTTGAGATTGCCCCATACTTGGGACATGTCACTGAAGTAGGGATTTAAATAGCTTTGTCTAATAATACATATTATATTTTACATTTTGCAATTTAAAAATAGTTTTTTTTTTAAAACAATAATGTACAAGAATGGCCAATACCTGTTGGAATAGCTTTCCAACAGGTATTGGCCACTGACTAATTGCTTCAGTGTGCCAGAGAGATAATCTCAGCCTAGGAGACATAATCTGCATCGTAGCAGAACAAATTTCCTAGTGAAAAATCATGACTTATAGTACTGTAATCTAGACTGAATAGGATGTTAGCCAATGTAAATGAATGAGCTGATTATAATGACATTATATTATTCAAGGAGCGAATAGCCACATATTTAGTAATTCGATCTTCTTCTTCTTTTAGTCCTGTCACACCTCCGTGGTGCATAGGGCCTCAAGGAACCTTCTCCACCCGACTATCGTATCCCTGATGCCTAACATCATCCCAAGTGAGGCCTGCTGCCTTAACCTCGTCCTGCAGGGCTCTTCTCCAGGTGGCTCTAGGTCTGCCTCGCTTTCTCTTTCCCCCCATAGGTGACCAGTCTAGTGCGATTTGCGAACAAGACCAAATGCGGTGTACGATAAAAATAAATATTTGAACGAGCATTATCGAGATGTACATACAAAATAGTTTTTATTACTAATTGTTAGGTAATGTATTGGCAGGTCGGGGAGTATGACTCGGACGAGGGGGACTTGTGGGCGGAAGATGGCACGGGCTCGGAAGACTCGTGGGAGACGCAGTACTCGGGCGGCTCCGGGGACCGTGGGCCTCGTGAGCGGGACTCTGCGGGCGGCGAGTCCAATATGGAGAGCGCGGTCAGCGAAAATACTCTCGGTGAGAAATATACTAATAATTAACTACTAATCCTGACTTACAGATACTCTCAATAGAAATAAATCAATTGCAGAATTTTTTCTATATTTGCTTTCACTTTGTGTCGTGGATTCACATTCGAATAAATAGAAACGCACTTTGTATTTTTTTTAATTGCAGACATGTTGTGGTCCTTTTTCTATGCACAAATTTTAACAATAAATAAAAAGAGAGTTTTAACTGATTTTAACAATATTTTTTCAGAATATGCTAACCATCTAATTGAAAATGATCATTCATTTAATATATAATAGATAACAGTATTGAAATTTTGCATGTTGATAATAAATAATCTTGATATTTTAGAAATAAAAAAGGCCATTAATATTAACGATAATATTATAAACAACCAACTAAATTTAAATTCATTACGCATGTTCAAAATGTTGCATATTCAAAATGTTCCCGTTATCTCCCCCCCTCTAAATCCTAATTAGTTATAATTTATCTTCATCCTTAGGCATAACTCTAACCCATTTTTAGTTATATAAGTGACGATTCTGCATTTATTTATTGTTAAAATTTATGCATAGAAGAAGGACCAAAATGTGTCTGAAATAATATATAATAAAAAATTATCAAGTGTTGTGATAATACATTGTGCGTTTCTATTTATTCAAATAATTACAGCATATTAGTAGCTTAATAATAGATTATTACCATGTATATTTTACTGCCACTGTGAGGAGACGGTACCGCCCACATTGAGATTGTATGGTATGGATTAATAATATGTATAGTTATGACCTCATGTGCAGGAGAGTTCCCCAAGGTGCCGCGCATCCTAGAGCCTCGTGCTGCTGCCCACATTGAGAAGGGCAGAGCCGCCATGGCCAAGCTGGAGGAGATGTTTTCTAGGAATCCTGCCTTGCAAAACCAGGAGGTACTGAGATGTATAATTCTTATGTTGTTTGTTGTTATACAGTCGATTTCGTCCACTGCTGGACACAGGCCTCCCCCGTACTTCTCCACACATTCCTATCTTATGCCTTCTGCATCCAGTCACTGCCAATTTTCCTTATTTCATCAGACCATCACGTCCTCCTTCTACTTCTTCTATCTTCACGAGGTCTCCACTCTGCAACGCTTCTGGTCCATTTTTCAACTCCGTACCTTCTACGCATCTCAGTGTTTTTTATTCGATCTGAGACTCATATATGTAGCGTGGCTCTTTCATGTTTCCTTTGTGCTACACCGACCATAAGGCCGATTTGGCGAAGGAGAAGCGTTTCTGCTCCATATGTCTGCTTAAGAAAATAAAATAATTTGTTTTTCCTTATCTTCTCAACCACTAGAAAAACAGCCTACTTATCCAATAGTGTGATAATCCACATAATTGAATAAATAATGTTAATATTGTTATTTATTTTTTTAAATTAATATAAAAACACGTGTAGATAGTGTCGAATGAAAATATAAGAAGTGAATGTGGTGCGAATGAAAGTGTTATGAACAAAATAATGAATGGATCATTAAGATGGTTTGGACACATGGAAAGAATGAATGGTAAAAAAAGTATATATTAATGAAGTAAATGGAACTAGAAAAAGAGGAAGACTGAGGAAAACATGGCACGATCAAATAAATCAAATATTGAATGTCAGCCATGTGAGGAGTCAGAGAAATCGACGTGCGTACATGACACAATGTATGAATGTTGAGGAAGCGAGAGAAGTTTGTCAGGAAAGGAAAGTGTGGCAGTCCATTCTTTCTGCCTACTCCTTCGGGGAGACTGCGTGATGTTTTGTTAGGCTGATAAAAATTAACTGCTTTGGAATTAAACAAGTTTTTTTTTTAAATAACAAGTTAAACTAAAATAAAAATAGTTTCAGTGAATTTCTATGAATTGTTAACAATTAAAACTGCATTTCTATTTCTATTGTATTTTTTTTAGATAATGAGAAAGTTATTGAACCTGTATAAAGACTGCCGCTTTCTAGACAGACTTCTTGGAACCTCGTTCTTCCATGAAGACCATTTTCAGGTAATAAAATTTTTTTAAATACTTTCTCACATATAATATTTTTGGGTAATTTAGAACTGAGATTAAAATAGTAAATGCCTATTTGCAGGGTCTCCTAGAAAGGGTTCGCGAGCGTGGAGGCAGCCGGGACCTGGGGGCTGCGGGGGGTTCTCGGCGGGTGCACAATCAGGTGCTAAGGCTCTTCTCGCACGATGAATCTGATGCCCAGGTGGTCTCCGTTGAACTAGCATGTTCTGCCAGCAATAGCATAGGTATTGTCATTAAAACATATTTTATGTATTACAAATGTATCGGTGATTTTTAAGTGTAATTATTTGCAAATGTAATATTAATACACTTTAAATTAGTATTTAAACAACTTTATTCTTTACAATAACGGTTTCGCTCTCACCGGAGCTTCGTCAGGGTTATAAAAGACACACAGTGTGACAGTTATAAAGAATAAAGTGATTTAAAAACAAATTTACAAGTGTGTTAATATTATATTTAATAATGTCACACCACAAATTAAGTGCTTCATATGAAAGTAATTATATGCATTGAATATGAGTGCTATTTTTGTTATTTGACTGCCATGCCTGTCTAGACAGGCTGTGGACAGGCAAACGGACTGGGATCTGTTGGCAACCGATAGGGTGAAGTGGAGAAGAGTTGTCGCTGCATGTCAGGGGATGGAGAGATGAAGAGGAAGGGGTTCAGCCGGAGGGACAGAATATCCTTGTCCGGAATGTGATGAAATGCAGACCTAATTCTTTTTGTGCTCCTTATGCTCATACTCACGGGCAATGGATATTCTTATTATGGCTGCTACGTATAGATTGTCTGAAATGTTAAAGAAAAATTTGCTTGTTTTTAGATTCTTCCGAAAAGGATATCAATAATTCTGCGACCTGGAAAAAAGATCAAGAAAACACATCGAATAAAGAAGATACCTCATTAGACACTGCAAACACTTCGATGCCTTTATCTCAACAGGAGGTGGAAAGTTTAGCATTAGTCAGTGATCACTTTGTTAAAGTGTATTGCTCCATCCACGGAGTCAACCACTGCGGAAGCGAGTCTAAAGGAGACCTTGCGGACACCCCCTGCCTTGACCTGAGCAACGTCGAGTGCAAATCCCCTGCCAGGAACACCAGTATGGACATAGACTGCATGAGAAATCTCTATAAAAATCTGGCCTCCGAAGGCGAGTGCAGTCTAAAGGAGCCGTTGCTGGACACCCGGCTGAATTCCTCGTCTAGTGATAGTTCCCTGTACAAGTACCTCACTCCTGTAGGCAGCATCAGCGATTTGACTGCCCAGCACGGAGAGAAGAGCCCCAGCGGTGCAGGCAAATTGAACGCTAACGAAGACTCGGGAGTGGACAGTCAGTCTCTCTCCATCTCGCACTCTGCAAATAATACTGTTTCCTCTAATGATTATGAGAGCAGTTTTCACACTAGCGACTTCATACAAGAAGATTCCATTAATACAAGCACACTTAAAGGTACAATTATTTTAATATTTCTTATTGCAAAATACACACTCTGATAGTCTGATATAAGTTCTGATTAATTAATTATAAATTGTTAAGGGGCGTTACAACCTGGAATGTGATTTTGATTTGCAAAAAACAATTAAATAAAATTGTGAAGATGTGACGCAGGATAATCATTGAATACATTTGTAGAAGGCATAGCCACCTTCTTATTAGGGTGATGCTTCTCAATGTACGATGCAACAGTTTTATTATTGCGCCTGAAGATTGTTGCTCTGCTATATCCTCCTCTATAATTTCCTGCTGTGGAACACAATGCAACTCCATAAGCTCTTCGGTGGTCAGCTCTTGACTGTGCTCTTTCATAATATGGAACTTCCCCTTTCTGTGTCACTCGTTATGCGAAATTTCATTCGTTAACCCTTTGGTTACCAAATGCCGATATATCGGCTTTTGCTACACCAATGATAAATGCCAAATCCGACAGATCGAAGTCATAATTTATAAAAGAATCATATAATTTTTAGACAGAGTGTGAGTGAGAGAAAATATCTTTAATAAAGTAATCACATTTAGAATTAAAACTTACTTCCTATGGCCATACAGCTCTTGAAGAGTTTTAGCCTCCTTGATGATTTTTTGCCAAGCTCCTCGATCCTGCGCCTTTTGCTCCCAGCAGTCTGATTCGCCCAAACTAGCCGGATCAGCCAGAACATTGTCCATTAGGTGTTGTCTAGGCCTTCCTAGAGGTCTTACTCCAGTTGGTCTAGACGCATACAGGGTCTTGATTGCTCTGGTCTCTTCGGTTCGGCATACGTACCCAATCCATGCTAGGCGACCAGCTCTCACGGTGCTCGTTATAAGGGGCTGCTGGGTCATCGTACGGATCTCTTGGTTGGTCCTATGCCTCCAAGTTCCCGCTGCAACACCGGGTCTGCGTCCCAGGATCATTCTAAGTATTCTATTCTATTCGTAGAATTAAAAGCCAATTTATAAATTATAAGTATCCCAAAATTGACGGAACCAAAGGGTTAAGGGTGCATTTTTTTCATAATCTGTTTTCCTCATTATGGTATTATAATTATGTACTCGTTATGAGAGGTTCCATTGTATTTTTTATAACTGTAGAATAATTTGTATAGCTGATAATGCGCATTGTTTCTTTACAGTCGCCCCCCACTCTAATCCTGTGAGTTCGTCTCCGGAAACTCAGCTGTCCACCCGGAATGTCTGCCAGAAGCTTTGCTCTCTAATAAACATACAGATGATGAAGGCGTGCGCGGAGATTAGCAGGTCAGTACTCCACCCCTCGCCCCGAATCTGCTTACTAGCTTTATCTCCCATTTTATAAATATTCACATTTGTCCGTTCTTAGATTTCTCTACCCGTCTCCTTTTATTGATTTTTCTGTAGTTGATCGGTTACAATAATCTTTGGATGCGGTAGAGGTATTTCGTTATTTCTATAGTAATTTGTTGATTTTTGGCATTAGACAGCACTTTATCAACTGTTTTCTAATTACCTCACCATATCATACTAGAGCAATCTATACATTTTAGACAGTTTAAAAATCGATTTATCATACCTAGATACACCCACCTATGGTTTATGCAATTATTAATTATTTTTAACATTTATTTTGTCATATTCCTCTATGTTATCTTATTAATATTTTCTCGAACAAGGAAAAATTGTCTATTAGAATCTATAGGTCTGAATCTGTAATTAAAATTGTATTATTAAATGTTTCAATTTTGAAACACTGTTAACGAATTGCAATTTATTAATTAATTTTTATGAGATTGTCGCGACAGCTGTTGCGCCAACCTATGTTGGCATCATCAGGTGTTACAAACAACTGTTGCACTACGTACAACTGTGCAGTTTTTTTGTAACACCTGATGATGCCAACATAGGTTGGCGAAACAGCTCTTGTGATAATCTCATAAAAAATTGTGATGAGTATAATAACAGTGTTTCAAAAATTAAAATGTTTAATAATGTTGAAGTATCACAGTGTTTTGGGCAAAAAAAATAATTATTCGAACATTTTATTAGTGTTGAAATGATTTATTAACTTTTTCCTTCTATTATCTAATGTGTAAAATCTATTTCAATTGTGAATAATTTTAATATTTGATTTTTTTTATTGTGATGTAAAAAAGTTTTTGATATTGTTCACACATTATTTTATGGACTTTTGTCATTCTGGTGTGAAGTGAATATAAATGCATTTAAATTATGTGAAAAATATCCTTCGTAGTGCTTTTTTCAATTGGCAACATTGTCGCTACCGTTATGAAAGAACAATGCCGTAGTCCGCACTGAAGGGCAGGGTGGGGTGGGGTGGGGGAAGGGTAGGGATGTGTGCGCATGTGTTTTGCGTCACCACATGAAGTTGAACATTGCATGTAGATTGGCTTTTGTTTTCTCTTTCAGGCGGCGGCGATTAGTGTTAGCGGATTTCCTAAATAAAGTAATATGTCAAGTGGCACAGACCTCTACTGAGGCCCCGTTGCCATACCGCTTTTCTGAGTGAGCCTTCATTTTCGTTTTTTATTTTCTAACCATATTTGTTGCATTTGTACTGTATGTCGACAAGACGGGATTACATCTAAGCCTAACTTGTGACTCATTTGTTGTTTCTTGAACCGTGATGCAAAACTCCAAATTAAAAAATTAATACGAATGAAAACATCTATTTTCTAGAAGTCTTATTATATTTTATGGGAATGACACGTTTTGCCTTTCTAAGGCATTATTAAATGACATTTGATAATGCCTTAAAAATTCAGAACATATTGTCATTCCCATAAATTATAATAAAACTTTTAGAAAACAGACGTTTTCATTATTCAACATGGAGTTTTACATCATGGTTCAAGAAACAAATAAAATAAAAACCTTTTTAAAAAAATTCACTACTAGTTTTTTAACTGTTAAAATATAAAACGGTGTTTATGGTATCACAATTTATTATTATTATTTATTTATTTGCAAGAGCTGTTTTGTCAACCTATGTTGATTATAACACCTGATGATGTCAATAGGTTGACGAAAAAGCTGTTGTGAAAAAAAAAATCTATAAACAGCGTTTTTAATTTTAACAGTTAATAATGTTGAAGTATCATAGTGTTTCAGCCAAAACAGTGGACTACCTTTTTTTATTTTCTAATTTATATATCATAAGTTATTTATAGTATGTAATCCCGACTTTTTCAAAATATTTGTTATTAAATTTTTGCACAATAATGTCACATTCAGAAGTCATTTTAATCCTTTAAGACTATAGAATTTAATTAATATAAAATATTAAATCTAGTTATGATTTAAATTTTTTATTATGTTTTGTTTCATATATCAATTTTAAATTTAATAGACATATTTTCTGATATAATAAAAATGTGTTATTTATTATTTATCTTTAACATATTGACTGCCAAGGTACTTCTCAGAATTCTGGTGTGAAAGCCAACTTAATTTAATCATCTTATATTATTTTAAAAAATAATTCTAGTACATACATTGTTATCAGCAAAAAGTATATGAAATACATTTTCTGTTCATGTAAACCAATCTTGTTGTTTTGTTCTCCTCTCTGAGGCTCTCTATTCTTATTTATATTGATGCATTAAGAATTTCCACATAGCTATACAAATATGGCAACTAAATAAAGTACAAGATAATTTGTAGTTGGCTTCCTAAGTAATAACGCAAACTACGAGTCATCTACCAGTTGGCAGTCAACGTGTTAAGTATTGAATCCAGGTCTTAAAGGATTTAATCTGTTTGATGTGAGAATATTGTGATTTTGTTGTAACTTTTGTCTGTGATGCACACTATTTTATAATACACTGTTGATTTTTTTTTATTCAGTAATTGTTTTCCTCATCATTTCACTATATTTTGCCAGTTCACGCATCACTTGTACACCCTGTACATTTATTTTGAAAGATATTATTTAATATATCTACTGGACACTGTTAAGCCGAATTCCAGTACTCGGTGCTTATATCTTGAAATTGTTTGTTATTATATATTTATTTTGAATTCTTCTGAAAACTATGCGAGGTGAGAAAACTATCAACTTGGTTTGTTTAACAAAATTGTCATTGACATAGAATGTTTGTTTTTAAAAGTAAATTATTTATAGACCTCTTCTCTTTATTTTTAATTAAAAAATACTAATTCATATGTAACAAAAATAACTTATTAGATATGGTGTCACCTTTCTGTGTTTGTAACATATTTACAATATGAGTTTAAAACAATAAAAATATGATTTATAATAGTTAGTAGTATTTACTTTACAATGTGAATTTTATCCCGATTACCAAGGTGTTTTTGTTTTATCGTAATAATGTTTTGAAAACCATAATAAATTTTATTTATTTTGACTGAAAACTGACTAACTGTAACCAGCATATCTCTTTAGTATATTTTAACATACAATTTGAATGTTTCAGGCAATACGACACACTGGTTGTTAAAATGGCCGAGGACAGAGACTCCACCAAAGAAACCGATAAAGAAATAGTAAAAGTCGTAGAGCAGCCTCCCATGGTCGTGCGGCTGGAACCAGAGGTGCCGTTAAAGATGCCAATATTTGAGGATGGTTTGAGGATCGCAGGTAATATATATTTTTTAATGTATTTTATTTAGTTTTGATTTGAAATTTAAAAGAAAAAGAATTGTGTGGCATTGTAATTTCATTACATTTACTGTCAATAATTCAGTACTTATTTGGCAAAAGGTCCCAACTGCTTTATTATGAATTTTACAGGAGAGCAAAAATAAGATTTTGTCATTATTTATAAAATGTTATTTTTGTTCCAAATTGTGTATTTCAAATGTCAATTTACGTAGCATAACTTTATCTACAAGATATATCAGTAACTAAATTCAAAAAAATATATTTATATATTTAAAAAAAATAGGGGTTGAATGCAATTGTACGTAATAAAAAAATACATTAAAAAAATGTAATAAAAAAAATGTAATAAAAAAAAGTACAGCTCTAACGTTTTGTCAAAACATCAAGTGTGCAAAAATAATACTGATGGTATATTTAACTCAATTTCACAAAAAAATGCATCTGGGACCTTTTGCCAAATAAGTACGGAATTGAAGGCTGGACATTACAAGGGTTCCGAGTGGTTTAACCCTTAACGTACCGTGTTCAAAACAAAACGCTCGCTCCCATGTGGTAAATTCAGTTTACCGCTAACTTTATCTAAATATCAAGCATATGACTCGATGAATCAAAATTTAATTTATGTCATCTTGTAGGGAATTTCATTAGGAATAGATCGATATCTATAACATACATGGATTATTTGAAAAACATATCATTATTAATTTTTTTCTGGAACTATGCGATTTCTGATATGTAATGCGTCACAGCATACGGGCGACTGGACATCGGGTCGGACTTGTCTGCGCGCCGCGGCCGGCGGGGCGAGGATAAAGGCACCTAGGCAAAATGTATAGTACGTTCAAGACAACGAGTACGTATTAATATTTGTCCCTTTTGGTAAAGTGTTAATATTTTCACAGTTCTGATATTATTAAGTTGCGTGCTGCGTTTCCATCCAGTCGGTATTATTACGTACCTATTGAAAAGGTCAAAGATATAATTTATAATACGTTCAAAACAGCGAGTAAGTATTTGTCACTTTTGATAAAGTTGTAAATATTAGCAAAACAAATTCTACCTTAACACGAATGAAGGTGAGGGCAGTCTTAGAAAATATTTTTTTTTGGGATGAAGGAAGTAATTTTTTGCTTTTTTTTTATTACGAAATATTGAGAACACTTCAATGGAGGATTACAATTTTTTTTATAATAGTAGAGTCCATAGGTTTTAAGAAAATCAACTTTAAATTGGCAGTGGAAACTCAATTGACCACATGGCAACGCGACGGTTAAACATAAAGAAGAGAAAATAAGCAAAAATTGTTTTTTGTTTCATATGTCATGTTCCACGGGTGGCATCTTTTAGGGTGACGTTTGAATTACAATAGCGCATTATTCTAATTCAATTAAATCAATATTCTAAATATCATTTTAATATTGCTTTTCAGACGTAGCAGATTTGGAGGAGCCATGCCTGCCGACTGACGTTGTGCCCGGATGTTCCGTGAATTCGGGAGAGGGCTTCTTCGTGCTGGATAGTGCTCCTGCGGTGCATCACTTCCGCCTCTCCCTGCTGCAGCCCAGTGATCCACGTGCCTTCCAGCAAGCCGTGCGGCGTGAACTCAGACTGCTGCGCTCACATCTACCACAAGGGGTTAGTCACATAACCTTACCTAACACAGCTGAACATTATTACATTATTTTTACTTTACTGTTTGTTGTACTTGGTGATTACATTCATATATCAAATTTGTAGTATTTTACAATACATATTAACAGTAACAATACATATTTATATTGATTTAAGAATGGCTAACAGAAGAAATGTTTTTATGGGAATGACATGACATTTAAAAGTGCAAAATTTGATAATCCATTGTTTTGGCGGAAACACTTTGATATTTCAATATTATCGTTGTTTAATTGAAACACTGTTATAATATCAAAATTGATTTAATTTCTATGAAATTGTAGAGTTGATTGTAACACCTGATTTTGCTAACATTGGTTAGCAAAACAGCTGTCAATTTCATAGAAATTAAATCAATTGTGAACAGTGTTTCAATTAAACAGTTAACAGTGAAAATTTTGAATAAAATGTGTGTATTATTGGTTGGGTATCACATTTTGATTCATGCTTATGGGAAAAATGATATATTAGAATCAATTTTAATATTATTTTATGATTCTTTTTAATAAATCTGGTGCCATGAATATAAAAAGATCACAGCACAAAGTGAAGGCGAATATGTAAGAAAATACTAGCATTTCTGAAGCAACAAAAGTCATATTCAACATTTTCGTCACGTATAAGTTCTAATATGATATGTTAATCATTTGATTATTTAGTTTACATATTTCACATCACATATGTTGATAAACAGATAACTCGTTAAAATACGTAATCGAAAAAAATGATTAATACATCGTATTAGTATTACTAAAGTGAACACTACGGATGTGAGGCTTGGAAATCTACCGCGGACGTTATTGGTAAACTCCAGGTGTTTATAAATAGGTGCCTTCGCTCAATATTCAAAATCTATTGGCCCCAAACAGTGTCAAATGCCGTTCTCTGGACCATGGCAGGCGAAAAGCCAATTAGAGAACCAGTTGCTAGACGCAAATGGCAGTGGATCGGTCACACTCGGAGACGGAACCCAGCCTGCATCGCTTAGGGCGCACTGGGCTGGTCCCCTATGGGGGGAAAGAGAAAGCGAGGCAGGCCACCTGGAGAAGAGCCCTGCAGGACAAGGTTAAGACAGCAGGCCTCACTTAGGATGATGTTAGGCATCAGGCATGCGATAGAGTCAGGTGGAGAAGGTTCCTTGAGGCCCTATGCACCACGGAGGTGTGAGAGGACAAAACGAAGAAAGTGGACATTTCACATTTAGAAATATACTTTTTTATTGTCATTTGGAGTTTGCCATTTGGATTAATAACTGTTTCTGATTTTGATTATTACAGGTGTGGGTGCGGGGATTCGAGGACCGCATGGACCTCCTGTCCATCATGATAGCGGGACCGGCCAAAACCCCGTACGAGGACGGTCTGTTCTTGTTCGACGTGCAGCTGGGGGGAGAGTATCCTCGCGCACCTCCCATGTGCCACTACATCTCCTACTGCACCGATCGGCTCAACCCCAATCTTTATGAGGATGGAAAGGTACCTATACCCTTTTGTATTACGTCAGATGTTAACAATCAATATTTAACCTACATAGTGCAGCTGGCTACATTTGCAGCCCAAAAAAAATGGTTCTGAACTGCGGTAGACTGCATTTGTAGCTCATCTATCTTTTTTACTTTAGTTCAGTAAGTAAAAAAAGGCACTCAAATAATTCTATTCATAATTACCTACACAATTTTTTAAATATTATGTATTATTACGTAATTGGTTTGGTTATTATGTGAATAAAACGTTTTTTTTAATGGATAAATTTAGCTGATTCTCTATTAATTTTTTTAAGTAAATAACTAACTAACCATCACACCATCTCCCCGAAAGGGGTAGGCAGAAAGAATGGACTGCCACACTTTTCTTTGCTGACATATTTTTCTCTTGCTTTTTCAACATTCGTACATCGTGTCATGCACACATGAAATTTGTAAATTTAAAATATACATATATGGAAGTGTAATATGGCAATATACACATGTCCATTTTGTTTCGTTTTTATAGAGTATATGTCGCTTTTATTTGTTACTGGTGTTCTTATATAATTGTCCCAAAATTAAAACAAGATTTGAATTAAATAGAAAGCACAGTTTTTAGTATTTAGATTGTTTTTATTTTTATTGAATCATAAAGTACATAGTATAGGGTAATTTATGAAATAACACATCGGGTAAATGGCCTCGTTGATGCAGCGTTTAATTTCCTCCTGTAATACATGGATGATTATGGGCTTGTTGACATAGACCTTTGATTTCAAATAACCCTATAAAAAGAAATCTAATGGTGTTAAGTCACACGATCTAGGGGGCCAATTCTGATCATCGAAACAAGGGAGTATAGACAAACGGATTTTCACCAACACTCTCACACACTTCATCGATATTGACATTTGAACAGCTTGTTTTTGGACGACCAGTGCATTAAGCGTCTCCAACTGATCCAGACTCCCTGAATTTTTCAATTAATCTCTTCACAGTTGACGAAGTTAAAACACTATTCTGATCATATTTTGCATGAAACATTCGAACTGTGGCTGTCCAAATTTCATTATTTCTTGAG
Source organism: Lepidostoma basale (assembly GCA_022606425.2). NCBI lineage: Eukaryota > Metazoa > Arthropoda > Insecta > Trichoptera > Lepidostomatidae > Lepidostoma > Lepidostoma basale. The sequence goes on along the minus strand of JAHDVF020001281.1, from coordinate 570,190 downwards.
ATATTGTTCAATTATGAAAACACGTTGTATCGTGTAACGCTCCATTTTTACTAACCCTAAACTGTCAGCTACCAAATTGTTTTTTTTTCATTGTTGCCAACAATTTACTGCACGAAAGGCGGCAAATTCAAATCTTGCTTAATTTTGGGACCCCTATATGAGCAAATTTTTAGGCATTTCAGAAAAAGTGATTCTATGTTACCTTTTACACATGCCCGTACAATATGTTATTGTATTTGTTAGGTTTGTGTGTCTCTGTTGGGGACGTGGTCGGGCCGTGGGGTGGAGGTGTGGGGCAAGGAGAGTTCCCTCATCCAAGTCATCGTGTCCCTCCAAGGCCTCATTCTCTGCGCTGAGCCCTACTTCAATGAGGCCGGATACGATAAGCAAAAAGGTAAGCCAGTCTAATGTGGTAATACGCCTAACATAAATATTAAAAAAAATAGATATATACTGCGCTTAAAAAAATTAAGAGAACTAGAAAAATGTGTAGATCTCAATATTTGATACCCGCAAAAAATATTTTTAATCTTCTTCGCTAGTTTCAATCCAAGGGATTGGTTTGCAGCAAAGAGTTACATTTTTCTGCTGGTTTTTGGGATGCCACTTGGGTCTTTAATGTGGTAGTTTCCTTTTGCTTTCCACATATGAATACAGCAAGTTATTTGAATCCAATTATAAACTATACAACTTTTTAGCTATTGATTCTCATTACAGGTAGCTAATCTATCACCATTACATATAAAATTTATTAATTTTCGAAAAATAAATACATGGCCATTTAGCATAAGATGAGAATTTCTACATCATGCATTAGAACAATATTAACATAATATGGCGTTGAAGCAAGGGCGGACACAATCAGAATCAAACAAATTCTGAGGACTTCCGAGATGAAGACACTGAGGATGATAGTCGGCAACACACTAACAGATATGTGAGGCCGAAGATGTAATAAGATGGAGTAGTGAAGAAGGGACAGGTGTGGTCATGTCCAAAGAATGGACACCACCAGACCACCATTATCACACTACATAATCAACCTCACGGAACTCATGGAAGACCTCTTAAAATATGGAAGGACAGTTGGGAATCCACCTCATAGGAAGAGCAACCCTCTGGAGAAAAGACCACATATGTCTATTACAAGAAAGAAAAAGAGTTAATTTTCTCTTTGAAAATAAAATCTGTATAATTTTTTCTTCCATTGGTCCAAATATTTATTTACATCTTCTATTATTAATATTTTTAAATAACAAATTAACTTATTTTTAAATTAGTTAAAGGCTTAATATTTTATTTGACAGGATCGCAACAAGGAAATGAGAATTCTCGTATGTATAACGAGATGGTGCTACTGAAGCTGGTGCAGTCCCTAACGAAGATGCTGGGAAATCCGCCAGAGGTGTTTCGGCAGGAGATCCTCTCCTTCCAGGGCCGGCATGCAGCGGGACTGTGCCGGCGCCTGGAGTGCTGGACGCAGGGGACGGACGCCGAGGAGCCGCCCGAGTTCCCGCTGGCGCCCGTCAGCCGCGGCTTCTGCCTCACGCTGACCTCCTCGCTGGAGGCGTACCGCTCTGCCCTGCGCCAGGCCAACATCCGCTTATAGTCGCTGCGGGGCCTCTAGCACCGGCCCCGCGGCCCGGGCCTTGAGACGTTGCCTTGTTTGTTATCTACTGTGTACGCTTCCCATTGTATTCCTTTGCTCACGTGAGCTGTCCATATAACGGGTGTACGTATTATAAAGTGATAGATTTTCATTGGAAGGTGAAAATTCCCCTTGTTTTAAATTATTATTTCGCTTTAGACTCTGTTACTTGTGTTGTATGGTAAACGAATATTTATTTGTTATTATTTATATCTAATCTCATGGTGATTTTGTCGTGTGGTCATTTTTTATGTCAATTCGTGTACCTTTTGTGATATTTCCTCATCTTTATACGAAATCTCTTAAGTTTTTGCTTAATTTTATATCATGGCGCTGTTTACCAATAAACAATTTTATATAAAGGATTACTTAAATGATTGATTAGTGCATGCGAGGTACTCTTTGTAATATCCTCCTTTACTTTATTTTTAAAGAATGAATGGACAGTTGTGTTGTTACTGCTCACTCGTGAAATGAATGTTGTCGTGACATGTATTGTAATTACCATTTTTACCCGACTCCATTCGTCGATATTCGATAAATTTTCACATAGCATGACTAGTAATGTTAGTACTGTTAGTTGAAAAAGCAATATTCCCGTAGTCCCCCTCCACTCCCACCTCACGGACCCTCATCGACGACCGTGATGTTAATCCTAAGAGATGCCTATTAATATTGTCCCTCCAACAGAACAAGTCAGATTCCTCCTAGTAAGGTAATTTAGATAGCATGTCCAAATGAATTCTCTGATCTCTTGTTGAAGTAGTGTGTTTTATATTTTTAATTGATTATACGAGGCTTTTTATTTAGTCTTGTTCTACTCCGGCTATAAAAGGGCCCTCCGCACACCGCGGCCAGTAGGGCGTGTGCCAACGTTGACTTTTTTTTCATTACAAGGACCTTCCGCCTCGGTCCTAGTTAGATCTTTGTCTACATTTCAGAGTATATTTTTAAAAGCTATATTTTATTAAAACTAATTTTTTATATAAGGTTTGTCCATTTTGTATTTAAAATTGTATTATTTATTAACACTCGAGTACTCTAATAGTAGATACACCGAAGTGATATTTCCCCCCGGAGATTGAGTAGATTATACTTTCATCCAAAGTTTTGTTTACCTTGTGTGTGGACGATGAATATTACGTTATTATTTATTTTATTTGGTTTAAATTAGTCAAGAAATTAAGCATGCTGGAAAGTCAATTGATTTCTGTAAGAAAATAAAACAAATGTGATTTGTTTTTTAGTCATAATTTATGTCAATACTCGTACTCGGTTACAGCGGTGGAGTCTCTGGCCTCCCCGCACACTGTACTCGCCCCCGTACACGGTGCATAGCTTTGTCCAGTATTATACAGGTGCTTTCTGCGGGATATCCAACCACACACTGTGCTGTCGTCTACTCAAGTCTACAGTGACACCTTATTATAATCCATAACTATAACTTTATAAAGGAAATTCTGTTCCGCTCCTCAAATTATCTGGTATTTCATGTTGTTATTCTAAGAAATATGCACAAATTAAAGAAAGAACATTGTTATTGGAATGTTTTTTATTACCTCATTCCACCCTTCATTTTCCCATCCTTCAATCCTTAACTTGAATTGAATGTTTTATTGATTATCTCTATTGGCTATAAAATGTTGCAAAAATTTAATATCCTTGTTTTTTAGATAATCAAATGATTTTACTGAAATCTCTTGATGGATGTTAATAATAATAATATAAAATAATGTTTTTTTTTAACATTTAATAATAATAATATAAAATAATGTTTTTTTAACATCTACCTCCACTTTTGTCTTTATTTTGACGGCAACCGGTTATGCCAGGCTCACTGACATCAACAGACTGGTCACTGTCGAAATAAAGACAAAAGTGGAAGTAGTTTTAAAAAAAACATATTTTTTAAAAATTATTATCCTTGCTTTTGTTCTCTCTAATGTCTTGTCACAATGATTAACATTTTAACCTGATCTATGCGTCAAATTACGGGACATTCCCACCAGGCGGTACAATTTTACAGAATGTTTATGTATTCTTTTAAGATATAAATATGCTCGATAAAAATGTGAGACAACTCTTATAACACATGATGAAATAGATAAAGAAGGTCCTTATGCATTGAAATAAACAATTTATTAGTAAAAATCACACAGAACAACGATTAATTTTACTATTCCACACACATAGCATCTTCTGTGTGCATTCTTGTTTTTTGCGGTCCGTGGAATTTGTTCTACAAAATGATCTGATGCGGATTTCGGTAAAATTCTGTACAGTGTTAAACTTGAAAAAGTAGGATACGGTGTGTTTAAAGTCGGCAAACTGTATTTTTCCAGAATCTGTCTGATAACACTAAGTTGAAACTCTGCCAGTGGTTTTGTAGTGCCAGTCACGCTTTTATACATACTATATGAATTTAATAAATATAAGCCACCTTTTTGTACCATTTTACCGACTTCCTCAAGCATGATAAATTGCTAAGCATCATATCAGTTTTGTCAACTGCACCCATGCACTTGTTATATTCGATTACACATTTTGGCTTTACTATTGACTCCCCTGTTCTGAAATTAACTTTACCAGATGGCTCCAAAGTATTATCGTGTAATGTTGTGAGCATGTGTACATCCCTTCTATGCACCATTTTATACATAATAATGGACCACAACTTTTTGATTGCATCTCTATTTCTTTAAATTTTTCAAATTGTGGTAGCCCTATCCGATTTTTTCTGACTGTCCCACAAGCATTTGTCCTACTTCCATGTAGGTACTTAAACAAAGTTGGACTGGTATACCAGTTATCACACCACAAAGAATGTCCTTTTCCCACGTATTCATTTAATAATGTCATTACCACCGACCCACAGACTCCCAATGTTTTATCGTACACAATTCCATATCCACAATATATAATAAAATCTAAAATGTACCCTGTTGTGACGTCACATAAAACATTTTAATGCTAAATCAATGTTGTTTTGGTGGTATGTATTGTTTAAAAAGAAGCCATCCCTTAAACACGAAAATACTTTCGTCGATGCAGAGATTTCTATGTGGTGTCATCGATTCTTTGAAAACTTTTCTGGAATTTTCTAAAATAAATTGTATCTTAACGAGTAATCAATTGTAGTGGTCGAGTTTAATTTGGAGAAATGTAACATTTGAAGTAAAATTTGATAGCGGTCTCTTGGCATTGTTTTATTAAAAATTGGACAGTGTAGTAGTGGATCTGTACTCCAATATTTTTGAATCATCAGATTCTTATTTCTTGTCATAAGCACCGACAGTGCAAAAAAGTGTACGTTCATTTTCATTTATGTTTGTGTTTTTCTATTTATGTGCACGCGCTTTTGGACTATGTTCATTTTCATTTATGTTTGTGTTTTTCTATTTATGTGCACGCGCTTTTGGACTATGTTCATTTTCATTAATATTAAATTGATAGAAATTATTTGTTTTTTTTACTATTTCTGATATTTTTCTATAATTAAAGAAATGTTAGAAAAAATGTATTTCTGGGGAGTCCTTTGATAACAGCGACTTTTTAATTCCAGATTGGAAATCGTCATAATCATAAATAATAGGGATGTGAGGTACTGATCTCCAAGATTATAAACATTCCATGATATGTTCTTCCGTGTTATCTATTTCAATTATTTGTTCATCCAAGTCATTGAGCAAGGCTCATTTTCATCTTCCGACATTTCAAAATCGGAATCTGGCTCGATCAGAATGTCAGCAATATTTTCTTCGCTCAATTCTTGCGCCATTGCAAAAATATAAAACTTGTACAATATTATGTTAGAGAAAAAGAAACGAAAATTTTATCAAGAGTGCCGTCAATAAAAAGTACACAAAATAGCACACAACCACAAAATTAATTATTAATAGTTTATATACGTAGAACGCAAATATACTGGGCCCGTGCGGATTGTACCATAGTGTTACGGCAGCACAGAAATAGTTAAATATCTATTTTTTATGGTTTCGATTTGTAAGAATCTAGTTTAACATGTGACACAATGGTAGAAGTAAAAAAGAAAACATTATTTTTATTTCTTGTAAAAAAAAATGGATTATAAAAAATTGCATCAAAATAAAACTGAAAGGAGTTTGACCTTCATATTTTTAGAATTTATATTAAAAATAATGGAATTGTGTACGATCAATAACATTTTCGAAGTGAACTCCATAATAACTGATAACTGCAATGATATAAAAACTTTTTTCAAAATAAGAATTAAAAAAAAAAGAATGCTAATTTGCATTATTTTCTGGATGCATTCAATGTAAAACATTAGGATCAAAGGGCGTATTGGCAAATGGAGAACCGGGCATGTTCCAGGCTTTCTTCAATATTTCTTCTTTCTTCAGCTCATCAGAGGTGGGCTTTCCAGCCATCTTCTGCAGTTGGTTCCACTGCAACTCCCTCACTTTTGCAATGTGGTCCTCTGGAAGTTCATCTAGTGGCCTCGAACAATCAATTTTGCTTGTGTCAATTCTTTCTTCATTCTGTAAAAGGCTACTCCACCACATTTCAGCTTGTTTTTCTGTAAAATGAATACCGTAAAAAAATATGTAAAGGGTCATTGATAGTTTGGACACACGGAAAGAATGAAGGAAGAAAGAATGTTAAAGAAAATACATGTTAACGATGTAAGCAGAACAAGAAATAAAGGAAAACATGGTGATATATTTAAATATATTAAATTTCAGCCAAGTGAGGAGTCTGAGAAATCAATGTGTGTGTGTGAAGCAGTGTATAAATGTTGAGGAAGCGAGAGAAGTTGAAAAGTTATTTTCATTCTTGGAAATGTTTTTTTAAGTCATTTCACTTTTTTATAATTATTTTTTCATAATTTGCGTACCTAGATGTATCCGGACTTTTCCTTCACTCATGGTCCATATGGTGTCCGCTTGTTTAATTTTTTTAAAAAGACTATCTTCGATCAAAGTATTCCATTCGGCTGGTTTTGAGGAGTACTTCACATTGATGGAATCACAAGTTATGGCTATTTTCAATTGTTTTGATGATTTCACTTCTGGGGGAAGATTCACGGTAACATCTGTAATTAATATAATTTTGTAAGTATGAAAATTGTTTACATCACAGGCAAATGAGGACCGCTCATTACAAAGGTGCCAAAACAGTTTTTGATCCCAATTGGTGTCAAACATAAAGGCCAATAACTGTATAAAGTGATTGAATAATATAGTGTAGTTTAAACTTCACCTTAAAGACGCCACTCGTGGTACATGACATATGTAATAATAAAGTTTCAATTCTTTGTTTTATGTTTAAACCACTTAACACCTTTGCAATAACCAACCTTTAATTCTACAATTTGAAACATTTCTTTTACAAAAAAAGCAGAAGTCAAAATTGTACTGAAGTTTCAATAAAATTAATACTTCTAACTAAAGTACTTGCAATATCTCTCCATATTTTTAAATAAAAAACTTTACCTAATTCTTGGATAGTTTGACTCCAACAGTAATTATCTCTTTTTGCACCATTATATGTGTCAAAATGTTGTTGGAACTCTCTATTAGACAATATTGGTTCTTTCGATTTTGTGCCATTAACATTGTTATCATCGAGTGGGCTCGGAGATTCAGGAACACTATCACCGCAGTCTAAGACATTTTGAACGGGATCGTTAGAAATTTTCAAGGTATCGAAATTTAAATTGGAAGACTCGTTTATAGTGTTCAATTCAGCACAAGATTCGTTTTCATTTAATTCTAAATTATTGGATATGTCATTTTCATTGTCCTGGGAATCAACATAATAATCTGACGACTCGATTTCGACTTCTTCCCCCACTGGAGGCGGTATACATTCATTGTCGTCAATGAGATCATGGCAGTTTTCTGGTACAAAGAATTGGCTATTCTCTTTACTTAACTCAGCACACTTTCTGATTACTCTGACAACTAGTTCTTCGGCCACTCCAGCAGGAAATCCAGGACTGTCGGGTTCTGATTCATTCCTTATTATATAGAAATCAGTTCTACAACAAAACATGCATTTTAAGGTTAAAAATTATGAGCAGAATTCAATTCACGTTCTTAATGCCAAAAAAGAAGACAATTTACTCACTTTCTTGAAAGGAAACCAAACACAGAAAATAAAAAACCTACTAGTGTTTTGTTTTCTACCAAAATATTCATCAAAACATCATCGTGATTGATAGTATACTCGGCCATTTTTAAACATCGAACGATTTTTTTTATTATTATTGTGACTTTTGACAGCGATACAATGGAAATTAATGTCAACCATTTTTAAGTATGTAAAAAATCATTTTCCCCGAAAATCCGGTACTTGAATATTTATTTTAGCAAATTATTTTTCGGGGTGAAGTAATTCGATAAGAAAACGTAAAAAAATTTACGAGTTTTGTTTTAAAATTTATTTTTATCAAGGATTTTTTTTTTATCTCCTAAATAAGCAGAAATAATGTTATAAAAAATAACTTGGTGGTTTCGTAGACTAATCTCAATTCCCCTGGATCAGAAGTCAAGCGTTGTGTCCGCAGACCATTATGTTATTATTAGCTACATAAATTTAGAATTTTCGGAAAAACTTATTTTAGCTTATTATAAGAATACTTTATAAATGGGAAAAATGTCGTATTGTGATAATTTAACTGGTTTTTAAAATCAATTGAAACAGTGCATTTCAAAAGAATTTTAAATGGCATATATATTTTGAACTTTGTATTGTTTCCTATGTAAGTGAAGCATGGAACTGGCAAAAGAAAGATGAAAGTAGAATAAATGTAGTAGAAATGAGATCTCTAAGACGAATGTGCGTCAAATCTGTATATGATAGAGTGACAAATGCAGATGCCTATTGGTGGCGATGAGGTTCGTAACCCATCACACCGCGTCTCCCGCGGGGCGAAAAGAGAAGGATGGAGTGCCGCATCGGTTAAAGTGTGACAGTCCATTCTTTCTGCCTACCCTTTCGGGGAGACGGCGTGATGGTTAGTTAGTTAGTTAGTTAGACAAATGCAAGTATAAGAAGTGAATGTGGTGCGAATGAAAGTGTTATGAACAAAATAAGGAAAGGGTCATTAAGATGGTTTGGACACACGGAAAGAATGAGTGAAGACAGAATGGTAAAGAAGGTATATGCAAACGGCGTGAACGGAGCTAGAAATAGAGGAAGGCCGAGGAAAACGTGGCACGATCAAATCAATCAAATATTGAATGTCGGTCACGTGAGGAATCGGAGAAATCGACGTGCGTGAATGACAAGATGTATGAATGTAGAGGAATCGAGAGAAGTATGTCAGGACAGAACAGTGTGGCGTTCCATTCTTTCTGCCTACCCCTCCGGGAGACGGCGTGATGGTAAGTTAGTTAGTTAGTATTGTTTCCTACTAAAGTTACTTTTTTCAATATTTCCCTACGTCGCATTATTTATTTTATATTGCAACACTAAAGCAGGTTGCCGCTAAAATTTTAAAGCCTGTTCGTTGGTCATTTACTTTTTTTCTTGAGAAACACGATTGCTATTCACACGGGTCTGTTCGGTTTCGAGGTGAGCGGGTCTGAGTTGCGTCTTGGCAGATCGCCGCACAGGTTGTCGCGCGTGTTAAAATGTTCTGAAGTGTTGTCTGGAATCCTCATAATATATCCCGTGCTGTGATTGTGAAAGGACCATTTTCTCTGGAATTTTGTGTTTTTTAAATATATTGTTTTGAGTTTCAAGATGCCTTGTTCCGCGGTAACTTTGTCTTTAGCCACTATAACTGCCATCGTTGCGGTTGCACTGATGGCAATAGCCTTTTCAACCGACAACTGGCTATATATCGAAGTGAAGAGGACAAATATTCAGGTAATTATTTATTTTATCATTTTGTTATCAATACACAATTAAATACACTTTTCAACGTTAAACGTTTTTTTACGGAACACAAATATTTTTGCCATTTTATTAGTACCTACTTATGTTATAATATATATATAAAAAAAGGATTAATTACGACAATTTTGATTTGTTTATTCTGATGTTGTTGTGTAATTGCCATGCGTTCAAAGGTTGAGCCCCGTACAATTTGTATTGTGCGGTTTCACACAAAAGATGCTTCCATGGTTGCCATTTGTGTTGAAAACATTCCATTGGAAGCTGTAAGAAAATTAAATGTGTCACCTTTCGCGATTTGGAATAATTTTATAAGACTGGAAATTACTGTAAATATTTTTTCAATAACACACCCAAACAGGTTTTAAATAAAATATCCTTAATTTTTTTTGGTTACAAGTATCAACGCGATTGTTTTAGTGAGATGGTATTTTATTTTATATGATACATTTAAAAAAATCGAATCGAATTATCAGTATTTTCAAAACAATTTAGACAATTTTAACCAAAACATATGATATCAGATCCGGTACCAACATGACTCAAGCATTTTTTTATGAAACGAAGATCCCATAAACAGTTAATCTAATATAATATTTTATTTATTCTTTATTGAACAATGATGTAAAAATCCATATTAAATAACTAATATGAATGAAAACTTCCGTCTTCTTAACCGTAAGAGATTTATCATATTTTAGATGGAATTCCTTATAAGGGCGAAACATGTCATTCCATCTAAAATATAATATAATATATTACCTATATATTTTTGAATTGAAATTGAAATTGAACAAAATAATGAAAGGATCATTAAGATGATTTGGACATATGGAAAGAAAGAATGGCAAAAAAATTATATGTTAACGATGTAAATGGAACCAGAAATAGAGGAAGACCGGGGAAAACGTGGCACGATCAAATAAATCAAATATTTAATGTGAGGAGTCAGAGAAATCGACGCGCGTGCATGACACGATGTATGAATGTTGAGGAACTAGAGAAATATGTCAGGATAGAAAAGTGTGGCAGTCCATTCTTTCTGCCTACTCCTTCGGGGAGACGGCGTGATGGTTAGTTAGTTAGTTAGTTTATTACTTTTAAACTAATTTATTTAGATACCATTCTAAGTTGAACATTTTAACACTTAACACTCAATTTGAAGTATTAGAATAATTAATTAATAATAATTATAATGTTTAATTCCCTGTGTTCAACTGTTTATTGTGATATATTATATTTTAAACAAGTAATAAAAAAATTGAACCAGATATCAGTTTTGGAGAAAGTAATTATTATTGTATTATTTTCAAAATTCTTTAAAAAAATTGGACATGATAATATTAATATAATTATGTAATTTATTTTACTATAATGTACCGGTAAAAGTTAAAGTACATTTTTTTAAAATAACTTTGAACACGAATGAACTTTATTTTTATACATCATAAACTTAGAAACATCAATTATGAAATCTTAATAAAATTAAAATAAAATATTTTGAAATGACTTCATTTTCTGAACTTAGGATTTTTACGCGCCTTCCATGTAAAAATATTTCACTGTATATTTTTTGGAATATTAAATCAGGAATTTTGATCTCGGAAGTAACCGCTATTCTAATTGCGCTCCACCTTCCATGCCTTCGTCATTTCCGGTCTTCCCAGCCTCACCTGTATCACACATAATGAAGAAATCGGGGTCGCCTTCAGCTCCGAAACGACCAATAAAATAGGCGGCGTGCGTACCAGGCCATCAAAATTGTGTCACCTGACATAAAGGATGCGTGAGTTTCCTTGTCGCTGGAACAAGTGTACTGTAAACGGTTGCGCAATTTTTACTCGGCGCCATAAAACTTGCCATTCCATTTATTTCGTGTACGGATCTACCTGTAGCTGTAGGTGAAACGCGTGAAAACGCAAGTGTGGGGCACTTTGTGAACGTGTTCGTTTTTGGTGAAAGAGTTCGACTCTCGTGTCGTTACCATTGGTGGGTAACTTTCTTTTCGGTGGCTCGTTTTCAAGCGCGCTACTTTACCGAGACGGCCCCAGTATGGAAATGCTGCACTCGCAGCTACTGACCTCGGCCGGAGACTGCATTCCATATTCAAATTATTATTGGCGGTCTCTTTTCTAAATATCGGCATTTTATTCGCTGCTTTCCGCATACGTGCTTTAGGTAGCCACCTGCCAGTTCCCTATTTCACGTATGGCAATGATTTTCAGTGTTTCGATTTTGACAGTTATTTTTAAGCAAAACGGTAAAATAACATAAGTACTAAGTCCCACATAATATTTATAAGTTTTTTTATTAAATTAGCTTCCTTTACTTATATGACAGCACAATAATAATAAGGTAATGTGTTCTCGGACATTTTTGCATTTTAAAATAAAGAATTACGCGTGTTTATACAAAGGTTCCATCCGAGAAAGTCGTTTTTTGAATCACAATACATCGTTTATTTAATAAGCATTCGCCACATCCCGTTTCCCGGCACCCAATAGGAATTTGCGACGCAAGAACATGGTTAACACAATTTTATTGCCGATTGTTCTGTGCCTCTATCCTTTGAACATCGCATTTCTCAAAAAGCTTTGATGAAATTTCCTTTTTGACGCATAGAGTAGTTTCAATTTCACAATAGAACTCGCCCGTATTCGATAGTGCACTAACTCTGCTTGTGCTTGATGAATGGGGAAAATGATGGCCGTCGTCCGAGCTATTGAGCAATCGATCAATTTTAGCATTACTTGATACACACCGTAACGAAAAATAATAACTAATATAGCGTAAAAGTAGAGAGCGATGCTTTAATTTCCAGGAAGTAAATTACTAAACACTCTGTGTCATTGTGAATGATGACACAATACGATTTTCAAAAGCAAAACGTCTAAAGATTTTTAGGTTAGGAATTATTGGGATTTGGGATACTTAGGTTATTAGAGAGAATGTCTTGCATAATTCGTCCTATTAATGTTGTCTATGTATAAATTGTGTGATATGTTTTATTATATTATTGCGTGAGTAGGCACTTTTTGTAAATATGCACAGTGTAACAAAATTGTTCACATTAAAAAATATAGACTATACTGTTTTTTAATCTAAAATATATGCTAGTCACAAGTGCGTGTTTTATCAGCGGAAATGAACACTAGGTTTACAAAAAATATATAAACATCTCTTAACTGGTGTTTTATGACCAATTATTCATTTTATATTTAAAAAAGTTAATTTTGCTGTAAGTGGTAAGAATTAAAAAAAAAATACAAGACATGATAAATTAATAACACGATATATAGTATTTATGAACAAACAGTTATTTAGACTAGTTAACAACAACAAACCATCACGCCGTTTCCCCATAGATGTTGGCAGAGATAATGGACTGCCGCACTACTCTATCCTGGCACACCTCTCTAGCTTCCTCCATATTCATACAGCGAGTCATACACGCATGTTGATTCTTCCGACTTCTAACATGACCAACCTTTAAAATTTGATTAATTTGGTCATGTAAAACGTATACTTTCTTAACCATTCTTTCACCAAACATGTCCGAACCAACGCAGCGATCCTTTCATAATTTTGTTCATAATACCTTATTCCGCTCTACATTCCTTTTCGGCCGAACGGATAGTGACGCGACGTCGAAAGAAGGGTTGGTGCGGGTAACAAAGGAATGGAGCTTTAAAAATAGTTATTGGAAACAATAATTCATCAATGAAAGCGAAAATGGCCGTTCACAATGGAGTTCTGGTCCCAACCCTAATGTATGGAAGCGAAGCATGGAACTGGCAGAAGAAGGATGAGAGCAGAATAAGTGCGGTAGAGATGAGGTCCTTAAGACTAGTTAACAATATTTCTTTTATCGTTTTTCATAATAACCTTTTTTGCATCAATTTAAATTTTGAATATGTTATATTTATAATTTCAATACTTTCGGTTTCAAATTCCGTGGCAAACTTTAAATATTGTAAAAAAAATATATTATACATGTTTTGTTCACGATTTATTAATTATCGCATTGTGCTGTACTTTTTTTCCATTCTCAAATGAGTTTAAATAAATGCTGTTATTTGAAGGACTCACATTGTTGCTAGAATGTAACGACGCAACAATTACTTTATAATTTGATTATTATTTTTATTTTCATGTGTCAAAAGTAAATATATTATAGATTGACAAGCTTATGGTGGCGCAAAACGAGGGCGCCGCACAGTGGACTGAAAATGAAGCTTCATAGACTTAGCGTCACTCGAAAATCAAGTACCTAATTTTGAAAAAAAAAAAAATATGCCTGCGTATTTCTTTACTAAATAGAAATGTTTTATGTTGAGTGACTTTTTTGATAAAGCTATTATTTAATAAGTTATTAGCGATTTTCTTTTTTTATGTATGGAGACAAACAGTTTTTTTAGTTTTTTTCCTAATTCTTAAAATATCTAAAAAATTTGCTTTCTGAATCATAAAATTCATCACAACAGCTTTATTATCACTAAAGCCTGAATCTCGGAAACCTTCGAAACATTGACATTTTCAACTTTAAAATTTCAAAAAACAGTTTTTTAAATTTTATTCCTTATTCTTAAGCTTTCTTAAAAGAATGCTTTCTGTATCATAAAATGCATCATATAAACTATATATTATCACTAAAGCCTGAATCTCGGAAACCTTCGGAACGTTGACATTTTCAACTTTAAAATTACAAAACTGTTTTTTAAATTTTATTCCTTATTCTTAAGCTTTCTTAAAAAAATGCTTTCTGTACCTTAAAATTCATCATATAAACTATATATTATCACTAAAGCCTGAATCTCGGAAACCTTCGTTCGAATTAATGGTGCAAATATTCACTGTTCTTCTTCACAAAAAGGCTTTAACTTTTAGAATAGTCTCTCTTATACTGATTTTTATAACTTTGGGCATTGTTAGTCTCAAATTAATAAAGAAAACTGAAAATCATGGCGACGATGCAAATACTCAAATCTGTCATATTGACATTTGGCACTTAGTTCACATTTGTACCACCACCAGCTTACGTTTGTGGCTCTATATATATCAGAATTTTTTAAGTGTTAGCTTTCTATGGTTGTTAATAAATCAATTTCTTACATTGCGTCGCAATGTTCGAGTCGGGGCACGATTTTTGATATTTACTTGTTGAAATTTCAAATCAAGAATTTCCCCCGTTCATATAGCACCATCGCAGTTCAAATGTCATCGTAGCAATCTCATAGTTTGCTTTCGTGTTGTGGGAATTGTCTTGAATTTACAAACCGGCGATTGATTCGTGAAATTGAACATGGCGACCAAAATGACGGATCGTACTCAATAAAGGTCAATAATAACTAACAGACGCGAAGCCTTATACTGTAGTTAGATCAAATACAGGTTAAATCCCGTTAAATCCAAAAGAATCATTTCGTTATGGTAATTCGATTTCGATTTTTTTTAAATTCTGCACAAAAAATAATAATCAACATCACATAGATACCATTCAACAGTAAATACCTATTTTTGTTTCTTTGCATGCACAAGGTACCACTAAAACATGGTCAAGCTTTGTATAGTAAATAATTTTTTTAAAGTGTTAAATTTTAACAAAAATATTACACAACTCTTAATAATTTAATTATTTGAAATTTGCGATATTTGTAGTATTGATTTTTATTCCCGGGTCATTTCATTATATATATTTTATGATAATTACGTGTTTATGCTTTCTAAATGATTAACTAAATAAGTAGTTGAGGTAATGATCACAAAAAAATAGGGTTACAAAATTATTACTTACGTAAATATATTATATAAAATTAATGTAACTATGGTGTGGTGTTATTTACATTCAACTTTCTGCACATAAAGTAACTTCTGCACTCTTAACATCAAACGATGCCAGTTTTACTGTCAAAACCAGTTGTGAAAAGAATAACTGTTGAAGGACTAACAAACAAAAATTAGATTAACTATATTGGTAAAAAAATAGACATATTTTTTAGCCAAAAATTTCGTGTCGAGACGGTATATTCAAGTTACATACTACGCTTATTTTTTGTAGTACTTTAAACTCGATGTTTGTGAGCCACAAAGGCAGGGAAAACAATGAAATGTAAATTGTGTACAGAATCACGCTAATTGAAATCTTTTGTAACTTTCGTAAGAAACGGTTAACATTGGAGCAAAATATCTAAAGTAAGGATACGCTTAATTACTACATTCATTAGCAAGATCGGATACGGAATCGAAGCAAGAGCAGACACTGTCAGAACCAAACATCTCTTAAGAGTAGTAGAAATGAGAACATTACGACCCATTGTGGGGAGAACCCTTAGAGATAGGATACCCAATGATGAAATTCGCGAATCCTGCAAAATTGAAGACATAGTGGGAGTAGGAAAAGAAGACGATTCTGGAGGGACCACATCGAGAGATTGGATCCAGAAAGAATTCCTAATATCGTGATGCACGAGACTCCAGAGGGCCGTCGACCACCAGGACGACCACCAAAGAGATGGAGAGAAGGCTGGTCGCCTTCATCACAGGGAGAAAGTTGATATCCTGCATAAACAGATCGCAAGATCTACAATCAGATGAAGAAGAAAGAATACGAAGATTAGCAAGATCCACGGATATCCTATTAAATAAAATACTTAAGTCATGGATAGTTTGAAATTAATTTCTTATTCTTCTTCTTCCTTGCTATGTGGTCTGTTTTCTAGAGGGTTGCTCCTCCTATTAATTTCTCCTTCCATCTTTTAGGAGGTCGTCCACGGGGACGAGTCTAAATAATCGTATTTCTCACAAAAATAATGCACCTATATCTAATTTGCTTAAACGAAAATACTCGACAATACGAACTGTATTGAAACCGATCAGCAATTTATATACACGTTTGATAATTTTAAACTTTCACTTTTACACTGGTAAACTTTCACGGGAAGATATTAATTATCCCGGTAGGATGGTCCGACTATTCTTCTTAAGTTTGCTTGTTGATTGAAAAAACATTGATGTTACTAAAGTACTTTTTGTAAAGGTCGTGTATTTTGTATATTGTCGCGCTTTGAGCGTAGTTGGCGCGATAAGCAGGAAGGTTAAATACTTAAATATGTATAAAATAATTATATCATATTTTAATTGACTGAAACATGTATAATAAGTGTTTGCTAATATTTTCTTCTTCTTCGTTTTTGGTAGACTTTGGAGTTCTCTTGAGACGCTGAACTATAGCTTTCTCTCCACCGTTTCGGGGTCTTCCTGGTTAGCGTTGTCCGTTTGGCGTTCCATGGAGAGCTATTTATGGTATTCTATTTGAGCTCATTCTTTCTACATGTTGATGCCAGTATCGCCGTCTTTGACGTCCCCATCTGATCACATCTTCGACCTCGCAGATTTCTCGGATTGCTGTATTCATTATGTTTGCTAAAATATTGTATATTTTTTAGTGCATTTAATAACATTTGTGCACACGTAGAGACCTTGTTGGCGATTCCCCTTTGGTAATATTCAGATCAGAAATTAATCGATATACGGCCGTGAACGGGAGTATCGCAGCGTGTCGGAGATATAATACACGACAGAAAGAAATTTCGATCGGTATTCGCATTGTCTCCGGGACTTTTGACACCCGAGTTCCAATTCTCACGGATTACGGAGATAATAATGGCTTTATTCACACGAATTTCGAAAGGCGGCTAGTAAATAGTATGGAGACTGCTGTTGTCTGCGTGCCCCTCCTTGGAAAATCGTCGCAAATCGATAATTAAAAGTCTAAAATTAGTAATAATTTAAAGAATACAGTATGTGTGTAACGTTGTAAACAGCACTAAATTTATTAAAAAATAAATAAATTTAAAAACATGTTTCAGACACAGAAGCCCTTCATCAGTGTTTTATTAGTTTTTGTATACACAGAATAAATATTACAAATTTTTTTTTTGAATATGGTCAGTTTGGAATATTAAAATGATTTTTTTGGACGTTTGTGGATTTGTTATAACAAATATTTTGAATAAATCTAAAATAATATTTTAAAGTTCTTATTGGGGTCTAGTTATTAATCTTGCACAATCCATGAATAATCCAAAATCATTTTAATATATTGTATGTCAAAACTGATCATATTCACGAAAAAACGTTTAAATATTTATTTTGTATATATAAAAACTAACAAAACACTGATGAAGAGCTTCTGTGTTCGAAACATGATTGTGTACATTTATTTAATTGTTTTAATAAAGTATTGTTTACAAAGAAATACATATTATTCAATGAATCCTTGATCTCTGCACATAGGCCTCTTCCAAATGTTTCCAATATTTCATCTCGTTCACCTTTCTCATCCACTGTTTATCAGCTATTGTGGTAAGATCGTCGGCCCATCTCTTCTGTGGTCTTCCAACACCATAATTTTGATATTAAATGGTCAAAAATACTCCCCGATTCATCGAAAATAGACTGCGTTTTATGTCGAAGGCCGATGTTTTTATTAAATAAATTTTAAATGTAACATAATTTATTGAATTTTATATTATTAATTGATTATATGGTTTTTATAAAATTTACATACTCAATCAATAAATACAATTATGATTCGATTAAAATACATGTTTAATAATTTGCTGGAACATTACAGACGCCCTATGTAATTAAAATGAAAATTGATTATTGTCTTTGCTTGTTGGAAGACAAGTCTGCGTTTCAAAATATTTGTTAATTTCAAATGTTTAAGAACTGTGATTATCTGTTTCACAACTTGTAGACAAATACTGGATTTTACCCATTGCGGATAAATTATTATTTTATAAGGATAAATTGTATCTCAATAGAGACGAATATGTAAATTGTTTTCTGGGAACAGAATATGGTGGCCGAGGCGCTTACAGGACTTATGACCTGTTATTGGTTGGGTTGAGCGATCGCTTTATGTTTAACAACATTCCCCATTCCGCCCTTCTTACGATCACCGAGGCTGACAAATTTTTGGAAGTTGTATATATGCTAAGATGCCTATATGCGCCTATCTTTACATTTTTTAGTTCACTCTACACTAGCGTCATCTATTAAGACTATCTGTTTCACATTACGAATGGTAGCGAACGTCGAAGGTTCCTGACTATATCCGGAGGGAGAACTTTATATACATCTGGATTGCTTTCTATCCCTATTTAAATTCACTCATGACGAATTTAAGTTCAAAATCGTGTTATCGAAGTCTTCAATTCAACTAATCGTTATTTTTTGTAAGATTGCCAACCTAACCTAACCTATGGCTACCTCAAACTAATAAGTAACTGTAAGGTGAGTTTTTTTTTGCTCTGTCAAATTTGCTATTACATTTTACCTTGTGCATTATTTATCAAGGCTAATTGGTATATTTTAATGGCGTATTATATGCTATTTTAATATGTGCTAATCTGGTGTGTTCAATTATTTCGAATGTCACCCGTTCAAAAATGCATTTATGCGCCATCCAAATCAAAAAAGTTACATATGATTATGATTCTGATTGTAAGATTAGATAGGATAAGCTACAAATGTAGCCATGCATTAGATGAAATTGAATTGAATAAAGTAACCAATAAATTATTTAACTTATCTACCATATTATCGTAAAAATAATTCGTAAATTTTTCATAAAAAATGGAAAAAAAAATATGTTAATCAATTAATTGAAAAATTATATTCGGTTGCTAACAAAAAAAATACAATATTTAACTAACTAACTAACTAACCATCACGCCGTCTCTCCGAAGGGGTAGGCAGAAAGAATGGACTGCCACACTTTAACCGATGTGGCACTCCATCATTCTAATTTTTAATATTAAATATTTATTCAGAAAATAAATACAATATTTATTAAGTTTTATACCACTTGTTCTTCAGTTTCGACTGGTTTCGGCAGTTGGCATTTTATGATATCTTCATCAAAGTTTCTTAGGATTATATATGGATTATTAGGATATAACAATGATGTAAAACCCTTTATGAAATAATTAATACGAATGAAAACGTCTGATGTTTTATTTATTGTTTCTTGAACAATGATGTAAAACTCCATATTAAATAATTAATACGAATGAAAACATCTTAGAAGTTTTATTATATTTTATGGGAATGACATGCGAAAAATGTCATTCCCATGAAATATAATAAAACTTCTAGAAAACTGACGTTTTCATTCGTATTAATTGTCTGAAGTTTTATTATATTTTTCGGATTAATGACATTTAATGCCTTAATAAGGCGGAATATGTCATTCTCATAAAATATAATAAAACTTCTAGAAAACCAGACGTTTTAATTAGCATTCCATATATAAACCTAAGAAACTTTGATGTAGGTATCGGAAAATGGTAGCAAGATGCCGAAATCGGTCGAACCTAAAGAACAAATTGAATAAAACTAAATACATTAAACATTTTTTTTCAATATTTACAATGAATTTCTACTAAGATAGTTCATTTAACAAAATTTCTACAATTTTTTAATGTAACTATTTAATTAATATATAGTCCATTGTTTTGGCCGAAACACTATGATACTTTAACATTATAAACTGTTAAATTAAAAAAGTATGTATCAAAATTGTATTTTTATTTTTCGCGACAGTTGTTTCGTCAACCTATGTTGACATCATCAGGTGTTACAATAATTGTGATACTTAAAACAATTTTTTTTAATTGAACAGTTTATAATTAATATATTATATATGAAGGCTAGTAGGACAAATCGAGAAAATTAATAAACTATGTCGTTCATCGCTGTTATTGTTTAGCGATTTGCGAATTAGAGCAATGGCTGAATAATGATTAAGTGTAATGAAACTGTCTATTAATATTCAAATTACTATCCATAATGATGATTTAAGCGGGCGCCTCCTTTAGTGCCTGAACATTGACCCTGATATCTGTCGCTGGTAAATTGTGTGCTCTTTGTAATTGGCTGGAGAAAGTTTGGCTGGCGATCTTCAGCGCTTACTGACCTTAATGCGATAGTCTTCGGGGCTCTGTGGCCGCAGGTGGTTTACCATTTTATCATCGCGATGCAGCATCAGCAACCTTCAGTTATGACAAGTGCTGAATAGCTGGGATAATAAAGAGTCTTTATGAAAGCTTTATTCTTATCCGTCCGATGCTAGAAAGTCTAACCGCATACCACATCCGACTGACTTATCTCCTTTCTGTTTATTTACACGTGGGTGTTGACTGGAATGAATGATGATATAAAGTAATGTTTTAGAATTGAGTTTATCATTTTCAGGGAGACATAATTATTACAATTTATTGACATATGCGCGAGGAGTAAACGCGTGTATACGTCTTGTGTGGTCTGGCAGTCGAGCGGAACACAAATAAAATATTCAAAAGAAAGTCTTGCAGATTCTCTGTGTTTTTAGATAGTACGTACTTTAGTTACCTAGTATTAAAGTTAATTAACATAAATATCATTTATTTATTTATTACAATTATTACAATTAACATTACTATCAGTTCTTACGAGAACAAGTCAGAAAAGCTTCTGCTATATCAGGATGCCTGAAGAATCTGGTCTGGAAGAACAAGCACATGCGTGCGACCTATCATGACGTACGCTGTAGAGACGCGGGCCGGCACTGTGCGAACCAAGGGACTACTAAGAACATCGGAGATGAAGGTCCTAAGATCAATTACTGGAAAAACTCTCCGAGATCGTGTCCGCAGCGTAGCCATAAGAAAAACTTGTGAAACAGAGGATATCATTCAGTGGAGTAGATCCAGAAGAAAATACTGGAGGGACCATGTAGCCCGAATGGATGGTGACAGACTTGCATATACAGCCGCTTATGAAATCCCCTCCGGACACCGCCCACCTGGAAGACCACCTAAGAGATGGAAGGACAGCTGGATCTCATCATCCGACGAGACATGATTTCTGTGTCACAGATCGTCAGATCTATTAAAAGAAGAAGGAGAATCTTTGATTTTAGAAGGAAAAAAAACTTGTTCTGTCGCCCAAAAAGTTTTATAATCTAATTATGAATTATTATACACTGTTTTAATTTTGAAACACTGTTATATACGTATCACAATTTATTAATTAATTTCAGTTGTTTCTGCTGTGGTTTGTAACACCTGATAATGCCAACATAGGTTGGAGAAACGACAATTTCATAGAAATTAATAATTTGTGATACGTATTATAACAATGCTTCAAAATTAAACAATAAATAATATTGAATCTAATTATGTATTATTTCAATTGATGTCTGCATTTAAAACGGAGAAATTCTAAAATTCTGAACCCAGTATTCATTATGTAATATGTAATTTATAAAGTTATTAGAAATGTGTACTAGCTACACTGCATCGTTGAGGGAAGGTTATGCCCGATGTGTATCACCTACCTCCGGATAGTGTACGCTTCCATAATAAAGTAACGGTCGATTTAGAAGACGCCGATTAGAGTGCACCCAACCTATTAAAATTACAGTGCATTAGCGTGCTTCGTGAAAGTGTCCTCTGAATCAAAACGCGCTTATTTCCGCATATGCGGAGTCATTCCAATCGGAAATTTCACGAAAATAGAAACTTCTCTTTTAAATATAATTTTAGACAATTATGTATCATTCAGTTTCGAGTTTTACTTTCATTGTTAAATTATTATTTTCATTATGTTGCTTGTTAGTTAACCACCAAAAAGTTTCGTCATTATAACTATTTCCATCATTAGGTGAAGTAAATATAATAAAGGGCTACATTTTGTACGGTTTAAACGATTCTGGATTCTTCAGTTCGATATATGTTTAAATACATCACTGCAGTAACTATTCAATTTCTCTTCATCTCGGAAATACCCTTCTTTCTAAAAGAAGTACGTGGAAGAGTAATGACTGCCATACCGAAGGTCATAGCGTGGCATTCGATTCCCGGCGATGGTCTTTGGTCTGGTATAGAATTCACGTGACGATAAAATGGTGAAAGATTAGCTACCTGTCACATGTCATGAGAATCAATATAATATCTAAAAACAAATTATATACAGTAATAAGGTTCAAACGATTAGTTGTATAAAAATAATTACAGAATAAAAAATAATACACTGTTGTATAAAAAATAAAAAAATAATTAAATAATAATACTGATCCCATCATACTCTACAATTTCGACGTTAACTGGTCATCCATTATTGCAACCCTGGCCGAGAAAACATTAATACATTGGCATTGGCCCTAAATATTAAAACCAACCAAAGTTTATTTATTGTTTCTTTAAAAATTATGTAAAACTCCATATTAAGTCATTTATACGAATGAAAACGTCTGTTTTTTAGAAGTTTAATTATAATTTATGGGATTGACATATTCGCCCTTCTAAGACATTATCAAATGTAGCCTAATTTTTAAAATGTAGCTACAATTGATAATGTTTTAGATAAGTTTCTTCTTCTTCTTCTTTAACAGCCGTTCTCGTCCACTGCTGGACATAGGCCTCCCTTATACTTCTCCATGTATGACATGTCATACGGGGGGTGGTTGGCATTACAACGCCACGCTTGCCAGACGGGTTGGCGAGGTGTCCTTCCACGTTAGCCTATGCATCAATATTATCCACCGAGGTTGGTTACTCGATCTCTAACATTTCGCGAAACATGTCATTACCATAAATAATTATAAAACTTAAAGAAAATAGGCGTTTTAATCCGTATTGATTAACCATGGCTCGTCATGTGCTCCTATCATCAGTTAGCTTCAGCTGTTGAGAGACCAGTCAATGTCCCGATTCGATCGAACTAGCGGCTAGGTGGCCATTCTTGTGGTCGGTTTCCCTCTACTTTGAACATTATTGATGACTTTTCAAGTTTGTCCTGATCTCTTCGGGATATGTGACCGCGAGAGTCTTGCTCTGATGCCCAGCCGGTCAAGGTTCGTTCTTCTCGCCGTCCAGGATATTCGCAGCATTCGTTGCTAGCACAACATCTCGAAAGCATAAATTTTGGGGTTCTCCGAAGCTCGCATATTCCAAGACTCACAAACATTAAGGAATATGGATTAGTGGTTTGTTTAATACTCGTATTTACGTAAAGGGAGTCTTTTACAACAATTGTAGACTTAGGTATTTTTTTTAACTAAGCGCAAGATTTATGATAACAGCATTTTTTTTAATACAGAAGAGTGCATTCGTTAAGTTGGAAGAATAATTATTCTTTTCACTGCTTTGTAAATGCATTACGAAACAGAAATCTTGCACAGACGTACATAAAACCTTACCTCACTAGCGCGTTGTGAAATATGGCGCTGTAGAATGTGAAATATTTTTCATTCTTTACTCTATCCGATAGAATTTGCAAAGAACTCGAAGACGAATAAGATGATGGGGTAATGACCGCTTTTTACATAAGCGTTTTAAAAAAACATTTTATTATTTTTATATTATAATAGAAATTGCATATTTTTTAACAGACAAACATCCAATTCTTTACCTAACTATGTCGAACGTTTGAATTACGCTACGTAATTATTGTAATATAATATTTTTTATTTGAATTATTATTAAAAGCCTATTATGAACGGTTCATCGTCTGTATATGTCAAAGAAATTAATATAAAATTATTAATTTATCATTGATATAAAACTCTGTATTAATTATTATTTAGTATTGAGGAAAACTTTTGTTTTCTGGAAGTAATGTGATATCATAACACGAAGTGCAGTGTTTTGCTTTACTAGGGTTTTATCAAATGTCATTTGGTTAGGTGAGTCATGTCATTATTTTTAAATAATTATAGTAAATTGGATGAATTATAAAGCGCCATTTTTATAAATTATTCATCTTAAGGGCGCTGTGGAAAATGCAAAAAAATGAACTTCCAGAAAAATACGTTTAAAAAAAAATTAAATATGCACTCGTATTAGATTTAAGGCACATTACTATCACGATTTCAGGAACAAAAATAGCTCTTTCTTAATGTAGGTAAGGCAACCAAAAAAATATGAAATTTGAAATATTTTTAATAAAGGTTTCAACATGATAGAATATTTAATGTGTAAAACAAAATTGAAAATATAAAAAATAAATAAAAACGAGATGTTATCATTTGCCATCGAAGCAGTCATGGAGTTATTAATCGTTGAGCAATATTGTACAATATATAAATATTGTTTTATTATTAATATAGTTTTGTATTTTATCAGACAATTCAATTAATGCAATATAATTTGGTGCGAAATTTTATAATCTGTCTCTTTTGTGTTTTTTTTTGCGGCACGTTCCATTTTCAAACGCTAATAACTGGTGTTCATTTCTAAAAAAAAAAACGGATGCAAAAAATAATGTTGGTTGCCTGTGGTGACGTCGTCTCATGTAATAGACCCAGGTTCATTGCCTGGGTTAAGTTATTCATAGGACGTGATCTGCTTTCCGAAACCGCCCGCCTGAGTATCGACACTCTTCACATTATTATGGAGCCACACATGAAAGTTGGTTTAAAGCACGTGAGAATTTCTACTCAACTTTCTTCATTGTTAACCGCTTCTGCCTCATCGGTAGCATTTAAAAAAAAGGGTATTAATGGTAAGAGGCAATCACTTTATTTTGTGACACAAACTATTGTGAATACAGATATAACAATTATGAAAGCATGCGTTGGTTTGGACATATGGAATGAATGGATGAAGGAAGAATGGTTGAGAAACTATACGTTAACGGTCTGAATGGAGAAAGAAGTTATTAAAAAAATTATCGAGGACAAACAAAATCGAATCGTTTAAAATGTTGGACTTGGACTTGGATCTTCTGGCTTACAGAGGTTCAGCTCATGTGGCTATTCCTCTTACGTCTGATGGGAACATTGTTGGAATGTGATTTGGTGGGTTGTTAGTTTATTCGGGGGCATGATTTGTGTGGCCCGGAGTGTTCTTCTGAAGGAGAATCGATTTTGGGCGCTTGTGGCGGCTGGAAGTGTTTGGGTCGTAATTAGAGAGGTCTTTTATTGTGGGGTTGGGATGTGAAGGGAGTCCTTTGTAAAAACGTTCGGCAAGTTTCAGAATGAATTCATCTATCATCGGGATTCCCGATTCTAGGTGCAGTTGTGTAATCCTGGTCCATGAAGGCGCACCAAGCGATAAACGGATAGCCTTATTTTGCAGGATTTGGAGTTTTTGTATGTGACTCGAAGCTGCATAGCCCCAGATTGGGGCTGCATAAGTGAAGATCGGCCTTATAACTGTTTTGTATATCAGGAGTTTATTGTCGATGCTTAGTTTACTGTTTCTAGCTAACATTGGGTAGAGGGCTGAGATTGCTTTTGACGCGGCTTTGACTTTTGGACTTATTTATTTGACTGCGAAAAGTTCAAATATAAAACTGAAAGTAAAGTTTTATTATATTTAAAAAAATGATGTGTAACTTCATATCAAATAATTAATTCGGATGAAAATATCCGTTTTTTTAAGTTCAAGGAGCAGAATATAGTAGTTAAAGTATTTAACGTGGCTTAATACATTGTTGACAATAATTAAGAGATATTTTTAGATAAAATAAGGCATTAACACATTGGAATTCCATAATGACGATTTTTTATGAATTAAAACACTGTTTATATCGTTCTCCCAATGAAGAAGGTGTAAGCCTTCGAATCATGTAGAGAAAAATAAACTCAAAAGTGGAATAAAACAGTGTTTTAATTCATAAAAATTCAATTAAGAGATAAACTCCAGAATACTGGAGTATTATTTGGAACTATTGTAGTTAAAGAATGAATATTTATGCATACAACGTTTGCATAAGTGTACGTTCGTATTACTTATAAAAGTAAAGAATAAATTCTCTATCAATAAATCAAAATAATCTTAATAGAAAATCAACCCCAGGACATTTTACCTGAGGAAGTATTGTACGTCTATGGTATTATAGTGAAATATAATTGTTATCGCTATTAATGTATAGTATGTAGTGGAGTATACGTATGTTTATATACATACATCAAAACAATGTGACGAGCATTTAGTTAGAGGGGAAAAATATTAGCCGCGGTGTGCGTGCCATGAAAGCAAGATAATTTTCATAGGGGTCACCACGATGCAAACAATACCCATTAAACATTTCTGAATTTAGGTACCTACACAACGTAATAGTGGGTCATAGAAAATGGTCGTTAAAAATCCCTTTCGACATTTCTATGGTAATGTCTAACTAACCTCAAAACACACGAATTTTGTGATTGGTTCAGTCAATTGAATATGTCCGTAATAAGGTACTCAGAATTTGTTTCTCACCTTTCTCTTTGCGTTTCATTTGTTTGAGTTAGTGAATTTACTTCGAATTCAAGAGGACGATTCAAATTAGGAACATACGTATTATTTTTCATTTAGAATGTGGATATGACACGAATAATTGAAAAAAAAAATCATAAGAATAAGGTGTATGTCGATCAACTTGATTCTGCCTATGTTATATTAGGTACTTGAGATTTGTAGGAAAAAATTAAAACATTTTTGAATTCTAGCAAGTTTATAATGTACAGTATTTATGATAAGTGGAAATGGACAGGACATGTCGCTTGGTAGGGAACAGAGAGATTGGCAACCAGAGACCCTGGGAGGAAACAGGAGCATTGGTCGACCCCAAAAAAAGATGGGCTGACGTCTTAATTCCTATCGGGGGAAGAAGATGGATGATAGTCGCACTGAATATAGTAAAATAGAGAGAGTTTGAAGAAGCCTACATCCAGCAGTGGAGAAACGGCTAAAGAAGAAGACGATTTATGGTATTGGAGACGTCATCGTTGTAATAATTTTTCTGAAATATTTGTATTTCACACTTCTTCTTCCTCAGCCTATTCCCGTCCACTCCTAGACAAAGACCTCCTCCATTCGCTTCCATGTCACTCTGTCCTGTGCAGATTGCATCCAGGTTATTCCGACGTGTCTGTTCAGGTCATCCTTCCACCGTAATTGCGGTCGCCCTGCACTTCTTTTTGCCGTCCACGGTCTCCAAGTCAGCAGTCAATAAATTTACTTACCTATTAGTAAACCCCCTTCAGTGAAGGGTTTTCGTTATATGTGGTTCCACTCCAGGAGAAGGGTCTCCTAAGCAAGAACTCGCCAGATCCAGGACATATTATTTGCAGGGACACTTTTAAATGCATACATTTATGGCCACTGGAAAGAACTCAGTTCTCCAAAGCTAACTCATCTGTAGTTCCTGTGTTGGTTCTTTTTTTACCGTTCATCATTACAAATTCGAAATTCAATAATAACAGTCGATTGCGATTTTTGTCAAGCGTACGATTTTGAGGTCATCGGCCTTGTAGAGTTTTAACTTTTTATTTTAATTCGGGGTTATCACAATTATTCCGCAATGAGAAGAATGACTTTGGCGAATACCTTTCAAAGTATTCGAAAATTTTAATCGCGCCTGCAATGAAGGGCGAAATGGTTATAATTTTTTATTCATTCTTAAGATCGTATGTTATGTTATTCTGTCTCTTCGACCGCCGTTTCAATGACGTTGCAATTATCTTGATCGAAGAGAAGATCAACCAATAATAAAAATAATTAGGCTAATTTGTAAAGCGCTGTTTTTGTAACTAATTCAACTCAACGGCGCTTTGATAATATGATTTAGTCACAGGAGCTGCATCTGACACTAACGATCAGATATTGATTGTGTATATTTTATGGGATAGGTATTTAAAAAAGGCGGGTTTTTATGTTATATTTGTTTGATATATAATATTTAAAATATATGTTTAATCATCATTTCATTTAAAAACTACAATGTTGTTATATCCTCCTTGTTCTTCTTCTTCTTCTCTTTATAGACCTTTGGTCTGTTCATCAGGCTGGCCTCTCCTGGGAGGTTGACTCCCAACTATCTCTCCATCTTTTCGGTGGTATTCCGGAGGGACGGCAGCCGGCAGAAATCTGATACGCCACAGCGTGTGGGATTCTGGTATGATCCATCCTCTGCACGTGCGCATTCCAGTATCTTCTGTGTTGTCTGCCCCATCTCATGACACCTTGCAGATCTCGCGGATAGCCGTGTTCCTCACCCTATCTCGAATAGTCCTTCCTGCTATCATCCTCAGCGTCCTCATCTCTGCCACCCGTACTAAGATTATTTTGTTTATATCCAAAGATCTCAAAAATACTCAAGATCTTAATTATTATTTTATTTATCGTGACAATCCTCAAATACTGTATTTTTTTTTACAATTAATATTTTAAACAATCAGTCACCAAAAAAATAATCAAAACTTTTATTAGGAATGAAAAAGTCTGATTTCCAGATGTTTTATTATATTTTATGCGAATGACATGTTTTTCCTTTCTAAGGCAGTAAGTATCACACGCCTTATCAAGAAGAAACAGGCTCTTCTCATATAATATGATAAAACTTCTACAAAATAGAAGTTTTCATTCATATGAATAATTTAATACATAGTTTTACATTATCACGTAAATTATAATAAAACTTCTAGAAAACGTCTGTTTTCTAGAAGTTTTATTACAATTTATGGGAATTACATGTTACACCTGTCTAAGGCCCATGTCCCATTTCCATAAATTGTAATAAAACTCATAGAAAACGGAAGTTTTCGTTAAAATATTATTTAATACATACAACCAACCTAAAAAATGATAATGAATATAATTTAATACATGGTTCGCAACCCATCACACCGCGTCTCTCGCGTTGGCGAAAAGAGAAGGATAGAGTGCAGCATCGATTAAAGTGTTGTGATCGCATTAAAGAGCATCGATTAAAGTGCAGTCCATTCTTTCTGTCTACCCTTTCGGGGAAACGGCGTGATGGTTAGTTAGTTAGTTAGTTAGTTTAACATTATTATTCAAGATATAATAACATTATTATTCAAGATATTAATCAAGATATAATTATTCAAGAATCAAAACATTATTTTAGTTGTATCTCAGTTATAAACATTTTTTTTTATTATATTAGAAAAGATTTTTGTGGATGTATATTGCGGAATGTTATTTGTTTGCGTTGGTTGTTCCATTTATAAAAAAAAAGAAAAAGAATTTCGATTCGCCATGCTTTAGGCTCTGCTTCGCTCGTCTTTCCTCGCACGATAGTCGTGATTGAGGGAACACAATAATGGAGTCAGTGTTATTGTCAGAGACAGAGTAAACATCGGCGTTCCGTCCTCGTGTCCAACCCTTTTGTTGGTAACAATGATACACGAAATTACAAACGTGATCCACGATTTTTCATACGCTTAATAGTCCCTGTGCAAAACAACGATAGTATTAGCATACATACCACGAAACATTATTAAATTTTTTATTGGATATATTATTATAATATAAAAATTAATATGTCCTGTCAAAAAAATTAAAAAGGCAGTTCAAAAACTCGAAAATGATGGTTCAAAAAATCGAAAATGGCCGTTCGTAAAATTTAAATGGGCTGTTCAAAAAAAAAATCATAAAGGACCATTAAAAAATAAAAAGGCCGCCTAGAAAAATAAGTATGCCGTTAAAAAAAAATGTCCTTTAAAAAAATTAAATAGCTGTTCTAAAAATGATAATGACCGTTAAAAAATGAAAATGTCCTTTCAAAAAAATTAAAATGAAAATTCGACAAAATGATAATGACCGTTTAAAAATGAATGTTATTTCAAAAACATTAAAATGTCCTTACTAAAAAATGATAATGACCGTTAAAAAATGAAAATGTCCCTTCAAAAAATGAAATCGAAGTTCGACAAAATGAAAATGACAGTTAAAAAATGAATGTTCTTTCAAAAACATTAAAGCGCCCTTACTAAAAAATGATAATGACCGTTAAAAAATTAAATTGTCATTTAAAAAAAAAAAATGTCCCTACTAAAAAACGATATTGCCAATCAAAAAATTATTGTATTTTCAAAAAAATTAAAATGTCCTTATTAAATTTGTAATTACCGTTAAAAAGTGAATGTCCTTCAAAAAAATTAAAATCTCCTTACTAAATACGATAGTGACCGTTAAAAAAATAAATGTTCTTTCAAAAAAATTACAATGGATGTTCGAAAAAATGATAATAAACGTTAAAAAAAATGTATTTAAAAAAAAATTAAATTTCCTTACTAAAAAATGATAATGACCGTTAAAAAATGAAAATGCAGGTTCAAGAAAAGGAAAATGGTTGTTAAATAAAATAAAAATGGCCCCTCAAAAAAATAAAATGGCCGTTCACAGGGGAGTAGTTCTGTTTACAACCTTTATATTAGAGCATAATAAATGCAATACAAATGAGATTCTTTTGTCATATGTTTAGTAAAACAATGTATGATTGATATTAAAATTCTGTTGGGAAGGAATGTAGAGCGGAAAAAAGTATTACGAACAACATCATGAAATAGTCACTGTGTTGGTTTGGACATATGGAAGGCACGAGTGAATAAAATATACTTAAACAACGTGAAAGTCGTACGGAGTAAAAAAGTTACGCGTTTACATGAGTATAAAAAATATGCTGATTCTAGTTAAATAAGTACTTTTCGTGTACTTATTAAGTTCTTACTTGCAATTTTATTGGCACAGATATTTTCTCAATAGTTCATGCAGGCACTTCGTCTCAAGGCGGAAGGTGTTATAAATTGTAATTTGGTATTCAGAATACAATGACCTCAAATTTGGCAACTTTCAAATCAAATACCCGTTGTTAATATGGATACACTATATATGTCCAACCCGATTATGAATATGTATAGTAATTCGAATATTTAGATATCAATCGAAATGTATTTCGATTATTTCAAAGTGTGTTTGATTTATGATCTGGCGCAAAATAGATTTAAGTTGGTACAGATAATTTATTTTTATTTTATAACATATTGTTGTCTTACTGTTTTTTTCTTTTCTTTATTTTTATACACAGGTCATTTGAACCCAAGTTACTGTATACAATTTGTTTTTAGATATTATATTGATTCTCATGACACATCTTCTTCTTCTTCTTCCTCATTTACTCATTGTCTGTGTTGACTGATGGGATCGGCTCTTCTCTTCTTACGGTTCTGAGTATTCATGACATGTGGTAGGTAACTAATCTATGACCATTTTATTGTCACATGAATTCTATACCAGAACAAAAACAGATCGACAATCACCAATATTTTCTTTAAGAAGACATGAATTCCCTAATTATACATAGAGCTAGATTTGTAGTTATACGAAAAGAGTCTGAAGTTTATATTGCTTATGACAAGCTTATGATAGCGCAAAGCGAGGGCGCCGTAATGCAATTTAGGGTTGCCAGATCGAAATGTTTTCCCGAATTTTAAGGTAATTGAGAATGGTCATACGTAATATTTTTATTGAGATCAAATAAAAATGGCACAAAAACGATTTATATATTATAATAATTTATTTAAATTTACAATTATTTTAATCGAACAATATCACATTGAATATTAATTTCAACAAATATTTTATACAACAGAATTTAATACAACACACCTAAAAACAATTACATAACAGATAATAATTTTGAATAAGTGTGATCCATCAATAAACTCCGATTTCATCATTAGCATAATCACATTCCTCATCTGAAGAGTTTGATGATCCAGTGTCCATATCAATTGAAACATGAAATTCCTCGTCTTTGTTGAAGTACTCGCGGCTCCATTCCCCTAGGTA
Source organism: Lepidostoma basale (assembly GCA_022606425.2). NCBI lineage: Eukaryota > Metazoa > Arthropoda > Insecta > Trichoptera > Lepidostomatidae > Lepidostoma > Lepidostoma basale. The sequence continues at coordinate 538,027 of JAHDVF020001281.1, read as the reverse complement.
ACAATTCTCTGGACCGAATGTTCAGATACACCTATAAAATCAATACAAAATATATAATAAATGTTTTTTATTATTATTACTACACTAATCATAAATCGGTTATTTAATCTCTACGGATAACAACACTTATCTGTCATTTTACCAACACGCGTGTTGACCTTTTCGAATAGAATTAACGGCGCAAATATTCAATTTTATTCTTCACAAAAAGGCTTTAACTTTTAGAATAGTCTCTCTTATACTGATTTTTATAACTTTGGGCATTGTTAGTCTCGAATTAATAAAGAAAACTAAAAATCACGGCGACGATGCAAACAAAAACTGAAATCCGCCACATTGACATTTGGCGTTTAGTTCACATTATCACCACCGCCAATATACGTTTGTGGCTTATAGCATTTTTTTGTTGTTGATAAGATATTCCATTCACCAGAAGAACAACAAAATACTATATTACAATATTTATCCTTCGACATTCTAATAGAGTTTTTGTTTGATTAGATTAGTTTTATCCGTACTCAATTATGAGCTATAGTTTTCGAATCAATTATCTGTAATATTATGTACATTTATTATGTTTTTAATTAACCAAATGTAAATTGACAGTAGGTACTTGAAATATGAACACAAAATTTCTCATGCAATGATCATTAAATTTGGTTATGTTTTTTACGTTTATATGTAGGGCAAAAAAAACATCTAATCGGTATTAAATTCGTGTTGATTTTGCTATCTGTTTCAACGACTGTGTTTCCTATATCTGCCCACACAAATTAGAATGCGTTTTGTCACTGTTAGACAGTCAATTGCAAAATCAAGCACATTTTAATTATGTAGATCGCTCGTAATATTGTCGTCGATGGAGATATGCAGTAGAAAGGTGCGGTTCTTGGGAGCAAGCACTTCGCGTAGGAGTCTGATTATTAATTCTTGTTTGAATGATATAAGTGCACTGTGCAGTTACTATTATTATTATTTTTAAGTTTAAATCCTAGGGATTGGACCTTTATAATTTTCTCTGTTTCTTGTTGCTTTTCATATTTAAAAAAATAGATAACGTAAAATGTAAAAAGTAATTTTGATTCTGCATAAATTTTGTTTTTTCAAGTAAGAATTTTTATATAAAAAAAATTAAATTATATAGACATGTTTCGGACAAACAGTCCTTCTTCAGTAAAGATACATTTTAAAAAATATTATAAAATTGTTGTTGTTTACATGATCTGACAAATGTTTTATAATTTTATATATTATACTCGTATATGATTTTGTTCGAAACATGTCTATACAATATATTTTTTTTTAATGTAAGTGTTGTATACACAAAGTATATAAAAAATGAAAATATAAATAAACCATCATAACAACACAAAGTATGGCGTATATGGAAGAAAATAATTATTATGTTCGTACGAAACAAATAAATTAGTTTTCTATATTTCTTTTACATAATACAGTTATTTATTGTTTCCTGAACAATGATGTTAAACTCCATATTAAATGATGAACACGTCTGTTTTCTAAAAGACATTTAATAATGCATTAGCAAGGCGGAACATATCATTTCCATAAAATAAAATATAGCTTCTGGAATACGGACTTTTTTATTCTTATTAATTATACTTTATTTTATATGAAATTATAGTACATCTTTTATTTCATCTTTATACGATACATAATCATAATATTAATATTATGAATTGAACGTTTTTTGTATAATAAATAATGAAAAAAAAAATTATATAAAATTATTTTCTACTTTATTTTTAGCAGCGAGCTGCCGAAGCCGGTTGTGGCTAAAAATCAAGTGGAATAAAACTAAATATTTGTTTTAAAGGATTTCTATTTTGTTTTTATTATAATTACAATATTCTAAATGAGATCTTTTAGACGAATATGTGGATACTCTGTGTATGATAGAGTGTCGAATGAAAATATAAGAAGTGAATGCGGTGCGAACGATGGTGTTATGAACAAAATAATGAAAGGATCATTAAGATGGATTGGACATATGGAAAGAATGAATGAAGAAAGAATGGTAAAAAAAGTATATGATAACGATGTAAATGGAACCAGAAATAGAGGAAGACCGAGGAAAACGAGGCACGATCAAATAAATCAAATATTGAATGTCGGCCAAGTGAGGAGTAAGAGATATCGACACGCGTGCATGACACAATGTATGAATGTTACAGGAAGCGAGAGAAATATGTCAGGAAAGAAAAGTGTGGCAGTCCATTCTTTCTGCCTTCCCCTTCGGAGAGACGGCGTGATGGTTAGTTAGTTAGTTTATATTCTAAATGCTTCGTTGCTCATGGTTTTTCATATACTGTAAAATACAGGCTTATTCCACTTCAATATCTAAACATGAAAATAGTTGTCAGTCAGTAATAACTTCATTTTCTAGCTCAGAGCGTTTTACGTTCTGCCTTCGTTAAGTGAAACTTGTACAATAGACACCGTTGATCTGTGTCGTTTTACTGGTTAAAGATTTCGCTGCCAACTCAATTAGATTTAATGAACTTTAATTTATTGGATGTTTTGTGAAATCGCGACTGATTGATAATGTTACCTCGGGAAATTTGCATCATAGTGACTTTGAATAGTTGTCTTAGTGTCTTTGTGATTATTTTCTGCAAATCTTTGAGTTTAATGTAATGACAACGTTATACCTGTATTACCGAACACTTCAAAAATCTTCTACTCAACTAATAACGGGAGGTTACGGCTTAGAAAATTGACTTCGACATGGGATTTTGCAGAATCCAATACCCCCGAGGTGACGTCGATAGCCAAAGAAAGAAAGAGCAAAAGCAAGCCAATTTCCAGAAAAAGGTCTTTAAACTTTTTATAGTTGCTTATATATTACTAATTTATTACTACATACTACTACCATCAACAATTAAGTGAGTGTGGGGGTAAACAGTTCTTTTTGTTTCTCTTTTTCTTTTCTGATACACTTTGTTTATACAACACTTACATTAAAAAAATTAAAATTACATAGACATGTTTCGGACAACCAGTCCTTCTTCAGTGTTACATATTATAAAGATATTTAAAATATTATAAAATTGTTTACATGATCTGAAAGATGTTATAAACATGTCTATGTAATTAAAAAAAAATTAATGCAAGTGTTGTATAAACAAAGCGTATAAAAAAAGAAAAATAAAGCAATTTCAACACAAATTATGGCGAATATAGAAGTTCCTTTTTCTTTTTGTATTTTTTTTTCAATTCAAATTGATTGTTTTTTTTTTTACAAATAATGAATAAATTAATCGCCATCTTGACTCTCATTCATCCAGGCCCAGCAATCCTTATAACATCGTCGGTCCAGCGGACAGTCTGATTTTATATGTATTATATTGAAAATGAAAAAAAAGCGTTATTTGTCCTCTAGAATTATAATAAAGTTAATCATTTTTAAAAATCATTCGGGTGGTGGTCGGGGGGACAGCATGTTCGACTCCCGATCCAGGGGACTTGGGTTCAATCCTAGATATGATCAGACCCTTGAAGATTGTAAAATAAATTCTAATACAATCGATTGAAATTATCAAAGTCAGTCATTTAAAAAGGAATACAGTTTTAGATAAGTAAAATCGGAAAGGAACCATTTCTTATTTTCGATAACAATGCTTTTGTAACATTATCTATATTATAATATGGGTAATTCGGTTTATGCAATACTTAATACTGTGTTACATGTATGTTAATGACTACAGAACGTCTGATAAGGGGGAATTTAGAAAACATTCGCCATTTCGTATTCAGAAGTAGAAAGTGATAGACTTTCGTATGATTATCGACCGATTGTGTACGCTTTTAGAATGTCGATATTATCGATTTTCATTAGTTTATTTCACTGGTTAAATTAATCTCCCGTGAATGATTCGTAACATTATTTGTATTTTAAATTATACGCATAAATGTGTCTAAATGAAGAATATAAATATAACAAATGCAGCATTTTTTTCTTGTGTCATGTAAATTAGAACTCCAAATGCATTATAGATAAATAAATAATTGTTTAATAGAATATTAGACCGAACAAAATGAAGGATAATAATGAAATAAATAGACGTTTTTAATAACAACACCTATATTTCTCTTTATTTCAACAGCGACCGGTTTCGCCAGACTAGCTGGTATCGACACACATTAATAGACTGTTTTTCTCTGATATACATTTATAATGCAGGAAGGGTGAGAGTGTTGTGAATATAATAATAATGTGTTTTTTTTTACGTATGTTATGTTAAATGATTTGTATGCTGCTTTAATTTCAGGCTGTCAAAAATTTGTATTCAAATATACTACTTTTTCTTCTTCCTTGTTATAGACCTATGTGGTGTATTCTCCAGAGGGTTGTTTCTCCTGTAAGGTGGATTTTCACCTGTCCTTCAATGTCATTCCACGAGGACGACTTTCGTGGTGTCTATTCTTTGGACATGACCGTACCAGTCCATTCTTCGCTGTCTGCTCCATCTTATAATATCTTCAACCTCACATATCTCTCTAATTCTGGTGTTCTTCACACGATCTCTGAGTGTCTTACCTGCTATCGTCTTCAGTGTTTCATCTCGGAAGTCCTCAAAACTTATTTGGTCCTTACTGTGTCTACCCTTGCTTCGACGCCATGTGTTATTATTGGTCTTACGCATGCTTTATATATTCTTATCTTACTCTCAATGGCCATGTTATTATTTTCTCATATTGTGAATTTTTGAACACCACATTAATTAATTATTTTAAACGCGTCTTCGTGGAAAAGTGGCACTTGGCAGGTATGCCACAGTTTACTATTGTCTCAAACTGGGCGTTGCGTTGCTAACCTGACTTTTGTTATTCATGTGGTGAGAGGGACTCAATTGTTAACTTATATTTTGATGCCAATGAGGCGGCGATCATGCGAAAAATTCTGCTGTATGCATCATGTAGTTTATTTCATGGTGCTATGTATGCTGACGATGTATGAATGTAGAGGAAGCCCGAGAGGTATGCCAGGACAGAGCATTGTGGCGATCTATCCTCTCTGCCTACCACCCCGGGGAAATGGCGTGATGGTTAGTTAATTAGTTAGTTATGTGTGCTGACTTGGAGACCGTGGACGGCAAAGAGAAGTGCAGGGCAACCGCAACTACGGTGGAAGGATGACCTGAACAGACACATCGGAATAATCTGGATGCAGTCTGCACAGGACAGAGTGACATGTAAGCGAATGGAGGAGGCCTTTGTCCAGGAGTGGACGGGAATAGGCTGAGGAAGAAGAAGTTTATTTCATAGTTTTTTTTTTTTTTTACATATCCAACAGGTCGCTTGAACCCAATTACAGTATACAATTGTTTTTTTTTTTAAGCTGATAGATTGATTCTCGTGACATGTGACAGGTAGCCAATCTATCGCCATTTTATTGTCACGAGAATTCTACACCAGACCAAAGACAGGGTGACAATCACACTGCCATCGCCGGGAATCGAACCCAGAACCTTCGAAATGGGAATCAGAGCTCTTACCACTCTGCCACGAAGGTCGTCGAAGTTGTTATGATCTAATCATTGTAGCTTCCTAATGTTTTTATATAGAGTATCAAATTAGCTGTTTACTTTTATTATCTCCCTATGCGTCATTTTAAACATTTTTTTTTACGTTTTGGTATCAGCTTTTCGAAAACTTACGAAAATTACTTTACTTTAAAATATGTAATCATATTCGAGTAGTTAAAATAACCGTCCATCTTAAAGATTCCCCTGGGCATGTTGGGTCGTAAAATATAACGATTGTTCATCTTAGATAAATTGTGTGAGAAAATGTAATGACTTGTTATATTGTTTCCGTAAACGGGAAATTGTCGGTCGCAACAATCATAAATTTTTGCAGGCGTTTATTAGTGTATAACAGATTTGATTTGTTTCACGGAAAGGCATTTTAAACTTTCTAAAATTAAATTTTAACATCTTCACGTGAAAGCAGAAGTTCTCAATAAGTTCTTTAGTACTCGTTGAAAGCACCCATGTAAACGGTAAAAGCTTTCTTCTTCTCTCTTGAAATTGATCTAATATGTTTGTTACCGAATGTTAGTAATTTTCAAATCAATGTGTGTGAATGTAAAAAAAAACCTCGCGCATTTTTTGTATTAATGGGCTATTATTATATGATAATTTTACAGTAAATTGAGAATTGAACAAGAATATTACGTCTGTAAATTCGTTTAAATTTATTTAAATCTGTTTGTTAGTTTTGAATTAAAATTTTGAATATACAATCTAAATTTAAATTAATGGAATATCAATATGAATAAAAGTGTTTTTTATGGCATTAGATTCATAATAAAACAAATAACCGGAAATTTATTACAATAAAAACGAATTTTTAAGACTACTTCTAACTAACTAACCATCACGCCGTCTCGCCGAAGGGGTAGGCAGAAAGAATGGACTGCCACACTTTTCGTTCCTGACATATTACTCTCGCTTCCTCAACATTCATACATCGTGTCATGCAGGCGCGTCGATTTACCTGACTCCTCACATGGCCAACATTCAATATCTGATTTATTTGATCGTGCCACGTCTTCCTATATTTCTGGTTCCATTTACATCGTTAACATATAATTTTTTTACCATTCTTTCTTCATTCATTCTTTCCACATGTCAAAACCATCATAATGATCGTTTCATTATTTTGTTTATAATACCATCATTCGCACTGCATTCACTGCTTATATTTTCATTCGAGACTCTATCATACACAGAGTATCAACACATTTGTCTAATAGATCTGATTTCTACTGCATTTATTTTACTTTCATCTTTCTTTTGCCAGTTCCATGTTTCACTTCCATACATAAGGGTCGGTAGAAGAACACCATTGTGCACTGCCATTCTAGCTTTTTTGTATAGGTTTTTGTTTGCGATGACAACTTTAAGTATATAAAATACTCGTATATAAAAGCATGTGGCGGTGCAAGCGGCAAGCATGGGCACGTTTTGACTAAAGAACTAATCACCTAGCGACGTCCGAATTTAGAAGCGGTCCTTCATTCGTGAGATTACATGAGGACTTCTCTATGCCCCGGGACCCCACTATGCCCCCATCTTCCCTACGCGTAATAGTATTGTAGATTTTCTTCGGTGAAAGTATCGTTCATTTGGTAAAAGCAATTTGAAGGTATTGTAATAAATTTTCTTGATAGTTCTACACTTCTACGCACTCGCGTTTAACGGTGAAATATACGTATTTACTTAACGCTATTAAGATTCAACGCGGAAGATAAATTAACGTCCGACTGCACCCATCTCGGCCGGTAATGTAATAAGTTTTTGTGCAAATAACCTTAACCGGGATATGTTGAATAATTCTTTATGTTACATGAATTTCTTGAAATTACTCCTGAGATGAAATTTACATAAGTGAAGCATTCGATTTTTTACTATACATATCATATATTATTATTAGAACAATCATTGAGGTCACAAAACAAAAAAAACTTTTATTTAATAATAGTCTCCTTTTTCAACAAAACATAAAATAAGAATTACAAATCTATATAAATAATAGGCAATGTTCGTGTACGGAGTTGAATAATTATTTAATATGGAGTTTTAGGTAATTGTTTAATAAACAATAAATATGCCATTCGTTCACAATGGAGTTCTGGTCCCAACCCTAATGTATGAAAGCGAAGCATAGAACTGGCAGAAGAAGGATGTGAGCAGAATAAACGCTTTAGAGATGAGGTCCCTAAGACGTATGTGTGGTAGAACTCTCAAATGCTGATATAAAAAAGGAATGTAGAGCGGAAGAAGGTATTATGAAAAAAATATATGAAAGGATCGCTGCGTTGGTTCGGACATATGGAGCGCATGGATGGAGAAAGAATGGTTAGAAAGTATACGTTAATGATGTAAATGGAGTACGGAGTCGAGGCAGACCGAGGAAAACATGGCATGACCAAATTAATCAAATTTTGAAGGTTGGTCATGTTAGAAGTCGGAAGAATCAACGTGCGTGTATAAGTCGCTGTATGAATGTGGAGGAATCTAGAGAGGTGTGCCAGGATAGAATAGTGTGGCGGTCCATCCTCTCTGCCTACCCCTCCGGAGAAACGACGTGATGGTTAGTTAGTATCCTTATTAATATTTCAGAAGCAAAAATACGAACGCCAAATTAAAATGGATGTTTATTTGTATTGCATTCACAGGTTTGATCAGTGTAGATAAATAATAGCTATTATCAATTCAGAAATAGTTTTTGGAGTGTTTTTTCTTATATAATTGAGTAATGACATTCGTTTTTCTGTCTTCTGAGGTGTAACATGATGGTCTCAGACGGTTCAGTTCTCTGGTCGCTGGAGCGTGTGCCGCTGGAAGCACGTGGCCGTTCTGCCTGACCGCCCGTGGATGACTACCGCTCGTAGTTGGCAGCTCTGGTGGCTGATGGCTGATGCCTCCAGCGATTATTAAATTTCACAAACTCCAGCGAAATCCGCGTTCTTTTTTCTATGCACGGCGCGGCGTTGACTGAGGCGCGAAGTAGATTAGATACAAGCGGATAACAATATCTGTGATTCTAATAGTTGCAATAAAATGACAATACATTATGAACATTCACAACATCCCAAACCAGGCATGCTAGCAACCTGACTATTTGAAAAAAGTAAACGAGTGTTTACCTTCTTCTTCCTCTCAGTTTCAATCCCAGGGATTGGTTTGCGATAAGGTCTGGCACCTCGTCCTTCACTGCGTTGAGTCTTCTTCTGCTCCCCTTCAGCTCAACATATGAGATGTAGTTCATATCATCGCACACCTATTTCGGATATTCCCGTCGGGGGCGCCCTCTATTATTTGCCCATCTAACATCCCGACGCCCTTCGTGACAGAGTGGCAACAGCTACGACTGGCATATCGAAGGCCTTGCGTTCGAATCCTGGCGATGACTGTGATTCTTACACTGTGATTGACACATTGATCTGGTGTAGAATTCACGTGATAATAAAATTGGGATAGAATAACTACCTATCACATGTCACGAGAACCAATATAATAGCTATACCCTTTACATTGATTTGGCTCGCGCTGTAATGATATAAAGAGCTATTCAACAAAATAGTCAATATTAACCATAAATTAAATCCCCTCTATTATGTCGTGCAAGAGATCCTCATGGCGTATTATATGACCGATCCATTGAGCTCGTTCTTGTTCGTTGCCTTCCTCTTTTGATTCTACCTAGAACTTGTCATTCGTGATGTGGTTCTCTCCAGGAAATTCATAAAATTCTTCTGTAACACCACCTCTCGGAGTCCTCCAGCCTGTTTTTATCGTTTTAGAATAGGCCCCATGTCTCTCAGCCGTACATCAATGTGCTCCATACATACCTTATTTAATATGAATGAAAACGTATATTTTCGAAACTTTTCATAAAATGATGAGCCATATGGCTAATCGTTTATTATAATAGATCAGGGATAGGACCAAAGTTGCCAATTTAGCGTTTAAAATAGTTTCGTTGAAGTGGAATTGTGCTGGCAATACAACATGATCGGTGGACCAGACGCACCCTGAAGTTGCGACCGAGAACCGGCCACAGAAACCCGGGCAGACCACTAGCAAGATGGTCTGATGACATCAAACGAGTGGCAGGAGGATAATGGCAGAAAGTGGTGAGGGATAGAAAGATGTGGAAGTTGGGAAGGGAAGCCTCTATATCCATCACTGGATGACTGATGGCTAATGATGACGATTTATTATAAATTTTTTTTTTACTAATTGATGATTACGGAGCATGCGCGCTGAGATGAAACATTTTCTACCTTACCGACTTTCTTCGCAAAAACGTTTTGTGTGTTTAATAATGCCTATGTCGATTTATATTCATTAATTAAAAATGCATTAGTAAAATGCCGCTCTTTTTTATAGGCAAATCTCATTTATACGTTTTTTTGATAGGTGAATTTGGTTGGATAAATAATTTGATGTAGATTATAATTTTATTATTATTATTTTGTTACTGACTATGGGGATTATTATTGTCATTGCGATGCTTTGATACAATGACAACAACAAATCATCAAACTGTTTCTCCAGTAGTGTAGGCAGAGAGAATAGACTCCCACATTAATCTATCCTAACTAAATAACTAACTAACCATCACGCCGTCTCCCCGAAAGGGTAGGCAGAAAGAATGGACTACCACACTTTAACCGATGCGGCACTCCATCCTTCTCTTTTCGCCCCGCGAGAGATGCGGTGTGATGGGTTGCGAACCTCATCACCACCAATAGGAATCTCCCGCGCACACATTGATAGTCCAATGTCCACAAATTAAATCTATTATATTTTATGTATAATCTGAGTTGTATTGCTAAAATTGTGGTAAAATAACACAGATTGGTCAATTTCAAACAGTTTTAAATGTAGTTTAGCTAAAAATTCAGACATACACAGACACTGGACCAGGAATTGTGACAGATATCACTTACCGATTGCACGAACTAAGACAGGACAATCAAGGATATTGAACAATGGACTGAAACTTTACAATGAACTACCAAAATACACAAGGAATCTCACTTCAACTCAATATAAAATATATCTGAAACAATATATAATTAATAGTAAGATCTAAAAATGTAACCATATAACCCAATTGGGTTTTTAAAAAAAAAATTTAAAAAATAAAAAAAAAATTAATAAAAAAAAAAAAATAAAAAAAACACACAAATATTCCTCTACATTCATACAGCGAGTTATAATTTTTTTTGACTTTTGTCGATTTTGTTTTGTGTATTCCTTTAGCAAGACGTGATGTTAAATTTCGTTTATAATATAATCTAGATTTTTAACACCCGTATGTTGCAAATAGAACGTTTTGAAACAATCCCATTGTTCACGGTGTGTGCTTACTATAATGGAGAGACAAAATCCAGTAAAAACTGTCACCAAGGTTATAAAAGTATTGCACGTATATTAGAACATAATTACTTAAAGCGTAGCAGATAATCTAGAAATAAAAAGTCTACTGAATTGATTCAGTTTAGCTCTGTGGTTCATGGGCTATTTATAAATGTTCCGAGATTCGCCTTACAGCTGAGGAAATCATGGAAAACCTCTACCGAAATGTTTGAGGTATATCAATGGGGAGAATAAAAAGTTGTTGAAAAGATGTGTGAAGTGAGATTATCTAATAATCGTATACATTTAACTAACTAACCATCACGCCGTCTCCCCGAAAGGGTAGACAGAAATAATGGACTGCCACACTTTAACCGATGCGGCACTTTATTACAAACTGAGTGCAAGAACCTAGAATTATATATACTCGTAACATGCGTTAGTTAACTTGGCTAGTACTAGGGAGATAACAATAGACATATTAATGGGTTAAATTATGAAAGGTTTTTTAGATGGAAGTATTGAGTTGAGGGTGTCTAATTGCTCTAAGGCTATTAATTAATCAAGGGGACAGTTTATATTTTAAGACAAAACAAATGGACATTGACACAAGTTGAAAAAATAATACTTTTGCACAAAAGTATTTTTAACAAAAGATCCGCCTCACGGTTTTATGATTGTACGAAAGAAATTTGTTAATTGTACTTAATTTATTTATGATACTGGTAGCTGTTTCCTAGAATATCAGTTGTAAGTTTTGATTTCTGAGGATAACCAGAAAGTCGTCGAGTGGGAACGGCGTCTTCTGGTTCTCTTTCACCAGCTTCCATCTATCGTTAAACTTGCTTGTCTAGCTCAGTCGGTAGAACGTGAGACTTTTAATCTATGCATATACGTTGCATTAAATAACTTAATATTGTTAGGTTGCAAACTTGAAACAATGAGGTATAGTATGTAATTTGCAAGTAATATCTTACGGGCGGGTCGTATTACTGCATGAAGGACACGCGGGCTCCACCGCAAATGCAACATGAAGATAATAAGACGATACCATCTCCGAGTGGCCCGCGATACGAGTTCTTGTAGTAATTAACTCGCCAAAGAACGAGTGTGTCTTGTTGCGAGATGAGAAATCCGGATTTCAATGCGCGGGGAGTCTCCTCGGAAAATTATATAGACGACCGTTTCACCTTTATATTAAACTCACGCTAAATTAGCTAGTAGTCATCCGTTGACTCGAAAGAGTGTAAATTACCTTTAACATGAAACCAAATAATTACATACATATTCTTTTACTACAAATGAAGTACCTACAAGTTAATGTAGGTACTTCTCGTAATGTTATTTTTGATATTATATATTGTATTATAATTTCGAATTGACACTTTAAATATTGAAAACTTGCATAAAATAACGATTATTTTGTGAATTAAAACACTGTATTCTCCACTTTTGAGTTTTACATCTTTGGGTAAAAAATGGAAACTCAGAAGTCGAAAAAAGTCAACTCAAAAGTGGAAAAAACAGTGTTATATAATAGAATATCACAGTGTTTAACGCCTTAAGTTTATCAAATATATTATATATATTTTATAATATAATCCATTGTTGTGGCGGAAATACTTTGATATTTCAAAATTATTAACTGTTTAAATAAAAAAACGTTGTTATAAATATCACAATTAATTATATTTTGTCGCGACAGCTGTTTCACTGACCGATGTTAGCATCGTCAGGTCTTACAATCAACTAAAAAAACATCAGAAAGACTGAGTTTATATACAAAATAATTAGGAGGGGAAGAAACTACCCACAATATTAAGATGTAACTAAAATTTACAGGGAAAACGGTGTTGAAGTTTTTTGACATAACAGGGCACTTATATTACATACGAACATTGTCTTTAATAATGTAGAATATGATTGAAGATTTTTTAATGCTAGGGGTTTTATAAAAACTGTCTTTGGCCTGGTGTGAATTTCACTTGATAATAAAATAGCGATTAGCTACATATCACATATCATGAGAATCAATAGCTAAAAAGTTGTATACAGTAATTGGGTTCGAATAACCAGATGCATACAAATGTGGAAAGCAAGGGTAAACTACCACATAAAATGCCCAAGTGGCATCCCAATAACCAGTAAAAAATGTAACACATTCCTGCAAGGCAATCCCTTGAATTGAAACAAGCGAAGAATTACTTTAAAAATGTTATAAAAACTTTTAAATCACTTTTTGAAAACATTATATTTTCACAACACTTTTTTGCATCTTTCACAAACATGTTTCGGGACACCCTTCAGTGTATGAGTAAAATTCATACACCGAAGAAGGGAAGTCTGTGACCCGAAACATGTTTGTGAAATACAAACAAACAAACTATCACGCCGTTTCCCCGTAGGGGTAGGCAGAGAGAATGGACGCCGCACACTACTCTATCCCGACAAACCTCTCTAGCTTCCTCCACATTCATACAACGAGTCATACACGTACGTCGATTCCTCCGACTTCTAACATGATAAACCTTTAAAATTTGATTAATTTGGTCATGCCGTGTTTTCCTCGGTCTGCCTCGACTCCGTACTCCATTTACATCATTAACGTATACTTTCTTAACCATTCTATCTCCATCCATGCGTTGCATATGTCCGAACCATCGCAGCGAATCTTTCACAATTTTGTTCATAATTCTTCCGCTCTACATTCCTTTCTTATATCAGCATTTAAGATTCTGTCGTATATCGTTCTACCATACATACGTCTTAGGGACCTCATCTCTACCGCATTTATTCTGCTCTCATACTTCTTCTGCCAGTTCCATGCTTCGCTTCCATACATTAGAACGTGAACAATTCGTGAACAAAAACAATGTTTTCAAAAAGTTATTCAACTGTGAATCCACAACACAAAGTGATGGCGAATATATAATTATATATTTTTTAACATGGAGCGAGTTTTTTAAATCTAATTATGAATCGTCTGTTTTTTTTTTTACCGCATGTCGTTAATTGGTCGGGTATAACAAGCCATTGCTAATTTGTACATTGCTTGATCTTTAGAGTCTGCCGTGGCCGCTCGAGCGTGGTCCAGCACCATCTTGCAGCCGATCATCCTTGTTTCCTCCCATTGTTCAGGGCCTTTGTTTTATACTCTGCGATGAGCGGATGTTACGCGAGTGCCGCTAATTCAGCATCGAGTCAAGGTTGTCTCCGAAACACGCCTATTGTACTATATGCCGCGTGCTGTGGCAGACCTGACATGTAAATTATATTGCTGTATGTAAAATTATTTCGATGCTTCCAAATTATGTCATAATTCTAAAACAATAGAGTTATTACCTGCTTTATTTTTATTTCAAATTATTAAGCATTATATAAAAAAATCATAATATAAAATTAGATGACATGAAAACCTTCGTGGCAGAGTGTTAAGAGCTCTGACTGCTATAATGAAGGTCCGGGTTCGATTCCCGTCGTTGGCAGTGTGATTGTCACCCTGTCTTTGGACTGGTGTAGAATTCACGTGGCAATAAAATGGCGATAGACTAGCTATCTATCACAAGTCGTGATAATTAATATGTATAATTGCCAAAAACAAATTGTATACAGTTATTGCTATTTAAACCCATTTTATTAATACAAAAAAAAAATTAAATAGATTTTTGAAAACATTTTTGACACAAATAGTCACACTCGGTGACGTAAATTTATAGGAGACATTTTAAATTGGATTATAGATTATTAAAATATAAATTATATGGATTCATATATGGAAGTGAAGCTTGGAGCTGGCAAAAGAAGGATGAAAGCAGGATAAGCGCCGTAGAAATGAGATCACTAAGAAGAATGTGCGGGAAAACTATGTATGATAGAATACTGAACGATGAAATAAGAAAGAAATGTAAGGCAGATGGAACGAATGGATGAGAGTAGAATGGTTAAAAAGTTGTACACAAGCAGCGTGAGTCGAAAAAGAAGCCGAGGACGACCGAGGAAAACATGGCATGACCAAATTAATCAATTACTAAAAGGCGGTCACATTCGAATTCGGAATAATCGACGTGCGTGCATGGTACGATGTATGAATATAGAGGAAGCCCGAGAGGTATGCTAGGACAGAGCATTGTGGCGATTCATCCTCTTTGCCTACCCCTCCGGGGAAATGGCGTGATGGTTAGTTAGTTAGTTAATTATATGGATTAAATAAAAAAATATGAAAAAAAGATTTATGATCAAAATAATTTATTTCTTACTTATTTATTTTTACGTTTTCAGGACGAACTCTTTTATGTATATTTAATATGTATTTTTTCGATAGATAAATGTAGTTTTGTTGTATCGCATTAGTCGACTTTCCTCTTGTTCCGCAAGATGCGACAGTGGTCGGGCTTGGAGCCGAGACGACCAGAGCGTGGAATGTATTTTCCGTGCCTCAGTGCCCGCAATAATCTCGGCAGAATAAACAGATCTTAACTTCCCAACACCCTCGCCTTGTTCAAACACCACGCTGGTTCTCCTCAAACAGTTAGCTTTTATTTGGTTCCCCATGTTTACCGTTCGCATTTTTGTCTCTCATTCCTCTAAGAACGTGCATCAAATTATCATTCATGTTCAGGGGATAACGAAACTAGTTTTATACGTCGTAAACACTTCATTTTACAATTAAACTGTTATATTTCAAAAAAAATTCTTAGTTTCAGTTTTGTGTATATGGTATACTCTGATTATTAATGAAAACAAATGGTGCTGCTTTTGAAATGTGGTGCTACAGACGCAAAACGCATAATTACAATCATTAGAAGACAAATACTCTTGATTTTAGAGAGTATCTTTTCTTCTTAATGTTCAAATCAAATCAGTTTATTTTCTCAAAAGATATTACAAACTACAATTATAGTTTTTAGCATCTATTAAGAACAGGTAAAAAATAAAAATATATATAATACCAGGAACACATGAGAGATGGTTCGACATTCGGAATACATAATACTCTCTGAACGTACTTTCACGAATATGAAAGACGTCGATCTCCGAAGCGATCATGTTCAGCAGTTTGATTGCTCTCCCCACCGGCATCACCAGAGGTAGGTTGGTTCTGCATGTCTGTGCTGACGCTGTCAAAGATAACATGTTGAACCATCTCTCATGCGTTCCTGGCATTATACATTACAAACTTACTAACTAACTAATAATAATAATAATAATATGCTAACTTTTAAAGCGCCGTTTTTGTGATGTAATCACCTCAAGGGCGCATTAAGACGTGTTTTAAATCTAAAAATCTAAATGTGACCGCTTGAAAAACGATCGGTTTAAAAGTATAACTAACCATCACGCCGTCTCTCCGAAAGGGTAGGCAGAAAGTGTGGACTGTCACACTTTAACCGATGCGGCACTCCATCCTTCTCTTTTCGCCCCGCGGGAGACGCGGTGTGATGGGTTGCGAACCACATCGCCACAAAATTTATGGGATTCTAATAAATAATATATACTTGCAACTAACAAATTATTTAAAACAATGAAATAAACAGCTTTAGTAACCGACTATGGAGATAAGCATACGTAATCCATTATTTAAGTCGTTTGCCTCTTTTATTCGGTGTTTCTATTTGTTAATTCATTAGCAAATAATTTGGCTAATTACGTCCTAATGACAAAACGACGGTAACTGCTCACAGCACAATGCGATGGCTGAACTCCGCAAGACTTAAATTGATTCAACACACAATATTGTGACTCGCCGGTTGTTAAGAATAACTTGCGCTGATTTGCGACACTTTATTTTAACAATTTAGTACTTCTATTTTGTACTAAGAGCGCGCATTGTCATGTGATTTCGTACTCCGTACGCCTAACAAAAGATGCGCAAGTGTTATAATACATTATTTATTTATTTATTTTACATGTTTTATTTTACAATTTGCCAAAAAAGTTTATGGACTGTAGTTGTCACACTAGGCATGGCCTGTATCATTCATTTTTAATATTGTTACGAAGCAATATTCTTAGGAAATTTAAAAACTTTCTTTAACCCACGAATTATTAAAATAATATAAAAAACACGATATGTTTCGGAGGATAACTTCATCTTCAGGTGTAAAAATATAATAAAAACTAAACAAAGAAAGACTATTATAATAACGCATTTAAAATACGGTACAATAATTCAAATTTAAAAATTAACCTGGGCTATTTGTTATAGGTACTGATAATATTTGTTTTCACAGTAAGAACTAATAATAATATTGTAATTTAGAAAAAACATACATTTGAAAATACATAATTTATATAGAAATTAATAAATGATTAATTTGCATTTGATTGGGAATGAGAGCTTGGGAGATTAAATGTAGAGACATGTGTTTTTTAATACTTTTTTAATTGATGGGTGGTGGTCTAGGGGATATAACGCTTGGATCCTGATCCAGGGGGCATGGGTTCAAGCCTGGACACGACCAGGTTCCTTCTTCATAATAATGAGCTATTTTCTGCTCACATTGAAGATTGTAAAATAAATTCTAATATCATTGATATAAATCCTTGATGTTAGTCTTTTTAAAAAAAAAAATTATTAGTGGATTAAACAAAGTTTTTTTAATTTCCTAAGTATATTATTATGGAATTCCACAGTGTTAATGCCGTAGCGTTCAATAAGTTGTTATAAAGCACATTAAGAAATTTATTAACGCATAATATCATTCATCATCATCATCAGCCTGTACACGACCGCTCCTGGGGGTAGGCCTTGTCCATCTGCTTCTATGTGTGCCGATCCTGGGCAACACGCATACATGTCGTACCGGCGATCTCTTCAATGTCGTCTCTCCAACGTCCACGATTATATCGTTCTCCCGACGATGAAGGTGTTAAGCCTTCGAAACATGTCGAGAAAAATAAACTGAAAAGTGGAAAAAACAATGTTTTAATTCATAAAAATTTGTCATTATGGAATTCCACAGTGTTAACGCCTTAAGTTTATCTAAAATTAATAAATATTTTTCAATATGAATCCGCGACACAAAGTATAATGGTGAATACAGAAGAAAATATAATAAAATTTCTAAAAAACACACGTTCGTATTAATTACTTACAAAGTTATTATCATATTTGAAGACTGTGAAAATGAAAATCAGAGATTTATAATATAAAAAGTTGCAAGATTTATTCTTCTAACGAGTGTATGGATTTTAATTAGACTAGAATTGATCGTAATGGTAATTATTTACCAGTTTTCTACGGCAGAATGCACGCATGTTGCGTTCCTATTACGCCCGCGTTAATTATTATTACGTTTCAGCTTGTTACATTCTTTAAGTCTTCAGCCATTGTCGATGTCTGTGAACTTGACCTTCCGCTTCAAATGCTTCATCTAAAAACCGGTTGATATCGGTGTGACCTTGCAAGGAAGATCGCCAAAGGAATAGGGTTTATTTATACCTCGCTTTACACGCAGACTCTTCCATAATACGCATCCATTGTGTTTATAACATAATTGTATCATAGTATAATATGAAGCATGTAGCTATGCATCTGAAGATACAAATCTGAGATGAATTTGCGGTTAGAATTCGTAATATAAAATATCATTTGTAATCCGTTTTGAATTCTCTTCTATACCACAAGGTTTTTATGCTCGTTAAATTACATTTACACCTTGTAAGACAATCTCAAAAAAGATGTTCGGTTTCTAACTTATAATTTCTTGACCTTTAATATATTTACTTGTGATTCTTTTGAAGAATACAATGCAAGGATTGGAATGACTTTTGAAAGTAATGGTGAAGAAACTATACGTTAATGGTGTGAATAAAGTACAAAATCGGACATCGGAAAATGATGAGTTGGAAAAATCAAATTACCTGCCGCGCTATGCTATAAGATGAAGCAGTCTATCCATTGCTAACGGCGTAGCAGTTTATAATTTCAATTTTAAATTTTCATATGAAGCACTCACTTAGTTATTATACTGCCCAGATTAAGCTTGGGCTATTTAAAACGAATGATAATGTCTATTTCTAGAAGATTTATTAGACTTTATGAGAATAACATGTTTCACCTTGCTAAGGCATTGTAAAGGCATATATTTGATAATGCCTTCATTCTCATAAAATATAATAAAACTTCTAAAAAATAGACGTTTTCATTCGCATTAAATATGGAATTCCATAAAAACGATTTCTTTATGAATCAAAACTGTGTTTTTCCACTCAAACATAAGTTTATATCGTTTACACGATGATGAAGGTGTTAAACTTTTCAAACATGTAGAGGAAAATAAACGAAAATATGGGGATAAAACAGAGTTTTAATTCACAAAAAGTTTTGAAATATAGTAGTATATAAAAACCTATTCAAAAAAGCTAGAATGGCAGTGCCCAATGTTGTTCTTCTACCGACCCTTATGTATGGAAGCTCTGTGACGAACGTGTGGATACTCTGTGTATGATAGAGTGTCGAATGAAAATATAAGAAGTGAATGCGGTGCGAATGATGGTGTTATGAACAAAATAATGAAAGGATCATTAAGATAGCTGGGACATATGAAAATAATGGTAAAAAAATATACGTTAACGATGTAAATGGATCCAGAAATAGAGGAAGACCGAGGAAAACGTGGCACCCTCAAATAAATCAAATATTTAATTTCGGCTACGTGAGGAGTCAGAGAAATCGACGCGCGTGCATGTCACGATGTATGGATGTTGAGGAAGCGAGAGAAATATGTCAGGAAAGAAAAGTGTGGCAGTCCATTCTTTCTGCCTACCCCTTCGGGAAGACGGCGTGATGGTTAGTTAGTTAGTTTTATTATATACATGGCTAGATTTTGTGATTTGCTTTTGAACATTTAAAATTCATCGCGTTTTAAGTATTTTAAATATTTCTAGCGGATCATTATCATTATCCATAATCATCTTGGGTAATTCTTAATGATTCGTCGGCGAGATTCATCTTTCCGGCGCTGGTAATAACAGGGAAGCAGAATGCGTTTGTTGATTTTCGTGTCGAGTTTCTCCGTGCAGTTCGGCCGGTGTCTGCCGCCAGAAGAAATGTTTACCGTGGAAGAGAGGGGAGAGGGTTTGGGAACGTCTCAGGTAGACGCGGTCACCACAAAAGTGTTTCAGGTAAGATTCAGAAAAAAAATCGTCTTAAAAGACAGGGCTCCTCAAATAAAGACACATATATCTACCTGCTCGCGTATTCAAACAATGGAACACTAATTTATCATGTTTAACTATATACCGGTTGTAAACGTTCGATTAATAATAATAGAATCAAATAATATAGACCTAAAACTGAGAATACTCATCAAGACCTATGTATGGAGTATCTTCATGTACGGCTGCGAGACATGGTGCCTATCCGAAAGAGATAAACGGAGACTAGAGGCTTTTGAGATGTGGTCCTATAGAAGACTATAGGTCATATAGAAGTCCTATACTGGAATTTCCTGGAGAGACCCACATTACGAATGAGGAAGTTCTTCAAGGAATCGAAGGAGGAAGGCACCTCCTCAGGACCTTGTCCGAAAGGCGTGCAAGATGGATCCGGCCATGTAAAGAAAGTCTCTTGCATGACATAATGGAGGGAATGACCGAGGGGACAAACTCTAGGGGACGCCCACGCCGAGATTACCTGGAGGACCTGTTGGTGGACGTGCGCTGCTCATCATATGCAGATTTCAAAAGAGCCGCACAAGACAGGGAAGAATGGAAGAGAAGAATAGAAGAAATTGCTGCAAACCAATCCCAGGATTGAAACTTTCTAACTAACTAAACGTTCGAAAGTTTAACTTAGTAACTAACTAACCATCACGCCGTCTCCCCGGAGGGGTAGGCAGAAAGAATGGACCGCCACACAATTCTGTCCTGACATACTTCTCTCGATTCTTCTATATTCATACATCTTGTCATACATGCACGTCGATTTCTCCGACTCCTCACGTGACCGACATTCGATATTTGATTGGTTGATTGAACCAATCCAAGTCGCAAATCTCTTTGTCGTCTTCTTGATCGTGTTCCTCTGAGGCAGATATATCTTTGATTATTTCCTCATCGTTCAAAATGTGGAATCCAGGATCGTTTGCATTGCAATTTAACCACTCAGTTGCATCTTCTTCGTCGCAAGCAGCACATATTGAAATTTGAGCTATTGTTTCCGCGATGTCTCATATATCACTTTATACTGAAACTTACTGATGGTCTTTTCATAAATTTGTTCCATGATTTTTAGTATTTATGCTATCAATATTATATATGGAATTATGTATGGGAGCGAAGCATGGAACTGGCAAAAGAAGGATGAAAGTAGAATAAATGCAGTAGAAATGAGATCTCTTAGACGAATGTGTGGATACTCTGTGTATGATAGAGTGTCGAATGAAAATATAAGAAGTGCATGTGGTGCGAACGATGGTGTTATGAACAAAATAATGAATGGATCATTAAGATGGTATGGACATATGGAAAGAATGATTGAAGAAATAATGTTAAAAAAATTATATGTTAACGATGTAAATGGAACCAGAAATAGAGGAAGACCGAGGAAAACGTGAAAGGATCAAATACATCAAATATTGAATGTTGGCCATGTGAGGAGTCAGAGAAATCGACGCGCGTGCATGACACGATGTATGAATTTTTAAGGAACCGAGAGAAATATGTCAGGAAAGAAAAGTGTGGCAGTCCATTCTTTCTGCCTACCCCTTCGGAGAGACGGCGTGATGGTTAGTTAGTTAGTTAGTTAGTTATATAATATATTTTTAATACTATATATTATGTGCGTAATTTATTTAAATAAATGAGTACTTTGGTTCGTACTAATAAGGAATAAGGCCCGATTGAGAATACCCTCTTACATCAAAGAGCTTTCGTGATCCTTAATCGTAAGCAGGAAGGTTTAAAATGCAGGAAACGAACACGAGTCCTTATGGCCCACCTTATCAGTCCTTGTGGGAACGTTGTATCGTGGTACCTTCCTCCAAGTGATGTAACGTGATTGTGGGCTGTTAGACTTCCTTGGTGTTCCTCCAGCCATTCAAATCACTACACTGCATTTGAAATATAATGTTAATGTCAACCACACGCAAACAATGGCAGTGCGTGGTTGTATTGTAATGTGAAATTGTTTCTGGCCATACGTAGGTAAAGCGTTCATGAACTTGTTAAATATTTGAATGTGAATATTAATTTCCTAACAGAATAAAGCATTTTTAAAATTTAATTGAATTTAGAGGCAGACCGAGGAAACCATGGCATGACCAAATTGATCAAATTTTAAAGGTTGGTCATGTTAGAAGTCCGAGGAATCGACGTGCGTGTATGACTCGTTGTATGAATGTGAAGGAAGCTAGAGAGGTTTGCCAGGATAGAGTAGTGTGGCGGTCCATTCTCTCTGTCTACCCTGCAGGGAAACGGCATGATGGTTTGTTTGTTTGCAGTTGAATTTATTTTTTGCATTATGGGACAAAAAAAACGTTGAACGTAAAATGATTATGGAACATTAAAAAAATAGTAAAAACGAGTTAAAAACTTAAACCCGTTACAAAATGTACATATTGTTATTATTTGATCATCTTTTTATCAATACACAAATATTTAAAACAAATAAATTCTCGAAAGACATAAAAAATCAGTGTTTTTTGGAAAGAAAAGTTGTGGACGACCATGGAAAGAATGGCATGATCAAATTAATAAATTATTTAAAAACGGCTACATTCGCAATTTGGAAAATCGACGAGGGTGCACGTTACGATGTATGAATGTAGAAGAATCTCGAGAGGTATGTCAGGACAGAGTAGTATGGCGGTCCATTCTCTTTGCCTACCCCTCCGGAGAAACAGGGTGTTGATTCCAAATCCAAAACCTTGTAGCATCAAAAGAAACAAGATTTTTCCTAAGGAATTTTGCACTTTAGACAGCGCGGCGATTTTTACAATAGTTAGTTAGTAACTATAAAACAATTTTGCAATAGTGTTGTTAATTAAAAAAAATGGTCTTGAATTTATTGTTAGATGGGGTATACTATGCCTTTCCGGGAGAACATATCACATCGTAGCGTCACTACCCGTCTGAACCCCAATAATCAAATCTATCAAATCAGTTTATTTTTTCAAAAATATTACAAACAACAATTATAGTTTAAGGCATCATTTGAGAACAGGTAAAATATAAAAAATATATAATACCAGGAACGCATGAGAGATGGTTCGACATTAGGAATACAAGATACTCTCCAAAGTCAAGAGTATTTGTCTTCTGAACGTACTTTCACGAATACGAAAGACGTCGATCTCCGAAGCGATCATGTTCAGCAGTTTGATTGCTCTCCCCACCGGCATCACTAGAGGCAGGTTGGTTCTCCATGCTGGGAGATAAAACAGTCTGTACTGGCGCTGTCGAAGATAACCATCTGGAGCATAAAAATGGATAGCCTCCAAGATAACGGAGTTCTCAAAGAATCCCCTGATAAGTCTGAAGAAATGGGTAAGTGTGCACCCATCTCTTCTTATCTGCAAACTATTGGTCACCAGCATGCCCAAGAGGAATGCAGTGGGATAAAGCCACGGATAGCTACCAAACTCCCTCATGTAGAGATATCTCAGAAATCTTTTCTGAACCCTCTTTAACATGAGCGAGTATCTCGCCTCGTGGGGACTCCATATCCCCGAACCACACTCGAGCTGGCTCCCAATTTTGTATAACAATGAGTTATACAAAATTCGCAAAACATAGGGATTCCTGAAAACTCCATCAATTCGGAGAATAAATTCCAACATTTCCAGTGCACCTCCACATATTCTCTCGATGTGAGCATGAAAAGTAATATTAATTCTTTTTAAACGCATAGTAATTAATATTATTTAATGTATAGTTTATTGAATTTAAACGCGGGTTCATTAATAATTCACTTATCAAGAATAATTACTTCTTGGTTTATATGTGCCACCGGTATTCTAAAGTTCCTGTTTCTCCAACATTGTTAATTAATTACATACGCTTAAAACAAAACAATTATTTTGTTTATCGATTGCACAAGTGCACCGCTAAATATCAAACACAACATACATTAAGTGTTATATAATCCAGCAGATATCTAAAAGTGTATATTAATTCTTATTAGCTCTCGTTCACAGCTGTGTAATGCACATATTGTGAATATACGAGTATATCACGTAATAACGTTATACGCGCATATAATAAATCATTATTATATATATTATACATCTTTTATGCGTACTGTAATTAACATTGGTGTGTAATTATTATTATAAATACTTTCCACGATTTTATAATTTTTTCTTGCGTACAATTTGGTATAATTAGGTGTATACAGTTTCGTAACTGGAATGAATTAATCAAATAAACGCCATCTGTTGAATGAATGAATATTATTTACCGTATTTCGTACACACACAAAACACTCGTAGGATTTACTCACGTTTGTACTAGACACAGGTTTGGAATTTGATATTTTATTCATATTTTATGGAAACGTGCTTACCGCTAAATCATATTTTTTTGGCCAGTTCGTGAGTGGGAATACACAAATATTTGAACGTATTTAAATATTTCACATCTTGCTATGGAGTTTAGTATTGGTATTGGTATTATTATTTGTATTGGTTCTGATATTGAAAATTTGGTTTGGTTCATGTGGTGCTCCCGTAAATTTGGAGGTATTTCGTGTATAAGTGAATTGTTTTGGTCAATTTGATTGTTGCTGCAATTTATAATAGTTATTTGTGACCTGTAATACGTTTGTGTTGTTTTGATGTTAAAATTATACAAGTTTTTTCGTTTATATAAAGAATTTTGACAGGCGTAAAAATATTTTTTTCATTTAATTTGACTAATTTCTTCAATATGATTTTAAATTTTTGCTGGTGTTGGTTTGTTTTAAGTGCCTAATTACTGCTTATTTAAAAATAAACGGTGAATACGTGGAACATAAATTAAATAGACAATATGTGCACCTTCTAAAAAGAACATTACGTGGTAAATTATTTTTATTTTGTTATTTTATTTTATATCATTGTAATTTATATTATTTGTTTTAGATTTATTTTGTGGATGTTGAACGATCGAAGTGTATCACACCGCGTCTCCCGCGGGGTGAAAAGAGAAGGATGGAGTGCCGCATCGGTTAAAGTGTGACAGTCCATTCTTTCTGCCTACCCTTTCGGGAGATGGCGTGATGGTTAGTTAGTTAGTTAGTTAGCTATGGAGTTTCAATTCACTTACGTCTAACTTCCGAACGGTTCCATAGACAAACATATGTCAAAACATTGTGAAATATAATATAAAACTCCGATATAAATAGTGAATTCGATCACATAAGCATTATGAACAAAAACACGATAATTTAGAAGGTTTTTTAAATGTGAAATTAATTAATGAAGAGTTAATATTGAAGAAAGTGTACGTGCAAGGAGAACAAAATCTCTGAAGTTTGATCCGAAAATGTGAATAAAATTATTTTATTCGATGAGAAATTCTTGCTCCATATGTCACGAGAGGACAAGAAAAGTTTGTTAGGGCAAAATAAAATGACATTTTATACTATCTGTCTACTTCTAAGAATGGTAAGATGCTTTGTCCGATAACTTTAAAAAAAAATTATGACGTGCGATATCTTTGGTTAGGTTTTTTTTAAATATAAATCTTCAGGCATTCTATGTTCACCGCTATTATATTTATTTTTATATATGTAACGTAAAGAAGTAGCGTGTTTCATATTCTCTTCTCAGTGGTATACAGATAAGTGGGCTCTACTATTCTGTGAACACGAAGAGATTAAAATAAATATAACAAAAAAATCTCTTTACGGAAGTAACATACATATACAAAGCAATATATGGCACTAAGTTATATTGTTATAAATCCGAACTCTGTCTAATGGACAGCTTAAAGACAAGGAAATTCATACTTCGTTTGGCAAACTCCTTCGCAATAGGTAGATTAGTTGAACTGAAGCGTTACCCTAGTATGTATTTCGGGGATCGAGTCTTTGGAACAATCTATAATATGTATAATGCCTTCATACCTATAGTGCATAAATGATTCGACAGATTTCAGATCTAAGATGAAAACCAATCATTTTATAGTTCATATTATTATCATAACGATAGCGATTATCAGATGGGGCGTTCATTTTTAGATTTGAAACACGTCTAAATGCGCCCTTGAGGTGATTACATTACGAAAATGGCGCTTTATAAGTTAGTATATTATTAATATTTATTATGAAAAATTATGCGAAAAGGATGAGATTAACCGGGTGGTAGTTTAGGGGATAGAACGCTTGGCTCCTGATCCAGGGGACATGGGTTCAAGCCTGGACACGACCAGATTCCTTCTTCATAATAATGAGCTATTTTCTGCTCACATTGATTATTGTAATATGTATTAGTCTACTATACTTGATATTAGTATTTAAAAAAAATATATATATAAAATAAGCAATCACGAAACTTTTTGATGAATTAAAACACAGTTTTTTTACAATTACAAGATTATTTTTCTCGACGTGTTTGATAGTAAGGTTTTACACCTTTATTGTTCTCCCTGTCATAAATAATCTTCGTTACATGTCACTCAGGTGGAAAGCGATGTTTTAATTCATTAAAAAAATCGTCACTATGGAATTCCACAGTTTCCAAAGCCTTAAGTTTTTATAAAATAGGGGAAATATAACAAGAAAACCTTGTTACAGAACTAAGATACATTGTACATACATATTTATGTATGATAGTTTTTTTTATAACCGTTAATGCAAAAGTTTTTGCATTAACAGTTATAAAATGTTGAAGTATCATAGTGTTTCGGCCAAAACAATGGATAGTTTTTTTTCTTTAAGATTTTGTTTTATGTTCGTTCCATGTGTCCAAACCATCTCAGGGATCCTGTTTAATTTTATCCATGATGCAGTCATCTGCCTTACATCTCTCTCAGCAACGAATCACATATAATGTGTTCTTCTCCGCCCTTACAAGTTTGAACGTTTATCGGATCAAGTTTAATTATAATCGTCTGTTGGATGTATTGGAATGCCGAAGCTGAAATCTGCGGTCGGCTGTAAACTGCCATTGGGAATTGGAAGGCTCGCTCCGGTCGAGGTTAGCGCACTTCGCATAGGCGGGACAGGCGGGAGCGGTTACATTCCTTTCTTATATCTCTTATTATATGATACTAGCGGACCCGACATTGACATATTCGACTATATGCTTACAGAATATATGAATTAAACAATTTCAACAATGTGTTCATCAAAATACACGTTTAAAAATGAAATCCATTAATGATTTTAGCTTGAAAACACATGAAATGAAGTGATCATTACGATCTACTGACGATTGGTAGCTGTCATTTAAAACGACTCGACTGCCATCTATGGTGAAACACATGACAATAAAATTCTGACATCAAGCAAAATAAGTACAATCCAATATAGACTGTGATGCCCTGGCATTAAAAGATTTATTTACCTGTCACACTAAGAATTCAATTATATACATTTAAAAAAAAAACTAACTAATTAACCATCGCGCCATTTCTCTGGAGAGGTAGACAGAGAGGATGGGTCGCCACAATGCTCTGTCCTGGCATACCTCTCGGGATTCCTCTACATTCATACATCGTACCATGCACGCACGTCGATTATTCCGACTTCGAATGTGACTGCCTTTTAGTAATTGGTTAATTTGGTCATGCCATGTTTCCTCGGTCGTCCTCGGCTTCTTTTTCCACTCACGCTGCTTGTGTACAACTTTTTAACCATTCTACTCCCATCCATTCGTTACATATGTCCAAACCACCTGAGGGGATCCTTTTTTAATTTTATCCATGATACAGTCATCTGCCTTATATTTCTTTCTTATTTCATCGTTCGGTATTCTATCATACAACGTTTTCCCGCACATTCTTCTTAGTGACCTCATTTCTACGGCGTTTATCCTGCTTTCATCCTTCTTTGCAATTGAATTATACTGCACATTTTAAAGGTGCACTATAATTTGGTTCGTATCAAAAAATATATATACTTGTCATGTCAAAGTAGTATTAATAAATAGTGAAAAATTCGTTGTATTCGGTTCAGTATTTGTCGAATCTATCAACCACGAACATTTCGTTTTATTTATATATTGTATAATATATATAGGCTGTTGTAATTTAAAGATATTAAATACAAGGCCATCGCAATTCGCTATATTCAAGATTATACGATTGTAAAAATTGCCGCGCTAAAGTGCAAAATTTCTTAGGAATACTTTTATAATAAGTTATAATACATAAAAATATTCAAATTATTGTTGATAACGTAATTAAGTATACGAATTTTTACCCGGTGTCACGGCAGGTACCTCTGATGTTGGTCACTTCAGAGTAGGCAGTGCCCTTGAGATGATTAATTCATAAAATTGGCGCTTTTTAAATTATCAATTTTTTTATTATTATTATCTGTGACCTGGCAGTTCGAAACAGAACCAGTTTGTAAACTGTGTACTTAAATTTTGTACGACTGTTTTGTCTTCTTCAATTATTTTTATTTTTTTAACCACCCTATGTATTTGAACGTACGTGATACGTTCACTTTGACTGTACCATTCTGTGCTATCCCGTATCACGTACGCACCTGAGAAAAAGTTATGTAGGTACCTAAAATGTACAAACTGTTGGGGATACGCGCGTGTGCCAACAACACTTGAGTACAAATCTTCGCAAACATGATAGTTTTACAAGGGGCAGGCGAATTGTGCGGTCGAGTCTTTGAAATTTCATAATTTAAAAAAATAAAATGAATATATAATTAAATTTAATTAATAAAAACCTGCTTATTTTTTGCACCCGAAGGTAGGGTGGTTAAACCATTTTGAACTTAATTATTGTATATATTTTTTAGCAATTAATATTTATCAGGTTGTTTGTAACACATTTTGATGCCAACATCGGTTGGAGAAACAGCTATCGCGCCACTCAAATTTTTAATAATAATAATTGTAATATCATAACCGTGTTCAAATTTTTAACATTTAATTTCTATCTTTATTAACAAGTAATTGTCATCCAAATGAACATACTCGTATTAAGACTATTTCCACAACGTTTTCATGTTGTTTTTTGGTTTCATTACGAATTGACGTATTTTTTTGTTATTTATTCCTGCGGTCTCAAATGTCTCGATTTCTCACGAGTTTCCTAATTCCGGACGGAAGACCTTCAACCATAGCCGACCTAACCACAGACCTGTTCATCCGTGAAATCTAAATCGAAGTTTGTTCCACAGATATCGGTGTCCTTTGGAGCTAAAGACATTTCGAAACAGCTGCTGTTGTGACTGTTTTTTAAAAAGTTAACAATTTTTCGGTACGGAGGTTAATTATCATTCGGTACACGCCATTGTGTTCTAACAGTATTGTGGACAAGGTAATGTCCTTGAAGCACTTCGCGACCATTGATTCTCATAAGGATTGCATTTTAATTTTTTTCAACATCACAATATGATACAAGATACAACCAACAACAAATCCGATAGGAATCGTATTTCGGCTGTTTGTGATTTTTGGTATAAATGAGCCAATTAAATCGACATTATGAAACATTATTATTCAAACGCGTTTTAAAGTCGAAAATATATACAACATTTTGAATGTATACAAATACTTGTGCGGGGATCTTCTACCTAATCTTAATAGATGGGATAATAATTCTAGGACCTAATCTAAAAATATGGCGCCAGTGTAGATTGAACAAAAATATGTGAAGTTTTCCTCAACATAGTAGCATATATACATCTTTCAAAAATTTGTCAGACGTGGTGGTCGTATGAAGGGCGGATTGGTGAATGTTGTATTACATAAATCGATCGCTTAACCCAACCAATGACAGGTCATAAGTCCTGTAAACGACTCGACCACCATATTCTGTTTCCAAAAAACAATTTGCATCTTCGTCTCTATTGAGATACAATTAATCCTCGAAAATATATATTTTAAGCAAAGGCGATTCAAATTTCTAGACCGTATTCGCCACGAAATATTTTTTGAAGTATTAAATTATGATAAACTATACATTCCTTTGTTGAATGTTAAGGCGTTAACACTGTGGAATTTCATTGTTTATTTGGAATAAGAAATTTAAACACTATTTTGTCAATTTATTTGACATGTTTTTATAAAAAGTAAAATATAATATGATATATAAACTAGTACATCGTTTTTGAATACTAAATAATAATTGTATTTGGCTATTAACCGATTCTAATGCATTGCGCAATTTCTCCCTTTGTTGCTTTATCGCTGGGAGCAAATTACCATCGTTGAATGGTCTGTTTACAAAAAAAGCGACTCGATTGTATTTCGACGATTTTATCTGCCTTTTTGTTACGCGGTGGGAACTCTGATTTATACACAGATTTGTAATAGTGAATTTGACGAAGATGAAAGTGTATTTATGTACCTATGTTTTATATTAGCGTATTATTTACTTTGCAAACTAGTTTTGAACCATTTGGGTGTATGTTATTTATTTAGTTTGACTATCGTTTGTAGATAGTTGCATAACTATTACGAGCAAAAGATTTACAACCAGAGATTTTATGATGGGAATGCTTTCCATACGTTATAAAACACTATGTGATTCTTCGTGCTTCGTGGCATCTTATGATTGGCTTGGACCAGGATTTATATATCAATGAAAGTGAAAATGGCCATTCACAATGGAGTTCTGGTCCCAACCCTTATGTATGGAAGCGAAGCATGGAACTGGCAGAAGAAAGATGAGAGTAGAATAAATGCGGTAGAGATGAGGTCCCTAAGACGTATGTGTGGTAGAACGATGTACGACAGAATCTCAAATGCTGATATTAGGAAGGAATGTAGAGCGAAAGAAGGTATTATGAACAAAATTATGAAAGGATCGCTGCGTTGGTTCGGACATATGGATAGCATGGGTGAAGAAAGAATGGTTAAAAAAGTATACGTCAACGATGTAAGTGGAGTAAGGAGTCGAGGTAGACCGAGGAAAACATGGCATGACCAAATCAATCAAATACTTAAGGTTGGTCATGTCAGAAGCCGGAAGAATCGACGTACGTGTATGACTCGATGTATGAATATGGAGGAATCTAGAGAGGTATGTCAGGATAGAGTAGTGTGGCGGTCCATTTTCTCTGCCTACCCCTGCGGGGAAACGGCGTGATGGTTTGTTGTTGTTGTTGTGGACCAGGCTTGATTTTTAAAGCCATTCTATTAATAGCATTTCAATTTAAGAGGTCTATGTCATGAAACATCGAAAAATGAATTGAGTATACAGTTTTGACTTTAAATTGTCAAAGAAAGGTTGGATGAAGAGATGTATTTCTCTTTCCCTTTGCCATTTCCCATCATCTGCGGTCGGCCCTCCTCGTACGAAAACGCCAAACTTTTCTATTTTGACTCATTTCCGCTGTCTAGTATGGTTCTCGCGTTGGAGCTTCTTTTCCATGTTAGCCCATCATGTTGCCATTGGGCGACCTCTTCTTCATGGTTTTGTGGGAATGCTGAGGGCTTTTTGGACAATGTGTTCGCTGTCAATTCGCATCACATGACCGTACCACCGGAGTCGAGATTCTTTTAATTTTTCTGTTATTGGGGCAACCTTAAAGCTACCCCTCACGTATTCGTTCCTTACGTGGTCCAGCCTTGTGACGCCTCCGGTCCACCTCAGCATTTAATAGAAAATCGTTTGTAGGATAATTTTTCATAAAAATATTGATAGAAGTCATAATAATTGTGAACAGTGTAAGTGTTGCAAAACTTCATTTCTCTCTCCTGACAAATCACTTACATACTCGTATATACTTCTTTATGAAGAAATATGAAAGGAATGAAAGGCGGATGAATGCGTCCTAAATGAAATGAACAAGGGTTACTAAAATGGTTAAAACATATGGGACGAATGAACGAGGGAAAAATGGTCAAAATATATATACAAGTAGTGTGAATAGAAAAAAAAGTCGAGGAAGGCCAATAAAGATATGGCATGACCAATTTAATCAATTACTGAAAGGCGGCCATGCGTGTCACGGTGTGTGAATGTAGAAGAGGCGCGAGAGCTATATCAGGAAATATCAAAAGCTGGCAGTCAATCCTCTCTGCCTACCCCTTCGGAGAAACGGGGTGATGGTTAGTTTGTTACCAAAAGTATGTAACATAAAATTATCACATCATAATTAACAGAAAGGTCTGTTTTGCCTGTCCATGCAGTTTTTTTAACAATGAGTTTTGACATCATCTAATTGCTTGTTGTCTACAAACTTTTGTTTTGAAATATATCTTCGTCATTTATAATTCTATATTCAAATCTAAATAGTCGTACACAGTACAAGCAATTTGCCTTTATTGAGAGCAGATTTTTAAACTGTTATAGAATCGTCTTTGTTTTGTTTTTTGAATAAATTTATTTTTGTTTTATATTCAATTGTTTTTTAATCTTTTCAGAATTACGCAGCGAAAACAAACGACGCCCGGTCCCAAACCTTGATCCAGCATCTCAATTCGAAATATTACTACTACACGAGAACGAGGGGCCTCTTTAGGATCTGCTACCCCAAGGAGAGGTCTCCAACTGGTAAGAGCAAAAATCTATTCATACACAGAGCATACATTCATACTGAGAAACGAATTTGTATTCTGGACTGATTGTATACGCTATTTGTTTATTATAATGAATACACCATGATGTAAGTTCTGTGTCATCTGATTATTATGCGGTCATCAGTATCAAAAATCAAAACCCCGACAGGCTACAACATGAGTTAATAGTGTCAGCAAGATGAAATTAAACATATATAAAGAAAACGCGATTGTTTTAACGGTTTTAGAGTGATTTTTTATTTATATATAAACCAACTAACTAACTAACTAACTATCAAGCCGTCTCCGCAGAGGTGTATAAATCTTAACGTGTGATGTGTAGCTATTTGAAGGCTGGACATTACAAACCATCTCTAATGCGTTCCTGGTACTTTGTTGTATTTTTATAATATTTTACCTGTACTCAATAGTTTACTCCTAGTAGTTACTCCTGTTTGTAATGTCTTTTGAGTTAATAAACTGATTTGATTTGATTTGAAAATAATATTAAATCACAAAATAAAAATAACATAACAAATAATGTTCTTTTTTATTGTGCACATGTCAGCTGGACGATCCGGACTGTTGTGTTTATTTAATTAATATTCCACGCTTCCACCGTTCTTTAAATAACTGTAATTCGGCA
This sequence comes from Lepidostoma basale, assembly GCA_022606425.2. NCBI lineage: Eukaryota > Metazoa > Arthropoda > Insecta > Trichoptera > Lepidostomatidae > Lepidostoma > Lepidostoma basale. The sequence continues at coordinate 504,866 of JAHDVF020001281.1, read as the reverse complement.
CTTAAAACAATCCAACTTCAGCTTCTTCTTCTTTTTCCTCTTTTAATAGATCTGAGGATCTGTTTTTATGGCGTCGAGGTCTCCTGGGACACAGAACTCCAACTGTCTCGCCATCTCTTCGCAGGTCTTCCGGGTTGGCGAGTTCCTATTGGCACGTTGTTTGCGGCTGCTTGGGGGAGTCTATCGTCGCTCATTCGTTCTACATGGTCGCGCCAAAAGCGTCTTCTTTTCCTGCCCCATATGACAATATCTTCGGTATCGCTTCGGTATCCAACTTCAGCAAGAACTTAAAAATGTTATCTATTAATTATTCAAATTGGCATTAAATCAAATGCACATAAAGGTTCGAAAAATCTTATTTTCTCTGTTTTATGTTTAAACCACTTGGCACCTTTGTAATGTCCAGTCTTGATTTAGTTAGATGCTTTGTTTAGTATCACGTATAGCTATTTCAAAACAGTCATTATTTTTATAATATCAAATTCGTACTATGTATATTATACACAATAGTCTGAATTAATGTTTTATTTAATGCACTATTCACGACTCATCTTGCACTGCCGATTGAGTAATTTGATAGAGCACCGTTCCTATAATTGAATGATGAAATGAATCTCGGAAAAATAACCGTCTGGTACATAGTTCTTATCCAATTTACGATACAATATAATTAGCATCATATTTCGACGATCTCACAATGTTACGAAAGTTGAAAGGTGTTCATTTTACATGCCCACGTTCAAGTTTATAGCTATGTTTTTATAACATAGAACAAACAATGTGTTTGAATTAACTTTGGTATTTTTTTCATGTTCAATTTTTTAAATTGATGGACGTAATCAGTAAAAATTGATGTTAATATTTTCATCCAATAGATATTTTTTTATAGATGTTATTAGAATTTATTAAAATTATTTTGTTCCCTCAGTTCGAATTTTATCAAATTCAATGTATTTTTCAAAACACATATTTTTTTATGTTAACACAATATATACGGGTGATCTTAATACTAGAGAGCAGGAGAATTTTACAAATTGCTTACCAAATTTCACATCTTTAAACCTTATTTAACGCATCGCAACATATTAATTATATAAAATCTTTTCAACTAACTACTTACTAACCATCACGCCGTCTCCCCGAAAGGGTAGGCAGAAAGAATGGACTGTCACACTTTTACTAATGCGGCACTCCATCCTTCTCTTTTCATACTTAGGAAATTAAAAATAGCTTTGTTTAATCAACTAATTATTAAAAAAAAATATTTAAAAACACGACATGTTTCGGAGGATACCTCCATCTTCAGGTGTAAAAAAATATTTATATTATATTATATTTTTACACCTGAAGATGGAGATATCCTCCGAAACATGTCGTGTTTTTAATAATTTTTTAATATGGATTAAACAAAGTTATTTTAAATTTCCTAAGTATGTTACTATGGAATTCCACAGAGTTAGCGGAAATGCCTTTGCGTCCAATAAAAATCTTTTCATATATTATTTTAACAAAGTGATGACAAATAATAATTATTCCTCACATAAAATATAGTGGAGATACCTACATATAATGTAAGTAGTATCGCGAACTGACCTAGATCAATCCATGTTACAAAATAAAAATAATATAAAAATAAATTGAGTGTCGTAATAGAACATACATTAGCATTGAAATGATTTTAGCTTTTTAAACTATATGGAGTCTAATTCTACAAGTGATCAAATACTTAGCTCTTATTTTTTATACAGTTTACAGCAGAAAATCATCATAGTTATTCTAAATGCTGCTTCACAAAATCATTCACTATAAAATTGATAACTCTGAACTTCTTTGCAAATTGACACTCAATACCCCTACCCTACATCTAGCACAAGACACACCGCAAGCCAAGTTTTCCATCTCCTTGTTTATCGCACTAACTACGCTTAAAGCGCGGCAATGCACAGGATTTGTGACAACTACAATAAGTATTTTGGAGACATTGATGTTTTCCATTTGAACGAACGAAACTTCAAAAAAACGATAGGAGCAACCTTTCGGCGTGGATGAGACCATAATGTTACATGATTTTATAATATGTTACTTTTATTTTCACTTTTAATTTTGTTCTTATTTCTACTACTATTATTATGTTTAACTCTCAATCATTTTGTTTGACCATATTTTGCCTTAGCTTTAATTCAATTAACTGTTTATTGTATTTGTGGTAGCATGTATTTGGTTTAATCATTATTTTTCTTAATGTTTCCTAATTAATATATTGATATCGCTGTATGTTGCCCTTACTGAATAAATATAAATGATTTTTCGATTTTCCCGTGATTTAGTTAGTATGTTTAGACACAAAAACTTGTTTATACCGCTCGTAATGTGTTAAATTATATGCCAACGTAGTTAAGCCGGATTCTGAGCTCGTTCAGTTTGTGTCTGGACCCATCTGTCGAAATTATTTCGTTATTTTGGGATCCGCCTATCACCGATGTAACATTTTATCGAATGTCACGTTTCAGCCAAACAATAGGAAATCGCTCCGGTTGAATCGCTCTCCGGTTGACTTGTGATGTTTTGTGTTTCGATTTGCTCTTCAACGCTCTGCAGGTCACAATTCTGTCCGAGGAATGCACTTAAGGCGATGCACGCCCACAATGGTTCATTTATAGATAATTTTTATTGCACGGCACACATAATTATTCCATACATTAATGGTATCTACCGATTCAAAATTCTAGAAATGAGAATGTCATAGAAATATTTAATACTGTAATACCGTCTCCCGATGAGCTGGTTAAAAAAACATTTATTTGTTTAGCGATATGATGGACCGTGTTGCCAAACCTTGTTGTCAAACTAATGTGGAAATGGGCAGGACATGTAGGTAACTCAATAATGGGCACGTAGAGTCTTGATGTGGAGACCATGGGAAGGAAAAAGGGGCATCGGTCGACCCCAAAATGATGGGCTGGTGACATAATTACAGTCGAGAGAAGAAGACGGATAAGAGTCGTGAAGCATAGAATAAAATGGAGACTATTTAAAGATGCTAGCATCCAGTAGTTGAGAGATGTCTAGCGAGAAAAAAAGAAAAAAGATTAATCTAATGCTAGATGCAACCCGTGAAATATTCACAGAAATAAAGATTTTATTCTTCTTCTTCTTCTTCCTCAGCCTATTCCCGTCCACTCTTGGACAAAGGCCTCCTCCATTCGCTTCCATGTCGCTCTGTCCTGTGCAGACTGCATCCAGGTTATTCCGACGTGTCTGTTCAGGTCATCCTTCCACCGTAGTTGCGGTCGCCGCAGCAGTCTTCTTGTCCACTTTTCATCTGAGCTTCTGGCTACGTAACCTGCCCATTGGCATTTTAGAGTCGCCACCCGGTGGATGATGTCCGTGACCTTTGTTTATTCTCTCACCGTATCGTTTCTGACTCTGTCTCTTTGGCTTATTCCTAACATGGCTCTTTCCATGGCTCTTTGGGTCACTCGTAGTTTCTCGGCACTTTGTTTGGACAATGTAATGACAAACTATTAATATTATGATTATTTAAAAAAATCGCTGTTTTTTAAGCTTATTATTCCAAGGATGCACTATAAAAGACTAACAGGAGAGTGAAGGGTTCATTAGTTTTAATAATCTAACGTCGCTATTCTCAAACTTAATACTAAATTATTATGGAAGTTTTATGATATCAGTAGAGAGTGTCATGCTTTGCCGCGCCAGAGAGTTAACGAATGAATGTGTCATTTATTATGAACTTGTCACTTTCTTATAATATCATTAAACTCCAAGAAAATACAAGTTTCATTGAAATGATATGGAGTTTCAAACAGCTATAAATCAGTACAGATAATAAAAAGTTGTAACCCAGCAGTGTGAATGGAAGAAAGAAATTGCGAAGGGCCGAGGAAAACATGACATACACAAAATATATTTAATCAATTACTAAAAGGCGGCAATGCCAAACGTGCTATCACGATGTATAAATATTGAGAATTTTTGAGAGATGTCAGTTAGAATAGTGTTATGGTCTGTCCTCTCTTCTTACCCTCTGGTGAAACGGTGTGATTGGAGATTGTATAGTTTATAACTAACTAACCATCACGCCGTTTATCACGAGGGGTAGGCAGATAGGATGAACAGCCATTCTGTTCTGTCCTGACATACCTCTCCTTTTTCCTCTCCATTCATACATGACCGCCTTTTAGTATTTGAATTATTTGGTGATGCAATGCTTTCCATGGTCTTCCGCGGCTTCTCTTTCCACTTACACTGCTTGCATACACTATTTTAACCATTCTTCTTTCGTCCATTCGTTCCGTATGTTCAAACCATTTAGTTTATAATTATAAAGAATTAATTGTATCTCAATAGAGACGAAGATGTAAATTATTTGGAAACAGAATATGGTGGTCGAGGCGTTTACAGGACTTATGACCTGTCATTGGTTTGGGTTAAGCGATCGCTTTATGTAAAACAACATTCCCATTCCAACCTACAATAGATGGCGCTAGTGTAGATTGAACTAAAATATGTGAAATGTTTCTCAACATGGTAGCATATATACATCTTTCGAATAATTGTCAGACGTGGTGTTCGTAGAAGTGCGGAATGGGGAATGTAGTATTACATAAAGCGATCGCTTAACCCAACCAATGACAGGTCATAAGTCCTGTAAACGCCTCGACCACCATATTCTGTTTTCAAATCATTTACATCTTCGTCTCTTTTGAGATACAATTAATTCTAAATGATTAATTCACAAGTAATGGGTAAAATCCAGTATTTGCCCTCAAGTATTTGTATATTGACTCTATTACCGACCCTTATGTATGGAAGCGAAGCATGGAGCTGGCAAAAGAAGGATGAAAGTAGAATAAATGCAGTAGAAATGAGATCTCTTAGACGAATGTGTGGATACTCTGTGTATGATAGAGTGTCGAATGAAAATAAAATAAGTGAATGTGGTGCTAATGATGGTGTTATGAACAAAATAATGAAAGGATCATTAAGATGGTTTGGACATATGGAAATAATGAATGGTAAAAAAATATATGTTAATGATGTAAATGGAACCAGAAATAGAGGAATACCGAGGAAAGGTGGTACGATCAAATAAATCAAATATTGAATGTCGGCCATGTGAGGAGTCAGAGAAATCAACGCGCGTGCATGACACGATGTATGAATGTTGAGGAAGCGAGAGAAATATGTCAGGAAAGAAAAGTGTGGCAGTCCATTCTTTCTGCCTACCCCTTCGGGGAGACGGCGTGATGGTTAGTTAGTTAGTATTTGTATACATTAAAAAAAAGTTTATAATTATAGATTTAAGAGGACTTTTTCTCGGATTGCTTTGTTTGTTCTTAAAATGGCATTATAAATTGTCGATCGGAAATGTCATTACGGAAACTTGTCGATTGGCCAAAACCCACTTTTTGCACAACCGATCGCCCAGTAGATCGATTCAGAGACGCTCGACTATTTGCATAATAATCTTTAAATGTCCGGAATTGGTTCATCGTGCTTGCATTCGATGGTTTAACTCAGTGATTCCCAAAGTGGTCTATATAGACCCCCCAGGGGTCTACGACAACTTGCAAGGGGTCTATAAGGGTCCATAAGATGGTTAAACTAAATTGAAGCCGAATATTGAAACGCAAAACGAATATCGAAATCGTTGGCGACCTTTTTTTTAAGCTCATTTGGGGAAAATCGTTTTTTCAGCTCATTTGGGGAAAATCATTTTTTTAGCTCATTTCTCGTTCCCCAGCTAAAAAAAAGGTCGACAACGAATTACGGCTTTTTGGTTTCGAATTTTTTGACATTAAAAAAAAACTATTTTAGGAAAGCAGGGGGTCTACGCAAAATATAAAAAGTCGCCATGGGGTCTACGGGACAAAAAAGTTTGGGAACCTCTGGTTTAACTGTTTCATAGAAATTGCGATAGCCCCCGTATTTCGAAATATTCCGTCACAGATATGTGAAGTCTGATAACTTTCTTGCATCGAAAGTGATCGGGCTTACCAATTAAATATTAATGTCACTTTAAACAGCACCATAGAAAGTTACCGGATGCTTAATATCTACTTTAATTATAATGAGCAAGTTTACACTACCATTTTGTTAATTACAACCTACAAATATATTGCATTCTTCTATATTCGCCAACACTTTGTATTGTGAATTCACGTTTTAATAACTTGTTGATAACATTGTATTAAACAACCTTTTTTAGCACTTTTCAGAAACATGTTTCTTGACACATAGCACATATCCTCAGCATAAGCACATAAGCACATATCCAAGCATACATCCTCAGTGTAGAATTTGTGTTACTTATTAGTTTACTTTATTAAATTGAAAATAAATATGATATCTTCTCGATCGAACATGAACTAACAAAATATGTATGTTGGTAAATGCATTTGATCGAGTTATGGTATAATAATAAATATATGAAGATGATATATGAAGTTGCGGGTTCTAATTCGGCATACTTCAAAATTATATAAAATCTACATAAAACCTAGAAAATCTACATAAAACCTAGATAGAAACATAGAAAATCTACATAAAACCTAGATAGAAACATAGAAAATCAACATAAAACCTAGATAGAAACATAGAAAATCTACATAAAACGTAGATAGAAACATAGAAAATCTACATAAAACCTAGAGAAACATAGAAAATCTACATAAAACCAACTGTGGATGTAATGCACCTATACCGAGAATGACTAGACATGAAAACTCTTGTCATGACTCAAATTCCTTTATTTCAACACTTAAAAAGTGTCGACCTCTACCAAACCCTTAATTTTGTAAACCAGTTCAAGTTCATTAGCCAATTGTGAGTCATGTTCACATTGTTCATCTCAATTACATTATTTATTAAAATTAATTCTCGTGATTTTTCGAACTTTCATGTGTATCTGTTTCTATGTCAATTTGAATAAGTTCTTTGTTATCATTTTTAAGTTCATATAATAATCTATATACCTGAAGTCTTAATTTTTTAATTGTATTCTTAATTTTAATAGTGTCCTTTCTTTATTATTCAATATACCTGTATTCTCATTTATAATAGTGTCCTTCTTTCATTAACAACCAAATACAATACTTACCTGTATTCTTAAGACTGATCACAGACTTAACTCTTCTTAGGCTTCATTTTTACCGTTACTCTTAAAATGTATTAGAATTTATTCCGTTTAAAACAAAATTAATAAATAAATTATGGCCGCACTCTGGTCGAAGAAGACTAGAGATTACGGCGGACAGAGACCAGTGGAGCCAGCCCTGACATGGTTTTAACGCTACTAATAACTTGTAAACTAGTTGTTTACAATCATCGAACCGAAGAGCTTTCTTTTAAATACAATTGATTAACCGTTAATAAATAATATAACCGTAAACAGAAAGTAAAACATTGACTTTCGAATCATCTTTCAAACACCAATTACCTTCCGTTCTCTTAGAATAAAACATAAAATATAGTTGGAGCGATAATATTACTACTTTCTCCTCTGAAGACTATGGAGGACGAATCGTCTCGGATCCAATTATCCGCAGTGGTTCTGCTTCGGTTTTAGGTTGGCCATTGTCAGTCAAATGTTGACGCTACGACATTTTCCTTCCACTTATGGAGACTTCGGTTATGGAAAGAGAGATCAAACATTTCGGTATTTGACACAGATTTCTAAACAATATTAATAGCGAGACTACGCTCTTCATAACTTGTAATCAAATAGTGATTTGTCACGCTTTATTTCACGATTTTGATACCCATCTCAGTAAAGCCTACGATAAAATGACTTATTTTTTTTCCTATATGATGTGTCTGTACCCTTTCGTGTACGAGTATATGAAATTTTTGATAAAGCGGGAAAAATGATAAAACACGTCACTTGTTTTTAAACAATAAGTTTAAAAGATGATGTCTCTTCTAGCTAGAATATCAAGTTTGGTCACCGCCTCACTGGTATATAAAATATGACTGGGAGAATTAATAATCCAATTACTATAATTAATACGAATGAAAACGTCTGTTTTCTAGAAGTTTTATTTTATTTTATGTGAATGACATACGTGTTTTGTCTGTCTGAAGCATAATCAAAATCAAAACAAAAATATTTGATAACAGCTTAGATAGGCGAAACATGTCATTCACAGAAAATATACAATAATATACATAATAAAACATCTAAAAAACAGACGTTTCCAATCGTATTCTTCATCTTCTTCAAGTGCCCTATCGGGTCCCCCCAACGTTGGCGATCACCTCGGCGAACCTGCCCCTGTCCTGCGCCGCTCGGAACAGCTCGTCCACACTTCGGATGCTGGTCCACTCCCTCATGTTTCGCAGTCAGGTCATCTATCTCCTACCGGGTCCTCGGCGTCCCTCAATTTTCCCCTCCAATATTAGTTGGAGAAGGTGTACCTTTCCCCACGCAGTTCCATGACCCAGATGTGAAATTTTCCGAACCTTGATAGTTGATAACATCTCCTTGTTAACTCTAGCTCGTCTCAGGACGTTGGTATTAGTAACCATGTCTGTCCAGGGAATTTTGAGCATTCGGCGATAGAGCCACATTTCAAATGCCTCCAGTCTGTTCATTGAACAGATCAATTGTATTATTATAATTATTTAATATGGAGTATTATATCATTGTTCAAGAAACAATAAATAATCCAATTGCTCGCTCCACGACAACAAAACAGGCAGGTAGGTTCTGCTTACCCTAATTTAGAATATTCAATGCTGGTATTTCACCATACGCTCTTAAACGCAATAGTTATAATATTATATATAATATAACGAAATAAATATGTGAAAAATCTTATTGGAAATGTATGTAAAAAAAATTGTCAAATTCCTTGAATCATTGCGTTGTCTAATATGGCGTATCGATAATACAATATTCATAAGAACGGGTACAAAATAAATTTGGAAAAGTTGCGGTTTACATTGAGTTCATCTGAAATTAACACCGAGCGCTGACAAAAAACAATATACGAGTACTCGTACACTACTCGTATAAAGAAAGAAAATTATGTGGGAAATGGAGTAATGGGCCAACTGTTACACTTTTATATTTCAAGGCTCGTCGTACGCCGTTTTGCCATTAACTAATCTAAACATCACGTCGTCTCCTCAAAGGGCAGGCACACTGTTCTTTCTTGACACGCTATTCTCGTTTCCTCAACATTCATACATCGTGTCATGTACGCCCGTCGATTTCTCCGATTCCTCACGTGGCCGACATCTAATATTTGTGTGCCACGTTTTCCTCGGTCTGCCTATCTTCTATTTCCGCTTACGTTGTTTACATACATTTTCTTTACCATTCTTTCTTCATTCACTTTTTTCATGTATCCAAACTATTTAAATGACCATTTCATTATTTTATTCATTACACTTTCATTCCCACTGCATTCTCTTCTTATATTTTAATTCGACACTCTATCATACACAGATTTCCACACATTCGTCTAAGAGATCTCATTTCTAATGCATGTATTTTACTTTCATCCTTTTTGCCAGTTCTGTGCTTCACTTCCATTCATAAAGGTCGGTACAAGAACACCATTGTGCATTGCCATTTTGTTTTTTTTTATATAGATATACGAGTATATGAATAGATTCTATTTTAATTTATTCGACTGAAGCAAAGATGGCAGTGCACAATGGAGTACTAGTTCGAACTCTTATGTATAAAGTGAAATTTTTAGTTGGCGGGGGAAGGATGAAAGATAAATCCAGTAGAAATGAGATCACTAAGAATCATTTGCGGAAAAATAATAAATGATAGAATACCAAATGATGGTGTAAGAAAGAAATGTAATGCGTCCTAAATAAAAGTAAGCATGGGTCATTAAGATGGTTTGGACATATGGAAGGAATAAATGAGGGAAGAATGGTTATGAAGATATATACAACTAGTCTTCATCTTCTTCTTCTTCCTTGTTGTAGATCTATGTGGTCTGTTCTCCAGAGTGTTGGTCCTCCTGTGAGATAGATTCCCAGCTATCCTTCCATCTTTTAGGAGGTCTTCCACGAGGACGAGTCCCATGAGGCTGATTAAAATGCAATATAGGGGAGTCTGGTGTTGTCCATTCTTTGAACATGATTGTACCAGTCCCTTTTTCGCTGTCTGCTCCGTCTTATAATATCTTCAACCTCACATATCACTCTTATTCTGGTGTTCTTCACGCGATCTCTTAGTGTCTTGCCTGCTATCGTCCTTGGTGTCTTCATTTCGGAAGTCCTCAAAACTTGTTTACTCCTAATGGCCATGTCTTTGTTTTTACATATTGTGGATTTTAGAGCGCCAGAGATTGCAGCTGCTTTGTTTACTTGGGTCACGGTGTGTGAATGTAGAAGAGGCACGCGAGTTATGTCAGGATGGAACAGTATGGCTACCAATCGTTTCTGCCCAGCTCTACGGGGAAACGGCGCGATGGTTAGTTAGTTGATTCTATTTTTGCGGTACACGTGACCTTAGCCAGATGACAATTTGTCATTCGTTCGTACGATCCCTCAAGGTGTTTTGTATCAATGATTGTAGTCTGATCAAATGGATTTTCATCCATTGTTCATTTATTTCATTTTACTCCCATAGTCGGTCGCTTTGAGTGCATTGTATTCCGTCTTCGTATTTTTCAAAAGTTTGAAATAAGAACGCCTTCGTTTTTTATTTCTTTGGATTCTCAAAGCCCGCCGCAGGAAATCGTAAAATTGCGTTGGTGTTGTTAATTAATATAACCGGTTTTATTTTGAAAGTGCGACGTGTTTGAAACGATTTTTTACGCTCAATCAGAACCCTTCGTTCCAATCACTAGTATATTATCTGTACCATAGAGCTATAATATTTATAGTGAATTTTTGACAGAAATTATCATTGACACAATATCTAGTAAATAGTAGGTATACGAGTATATAGTTTATTCAGAACTCAGTATGTAGTGAAGTAAGAAGTAACCGTTATGACAAGTGTTTCTTTTTACAATTTAAAAGCTGCTCGAAATTTAAATATAAAATGAAATTTTCAGACTTTTACTTTTATGAAAACGACCTTCGTGGCAGAGTGGTAAGAGCTTTGAGTGCCATACCGAAGGTCCCGGGTTAGATTCTCGGCGATGGCAGTGTGATTGACACACTGTTTTAGGCTGGTGTGGAATTCACGTGATAATAAAATGGCGATAGATTAGATACCAGATAAACTGTTAAATATTTTTTAACAGTTTATCAAATCAAATCAAATCAGTTTATTTCATCAACAGATATTACAAAATTATTATCAACATCGTCAAGTAGCCACTACAATACCCGCCTTGCTTAGTATGAAGACTAGTGTACACTTGTTTTCAAAAACAATTAATTTGTTCCAAAAATTAAATATGGAACGTTTGTATAATATTTGTAAGCCTTATCGCCTATAGCACACTGCAGCGAAAGCGAAGCGGATGCGAAACTCAAGCGAATATCGAAACTCAAGCGAATATCGAAACTCAAGCGAATATCGAAACTCAAGCGAATATCGAAACTCTGTATATCATGTTTTTGAGAAAATCTTGACTTGTTGCGGATTTCAGGCGAATTGGTTTCGGTCCGCTTTCGTTTCGCGTGCTGTGTGCAATGACTCATTTTAAAACATGACAGAGTTTCGCTATTTGTTAGAGTTTCGCATCCGCTTCGCTTTCGCTGCAGTGTGTTACAAGACTATAAAGCAGAGAATTTTTCCCGCTCGAGATTGTAACAATCGTCTCATAATAAATGAGAAACCTGCCCCAGTCGTGACGCTGTTGAGATCATTTTCGCATTCCTCTCCCCCGCGCGTGACTCACTGCAAGCCTGGAGGTCATATTCGATCAGCATCTATATGCACAACTTATTTAGAAACAGTGTCATAATGAACCTGCAAAATATTTACCAATTTAATTAAACGAATCCTTCTTTGATATAAATCTATATATTAAGTAAATAATACTATATTATTACTTACTCGTATATGTAAATTAAAATAATAAAATCATGTATTATATTTCAAATAAAAAAAAACTCACTAACTAACTAACCATCACGCCGTCTCTCCGAAGGGGTAGGCATGAAGAATGGACTGCCACACTTTTCTTTCCTGACATACGTGTCATGCATGCACGTCGATTTCTCAGACTCTTCACGTGGCCGACATTCAATATTTGATTTATTTGATCGTGTCACGTTTTCCTCGGTCTTCCTCTATTTCTAGTTCCATTAACATCGTTTACATATACTTTTTTACCATTCTTTCTTCAACCATTCTTTCCACGTGTCCAAACCATCTTAATGTTATGTATAATATACTCGTATACATTATATAATCCGCTTTCATTGTGAAAATATTTCTTTTATATCGTAACCAAAGTTATAAATTTAATTTGAAAGATTAATATAGGTAATCCTATATCAAATTGGATTTGTTCGTGTATAAAAATAATTTGATTTCAGATAGATCTTTACAAATATTTTTTTATATATTTTCATTTTTATTTTTAAGTAACAATTCTAGGGATTGGTTAGCAGAAAAGTGTAATTATCTTTGCTGGTTCTTGTGATGCCAACTTAGGATTTTTAATGTGGTAGTTTCCCGTTGCATTCCATATATATGGTATATGACACAAAAAATATTTGAATATTCGTCTAATGTATCAGGACTACATGTTATAGTCAGCATATTAAAATATTCTTTTGTCAAAATGTTTTTTTCGTTTTCCTTCACGCGTCATAACAGTACGAGGTCTGTTCAAAAAGTATCGCGAATTTTATATTTTTTCAAAAAGTATTTATTTATTCATGAATATCTATTTTGTCCCCTTCAAAGTAATTCCCCTCGGATATAATACATTTATGCCAACGTTTTTTCCAATCCTCGAAGCACTTAAAAAAATCATTTTTGTGATCTTGTTCAGCTCCTCCTTCGATGCCGTCTTTATCTCCTCAATCGTGGCGTAGCGTCGTCCTTTCATGGGCCTCTTCAGTTTTGGAAACAGTAAAAAGTCACAGGGGGCCAGGTCTGGGGAATACGGTGGCTACGGCACCATTACTGTGTTGTTTTTGGCCAAATATTCGCGCACAAGCAACGATGTGTGAGCAGGGGCGTTATCATGGTGCAAAAGCCAGTTTTTGTTCTTCCACAAATCCGGGCGTTTCTGGCGGATTGCTTCGCGCAAATTGCGCATAACTTGCAGGTAATATTCCTTATTGACCGTACTACCCTGTGGCAAGAACTCATGATGCACCACGCCCCTGCAATCGAAGAAAACTGTGAGCAAAACCTTCACGTTCGACCGAACTTGGCGCGCTTTTTTGGTCTTGGCTCATGCGGCAGCTTCCATTGGGATGATTGAGCTTTGGTTTCCACGTCATAACCATAAACCCATGATTCGTCACCAGTTATGACCCTCTGGAGCACATTTGGGTCGTCACGGACCGAGTCCAACATCTCCTGAGCAATGTTAACGCGATGCTGTTTTTGGTCGAAATTGAGCAATTTTGGCACGAATTTCGCGGCGACCCGACTCATGCCCAAATCATTGGTAAAAATCGAATGGCACGAGCCAATCGATATGTTTAGGTCCTCAGCAACTTCTCTAACGGTGATTCGACGATTGGCTAATACTATTTTCTTCACTTTATCAATGTTTTCGTCTGTTGTTGACGTGCTCGGGCGTCCGGCACGCTCTTCGTCGTTCATATCTTCTCGGCCCTCTGAGAACATTTTGTACCACCGATAAACGTTGCTTTGGTCCAAGGTAGCTTCACCATATGCCACAGTCAACATTCGAAATGCGTCCGCGCACTTTATTTTGTTTTTCACACAAAATTTGATACAGATTCTTTGATCCATTTTTTGGAATAGGCAAAAATCGAAGACGAGCCAAAACACATCCAAGCAAAACAGCTGTCAAAAATTAACTAAACATTCAAAATGGCCGACCTTGTCAGCATAAGTAAGGGACATGAGTACCAACATAACGCTACAAAAAAATCAAAAATCAAATATACGTAGCCAGCGGAAATTCAAAATTCGCGATACTTTTTGAACAGACCTCGTATAATGCTTTCGGCTCATTCGCCTCATTCGCTCCGCGACATACAATATATAGTATTTATAGTTTCCTTCACATTATCTTTTTATTTATCCGTTCTCCCTGTTTTTTCGTTTAAGGCATGCCTCGTTTTGTAATGGTTACATTTTAAACCGATTTTAGAATTCGAGATTTTTCATCTCAAGATGACGAAATCGCTATGCAGCTGCCTACACACTGTCATTATCTTTTCCCAGAATAGTGTACAATGCAGTATTATTATGTACATGAGAGTAACGGTTAGGCCTTAACACATTCACGACCAATTCCTGGTCGAGAAATATAGAAAAAAAAAAAACAATATTGTGTTTTTACGTTGTTGCATACGACTTGCATTGGCGCATCTGTAATTAATGATTTTTTAAAAATAAATTGAAACGAAATGAAATAATAATTTAAACATTGAAAAGCTTATAATTATTACTGAAGTAAATTAATAGATATTTGTGAGTCACTAAAAAATGCGTAAAAATTTAATTTAAAATTTAAAATTCTGTCGTAAATGTGATTTTTCTTCTTCTTCTTCTTCTTCTTCCTCAGCCTATTCTCGTCCACTCCTGGACAAAAGCCTCCTCCATTCGCTTCCATGTCGCTCTGTCCTGTGCAGACTGCATCCAGGTTATTCCGACGTGTCTGTTCAGATCATCCTTCCACCGTAGTCTCGGTCGCCCTGCACTTCTCTTTGCCGTCCACGGTCTCCAATTCAGCAGTCTTCCTGTCCACTTTTCATCTGAGCTTCTTGCTACGTTACCTGCCCATTGCCATTTTAGAGTCGCCAACCGGTGGATGATGTCAGTGACCTTTGTTTTTTCTCTCACCGTATCGTTTCTGACTCTGTCTCTTGGGCTTATTCCTAACATGGCTCTTTCCATGGCTTTTTGGGTCACTTGTAGTTTTTCGGCACTTTGTTTGGACAATATAACAGTTTCGAGACCATAAGTACCAACTGGCAGAACGCACGCTTCATAGACTGTTCGTTTCAGGTTGATCGGTATTTTCCGGTTTTTAAGGATGTAACTCATGTTTCCGAAAGCTACCCAGCTTAGTCCAATTCTTCTTTTTAACTCTGTGATTACATGTACCTATTTATTTGTCTTCTTCTTCTTCTTTTTGTCCTGTCACACCTCCGTGGTGCATAGGGCCTCAAGGAACATTCTCCACCCGACTCTATCGCATGCCTGATGCCTAACATCATCCCAAGTGAGGCCTGCCGCCTTAACCTCGTCCTGCAGGTTCCAGGTGGCTCTAGGTCTGCCTCGCTTTCTCTTTCCCCCCATAGGGGACCAGTCTAGTGCACCCTGAGCGATGCAGGCTGGGTTCCGTCTCAGAGTGTGACCGATCTACTGCCATTTGGGTCTAGCGATATACTCGTATTTGTAAGAACTAAAAAAATTATATGTTTTATGTATGTTTATACGAATGAACCCAGGATGCGAAAGAGTTAATATATTAGTTAATATTTCAAATCCACCTGTTACACGATACGAGTCAATACGTCTGTTTGAACAATTCACGTTACATGGCACAAGGCATACACACGTACATACGTGACTGGTCATTACACTTTTGGTAATTGAGCGGCCAACATGCCACCCGCCGACCTTGGCTATGTTCTCTTCTAATGGATTTCCTTGTATGAACCAATGTCACATTTGAATAGGAAAAGCTTCATATCCATCGATAAGTAAATGATTGGGTTATTGATTAATCAGGTGGATATACGATATGTAATACTTTGTGTACTTAGAGAGAACGCGATTATTTAAATGAATGCATATATTAATGTTTTTTTACTTACGACCTAACCTTATATTATAGTTTTCAATCAATGTGTATTTTTTGTTCTAATCATAGTTTACCACCGACCGGTTTCGGCGGTATACATGTAAATATATTAATTCTGATTATTATTGGAAAAAAGTCACAAAAATCTATTTTTTTACGAAATTCCTTTCGATAATCCATTATTTATACAAATGAATAACAAATGAAAATAGTGTAGTCAATTATGTAATTTTGTTATTTTATATCTCATATCTTCTTCTTTCTTGCTGTACCTACGTGGTCTGTTTTCTATGTATGAAGTCACATTTTTATTTATTTTCTAAAGAATATAAAAAAACACGAATTTAAAAAAAAATTATTCCACCTGTTCTAATAGTTCAGTCGTAGTGAAATGTAGGACGTTATAAGGACAAGTGGAATAAAATACTAGGTGTATATTATTATATTTTTAATTTAAAAATCTATATTATATTATATCACTGTTTGCCAATTATATTTTTACAAAAATTTCACGACAGCTATTTCGCCGACCGATGATGACTACATCAGGTTTATAAAAAAAATATATATGTATTATTGAAAAATAAATAATATGATTGTTTTAAATTAAACACTAAATAATGTTTAAATATCATCGTGTTTTCGCCAAAATAAAAGATTATTTAATTTTTTCTTATAAAGGCCGTGCCACACTGTTTGAAACAAGCTTTCCACAGGGGTGACCTTGGTGGAGAGCTGTGGAGCCCACGGTTGGTGTAGCGTCCACATACTGTTGTAAACAAGCTCTCCACATGTGGAATGCGTGTTTAAACGGTGGATCCACACGCATACTATGCGCGTCCGTCCACAAAGTTTGTTGAAGGTCAAACGAATTTTGGTTTCAAACAAGTGTCTACACAGTTTTGAACCGTCGGTGGAGACCGATGTGGAGAGCTTGTTTAAAACAGTGTGGCACGGCTTTAAAGAACTACCAACAATGAACTACCAAGAAATATGAATAATCAAAAATAATATTTCATGTTTGATTCATGAAGAAAATCAATTCATATTCATAAATATTTTTACTAGTCAATGAAAGCTGTCAAAAAGTATTTCATTTGGATGTAAATAGTTTGTTAAACTAAAATTCCAGTTCATACGTAATGAATTTCATTGATAAAGGTGCCTATTTTATTAACGATGAAGTTGTGCTACTATTATAAATATTAAAAGCCATTTCTCCTCTGTGGTTGGTAACCTTACAACTTGTGTTTTGTGGTTTAAGCGTATGTTAGGAATTTATTATATTGTTTATGAGACCGACTGCTCATACGAGATACAAAAAAAACTAACTAAATAACCATCACGCCGTCTCCTCGAAGGGGTAGGCAGAAGGAATGGACTGCCACACTTTTCTTTCCTGACATATTTCTCTCGATTCCTCAACATACGAGATACAATATTATGAATAATTGTACTGTTATTACGGATGTTATTGAACAAATTTTTTTCATTGTGTAGTCTAAAATTATTTTTGATAGATTTACAGAAAAACATTAAAATAGTTATTTTTTTAATATGGTCACACGGATGACATTAAAAATAAAACTATTGTTAAACTAAAATGATTCCCATTTTCTCTATTTGCATATTAAAAAGATTACACTTGTTACTCCAAAGTCAGTAACTATTATTTTGTACCTGTAAATGAAGGTCAGCTGTATGAAGCGCTAATAGTTCGCAGTAATTCGGAGTACAATACCATCATTTTGGAGTTCATAAACAAAACAGTTATATTTCAAGGACAACCCTTTTTTGTAAACAACGGGTCGTTTGAACCAAATTACTGTATACAATTTGTTTATAGATATTATATTGATTCTCGTGATATATGATAGGTAGTCAATCTATTAACATTTTATTGTCACGTGAATTATACACCAGACCAAAGACAGTGTGACAATTACACAGTCATAGCTGGAAATCTAACTCTGGACGTTTGGTATAAAAGGTGTTCCATAAAACTCGCATATTTCACAACATCTAAAAGATCTTCACTGGCTCAAGTGTCCTGAAAGAATCCAGTATAAACTATGCTGGACGGTTTTTAAAGCGCTTCACGGAATGGCACCAGCCTATATATCTGAACTTTGTGTTGCTGATAGCCCTAACTTGCGGCAATCTACGCTTCGATCAGCAAACTCCTCGGCAATAGGCAAATTAGTTGAGCCAAAGCGCAACCCCCGGACAAATTTCGGAGATCGGGCCTTCGCAGTGGCAGGTCCGTTCGCCTGGAATATGCTTCCTGCACGATTCAGATGCATTGACAATCCGACAGACTTTAAATCTCACCTAAAAACCCACCTTTTCAAAATATCCCATAAAATGTAAACAACGGTTATCTGATTGCTGGTGTCACATGCAGCTCTCATGACTAAAAACATTGTCAAAGCGTCCTTGAGGTGAGCTATTCACGAAAACGGCGCTATACAAATTAGCCTAATTATTATTATTATTATTGGTAATGCATTCAAAATCTTACCACTCTGCCACTAATGTCGTTTTTGTATTCCATACTACTCGTATTTTTCACAGACTTTAACACTAATGAAATGCGTCGTATGAACTTTTAAAAGCATTTTAAAATTGTTATCCGGGGTATTTACAATCTAGGAATACCTCTTCTTCTTCGCGTGCCGTATCATGTCTCCCTGACGTTGACAATCACTTCGGCGAAGGTTTCTCTATCTTGCGCAACCCGGAACAGCTCCACCATATGTCTCATCCCGGTCCAGTCTTTTATCTTGCACAGCCAAGACGTTTGCCTTCTACCAGGACCACGCTGCCCCTCAATTTTTCCCATCAGTATTAGTTGGAACAAACTGTATTTATCCCAGATATGAAATCTTACGGACCTTAACGTCCTTGAGCAGTTGTCTACTACAATTGGCTCTCCTCAAAACCACCAAATTGCTGACGAAATCTGTCCACGGTATGCGAAGGAACTTCAAGGAATACTAAGAGAACTAAATTTATACGTACAACTACAGCAGAGCAAAGGGCCGTATCTTATTTAATGCCCCGAATCGCCGCACATGGGAGCTTTGAAGTTCTATTATATTGATGGCGATTTGTCTTCTAAACTAGGTGGCATTACAGATACTGACTGTGTAGATGCAGCTATAGTGATTTTATGAACACCTAATGATAAGAGAAAAAAAAGTGACACTGTCATATTTCAATTCACATGGTTCTATGCACATTTACTTGTACATTTTTTTCTACTGTCTCCATCGATTTGGTTTGCCCTGTAATGATATATAGAGCTATTTATTGTTTCTTGAACAATGATGTAAAACTCTATATTAAATAATTAATACGAATGAAAAAATCTTTCTTCTAAGAATTTTATTATTTATTTAGATGGAATGACATGGTTCGCCCTTCTAAGACATTATCAAATATCACATTTAATAATGCCTTAGAAGGCGAAACATGTCATTCCATTAAAATATAATAAAACTCATTGAAGATAGACGTTTTTATTCATGTTAATGTAAAGAGCTATTTAACAAAATAAATTTGTTTAGAGCAAAGAGTCTCCAATATATTTAGCCTATGTACTTCTTCTTCTTATTCTTCTGCTTTATTTAGGACTGTGTCCTGTTATTCCCCGGAGCCTGTTCCTGGGATGCAGGTATCCAACTGTCTCGCCATCTTTTAGGTGGTCTTCCTGCAGGTCGATTTCCTGTTGGTACTTTATTTGCGGCTATATTTATCACTTTTTCAGAACATGCTCTTTCCACACGATCTCTCCAGTAATTTCTTCACAGTCTTCCCCATCGCACGACATCTTCCACATTGCATATGTTTCTTATTTCAGAATTTCTTATTTTGTCTCGGAGTGTCGGATCGGACAGTCTTCATTGGCTGTGTCAGATCTCGTTTCTATTCCATATGTCATTATAGGTCGTACGCATGTCTTGTAGATTCGAATTTTGCTCTCCTTAAGCATATTTTTATTAAGGATTCATCAAGCAGCCAGCCACAACGGCGGACCTATTTGTTAGTTCACTTACTTCTCCGTAGAGGTCACTGCTGCTTGATACATCAACACCTAAGTACTTGTACCAATGTACCATTTTTAGAAAATCTACATACTACCGACGGCTTTGTATAAAAGGTGGTAGAGCGCCAGGGGGTGGCAGTACTCACTTTAGGAAGCACTGGCCAAGAGTATTATTTGATAAAATTCATTTAACCAACAAAATTATTACCCAAAACCAATTAATTATCGTACAGAAACTCAAATTGTAAAGAACATTCGGATTTTAATATAAATTGGCGTGGGAAATGTGCTTATACAATTAATTTCTAATCACTCCATGAATGGTTGGATCACCTGATATAACATTCAGCATTATTCCTTTTTCTCATACATGCATTACGGTTTCAATTAACTTGGGCAATCCGATCTTAACGCGTTCCAATAGCCGTTAACACATTGTGTGCTATTTGTATGTCAATTATGATATAATCTAGATATTTAAATTTAGATATTTTATTTTTGTTATCATTACAAATGGCTCCGACAGTTATATACTCGTATCTACGAGCATAAAGAAAAAAAAAACAAGAAAAAATCAGACGTTGTCATAAAAAAATATTCTTTAGATAATCAAATGATTTTACTGAAATCTCTTGATAGAAGTTCATTTTACATAATAATGAAATAAAACGTCGACGACCTTCATGGCAGAGTGGTAAAAGCTCTGACTTACATACCGAAGGTCCCGGGTTCGATTCCCGGCGATGGCAGTGTGATTTTCACACTGTCTTTGGTTTGGTGTAGAAGTCACGAGACAGTAAAATGGCGATAGATTGGCTACCTATCACATGTCACGAGAATCAATATAATAGCTAAAAAATAAAAATTGTATACAGTAATAGGGTTCAAACGACCTGTTGTATACCTACATAAAAAAAATCGTCATCTTTATTTGTCGATTAGAATTAGATCACAATGACACATTCAAAATATGGGATAGTGTTCTAATTTTAATACAAGTTTCCTGTACACAATATTGGAAATGCCCCCGTGGTTGTTTAATCTATATATGGACAAGTGTATGAAAGGACTGAAAGGAATGAATACAGATGCCAAAATTAGCCAAATGTCAGTGAGCTGTCTGTTATTTTATCAAAAAATTTGAAATGGAAGTTCTTTAGAAGTTTTTTTAAAATTAATTTAATTAAAAAAATTTGGAGTTAACTTAGCAGGAATATGTAAAAAAAAATTGTTTCTTGAATAAGTATGTAAAACTAAAATGTTTGATATTTTTGATAGTGCTTTAGGAAGGCGAAACATGTCATCTCCATTTCTATTATTTATATTAATCAGAACCATTTTATAGCGTTAAAAATGACGGTTTTCTAAAACACGAGTTAAAACACGTTGTATTGGCGTACTTGTAAAAAAAGAAATAAAACATATTCGTATGTTTCCCGCATGCAATGGGTTAACAATAATTTTCCCCATATTTGTGTTAATTCAATTAAATCAAGTGCATTAGACGTCGTCTGTTCTCCATGGTGATGAATTATGTGTGGGACCCTGCTTGCTTACGATAAAAATTGATTGTGTGAACGCCATTGTCATTCACCATAGAAGTGTTCACATTCACTATTTACAATATTTATTACAGATTTCATCCAGCACTGAAATAAAATTTAAATTTATTATTAATGTTAATGCATTTACAATATATACACATACAATAGTTATAAAACAATGTGTTTACGTTAATGAGTAAGCAGGGGTATACAATTTATTGCATGTCATGTAAAGAAAATTAAAAGAAAGGTCTCCATCGGTTTCGATACTATCCGTGTCGTTGTCAGAACAATTAACAAACAAACAAAACCATCACACCGTTTGTCTTAAAGGATAGTCAGATGATAATGGACCGCCACACTACTCTATCCTGACATACACGTACGTCGATTCTTCCGACTTCTAACAGGGCTGATCTTTAATATTGGATTAATTTGGTAATGACATGTTTTCCTCAGCCTTCCTCGACTCCGCAATCCATTCACATCTATGCGACTACCGAAAGCAAGCGCATCGATATTAAATAGTGACGTCACTTCACGACGAGTGTCCGAAGACAATAAACAGAATTTTGTTTGTGTTTTGTATTGTTTATTCATATCTAAATACAGTGTACATATTTTCAAAAATAAGTTTTAAATCTATTTTCGTTAGAACGAGGTTTTACTGTACTTAATTTGTACAATTCGTGGGGTTTGAATGATTAAATAATGGATATGAATGAAAACGTCTATTTTCTTAGAATTATTTTTTATGGGGATAACATGGGAAGGCATTATCAAATATCACGGCTTTTGATAATGCTTGCCAAGGCGAAATATGTGATTTCCATAACTAAACTAACTAACTAACCATCACGCCGTCTCTCCGAAGAGGTAAGAAGATAGAATGGACCGCCACACTGTTGTAACGATGTAAACGGAACTAGAAATAGAGGAAGCAAAACAAAGACCGAGGAAAACGTGGCACGATCAAATAAATCAAATATTGAATGTTGGCCACGTGAGACGTGTATGCACGACACGATGTATGAATGTTGAGGAATCGAGAGAAGTATGTTAGGAAAGAACAGTGTGGCGGTACATTCTTTCTTTCGGTGAGAATGCGTGGTGGTTAGTTAGTTAGTTAGTTAGTTTTATAATAATACTTCTAGTGAACAAACGTTTTCATTCGTATTAATTATTTAATGTGGAGATTTATATTATTGATCAAGAAACAATACATATAAATAATAATTAAATAAAACGATATTTTTTAACTACTTACACTTTTGTCTTTATTTCGACAGCGAGCCTGGCGAAACCGGTCGCTGTCGAAATAAAGACAAAAGTGGACATAGGTAAAAAAATATCATTTTATTTGATTATTATTAAAAATGAACTTCCATCAAGAGATTTCAGTAAAATCATTTGATTATCTTAAAAGTAAGTTGTTGCATTTATTTGTATATAAAACTATAAATATTTGATAGCTTTAAAATCCCTGCCATAAAATCCTTGTTCGAGAATGTTGTCATAACCACCAAGCACTGACTTATCGCTATTTATAACAATGATTGTAAATGTTATTCATTTAATTAAAATAATTATAATTGTGTTGCGTATAAGTCTCACGGAGGGACATACAAATTCACTATAATTACATTCTATTGTGATGGGCGTGTAGGCAATCTACAAGCGTATAATAATCGCAATTTTATGGTCATGCCGGATACTAAACCAAATAGCTGCAGATATTGATTGTATCACGCGATCCTGGTGCATTTAGTACTAAAATATAAATAAGGACGACGGAGGCTGTTGTAGAACAGCTTGTATCTATCTATTATCGGCCTCGCTCCGATCACTATCACCTCTTATATACAAATTTTACGGGATTCAATTGAAAAAATATAAAGATGTTTTTAACTACTTCCACTTTTGTCTTTTGTCGTGGTCAGACCAATCTGTCGATGTCAGCGAGCCTGGCGAAACCGGTCGCTGTCGAAATAAAGACAAAAGTGGAAGTAGTTAAACATCGTTTTATTGAATTATTATTTAAAATGAACTTCCATCAAGAGATGTCAGTAAAATCATTTGATTATCATATTTAGTTATTACACAATCAAAGGAGCATTGGCCACATTAAAACTTGTTTAAATTGTGCCCACTACTGCATAAATTAATAAAAAAATAATATAATAAAATTTTGAATTTCCTTTTTTAATATACTTCGTATACAACACTCACTTTTAAAACACATTAAAATTAAATATCAAACATGTTTCGGACTACCCAGCCCTTCCTCAGAAGACATAATTTGACAATGATATTTGATAAAAATTATATGTTAATGATGTAAATGGAACCAGAAATAGAGGAAGACCGAGGAAAACGTGGTACGATCAAATAAATCAAATATTGAATGTCGGCCATGTAAGGAGTCAGAGAAATCGACGCGCGTGCATGACACGATGTATGAATGTTGAGAAAGTGAGAGAAATATGTCAGGAAAGAAAAGTGTGGCAGTCCATTCTTTCTGCCTACCCCTTCGGGGAGACGGCGTGATGGTTAGTTAGTTAGTTAGTTAGTTAAAAAATATGCAAAATATTGTTTCGACTTTGTGGATAAATACTCGTACATTATGTTATTAACGGTCAACGAATATGCATATTTTTGTCATGGTAGCTGATAAATCAGGTTTCAGCGTGAGATCATCGTTGAAAAATAGTTTTGCACAGACAGCGACATAAACAGTCTCTGGCGTATGCATTCGGGAGATCACTTACATATTATTATCTGAAACTATAATATTAATATCTAAATTTATTAGTATTTATCTTATGTTTAGAATTGTGAGACTACACTTTTTCTTCAGCGATGACTGTTATTAAACTAACTAACCATCACGCCGCCTTGCCGAAGGGGTAGGCAGGAAGAATGGACCGCCACATTGTTGTTTCCAGACATACTTCTATCGATTCCTTGACATTCATTCATCGTATCTTATTTATTTAACATTTCTCCGATTTCTCACGTGCCCGACATTAAATATTTGATTGATTTGATCGTGCCGTGCTTTTCTCGACCTTTCTCGATTTTTTGATCGGTTTACGTCGTTAATGTACACTTTCTCATTCTTTCTTCATTGGCATACCAGGGTGCGCAATATACGTGTATGGTCACTTTTTTGAAATCGCAGTAATAAATATAGCAATCATCCCATAATGCTAATATAAACTTTGAACATACTTAGTAGGTAAATGGCAAAGACAACATTTAGTGTTGAGCATGATGGCGTTATTTCTTACCGCGATTCTAAAAAAGTACCATAAAGGTTATTTTGCACTTCCCTATAGTTTTGCTACAATGGTGTATTGCCACACCATATGATGGCAGCGAGCTATTAAAACCAGTTGAAATAAAAATAAATATAAGTTGAATAAAAATGAACACATTTAAAAAATATTCTTTTATTTGATAATTAGTAGCAAATAAATTTCAAAAGTAAACATTAGATTTAATAAAACCTCAAGAAGATGTACGCTTTCCTCAGTAAAAAGTAAAAAAATGTTCTTTTTGTCAGTTTAGAAATATTTATTAGACAGAGAATAGATTATTAAAGATATTATGTTTATTCTAGTGGAACTTGTTAGTATATAATGCATGTATGATACCCAAGTTGCACGCTTGGCTATGTCGGAAGAGAGAAAAATAATCTTAAATCTAATTATATGCTTAATATCCCTCTGATTACTTTTTTGTTATTATACTTACCTACACTACAAATGGGGAAATTCTCTTTCTCATTTTTCTTCTTTGTCTAGATGTGTTAATCTATTTTGGTAGAAAGATGCTACTCTTTTGATGTCGAGATTCAACTGTCCCTCTATCTTTTGACGGACGAAGACTTGATTGGAATTTAATTCGTTCTAATGTAAGGAATTTTGGATTTGTCCATTCTGTTGACATGATCTCCCTACTACCTACATTCTTCATGGTCTGCTCGTCGCTCAATATCTTCGGTTCATCTATTTTGGTAGAAAGATGCTACTCTTTTGATGTCGAGATTCAACTGTCCCTCTATCTTTTGACGGACGAAGACTTGATTGGAATTTAATTCGTTTTAATGTAAGGAATTCTGGATTTGTCCATTCTGTTGACATGATCTCCCTACTACCTACATTCTTCATGGTCTGCTCTGTCACTCAATATCTTCGGTTCTATAGGTTCATCTTATTTCTTCATTTGCAGATTCGATCTCTAAGCGTTCTTCGTGTGATTGCTTCTAAAGGTTTCATATTCGAGGATCTTAGCGGATTTTTTTGTTCTGGTTGTGTCAGCTACTGTCTCTACAACTACCATTTATGTCATGATTTGCCTGACACATGTCCTGTTATAAAAAAATGTTGTTAATATTTAAAATTTCATAATAGAAGTTCATTGTAAATAATGAAAATAAAAAATATATATATTTTTACGATAGTTAAATTCCACTAAGGTTTATGACTTCGACCGGTATCGGCAACTCCCTTTCATCTTTTGGAGCTGCTGAAAGATAGAAGCGAGCTAACGAAAGCCATCGAAGCCCTAAACCTAATTGGAATTTAACTTAATATTATATATATTTAAAAAAAACTGTGTTTTTATTTTGTCTTGTTTATCTGTACTTTGCTTTTTGTACGCATGTGTATATTGCTCCAAATATAATTTCGAAAATATTCAGATGCGGTGGAAGTTTTATTGGTTTGCTTTTTAGCTTCGAAGTACAGACCTCTCACATTCTAGATCTCTTCACCGACGTATTTAAATTTGCAGTGGGGAAATTGTTATTTTAAACGCACTTAAAAAAACGCATCTACAAATTCGTCTAAGAGATCTCATTTATACTGCATTTATTCTACTTTCACCCTTCTTTTGCCAGTTATGAACAAAATAATGAAAGGATCATTAAGATGGTTTGGACATATGGAAAGAATGAATGAAGAAAGAATGGTAAAAGAATTACATGTTAACGATGTAAATGGAACCAGAAATAGAGGAAGACCGAGGAAAACGTGGCATGATCAAATAAATCAAATATTGAATGTCGCCCATGTGAGGAGTCAGAGAAATCGACGAGCGTGCATGACACGATGTATGAATGTTGAGGAAGCGAGAGAAGTATGTCAGGAAAAAAGTGTTTCAGTCCATTATTTCTGCCTACCCCTTCGGGGAGACGGCGTGATGGTTAGTTAGTTTAGTTAATTAGTTTAAAAAAAACGTAAAAAATGAATTTTTATAATAACTGAAGTGATTTTTTTTAAGTTGGTAGGTACGTCTTCGAGCGTACGATCTTTCTGTTAATAGGGAGCGAGTATCTGACTGCATAATCTTTTGTAACGGATATTCTGCTGTATTCGAGTAACAATTTATGTAAATTTTTGGGCGCTGACTCGGTGATCTCCGTGGCTTGGATTAATGACCTATTTACAACCCGATGCCTTTTGGCTTTTTGCCTTTTTGGTCAGTAGGTTTGCAGGCCCATGACCGACTGCAGCTACATACATGTATTTATTTATTCTAAATCCTAGTTTTATACATACATTTGAGTTGATACAATACATATATTTTTTTATAATTTATAATTTAATTAGTTTTAATTTTGTGTGTAATTTAACTTATTAAAAATTAGATTCTCTATATTAAGGGATCTAATGTTTAAATGAGCTTTTTGTGTCATAAATAGTGGTGTATTAATAATAAGAGACGCTTCACGAAACTTCAATATTAATTGGAATAAATCTAAAAAAATCAACTTTCCGTATAGCAAATTAAAAAAAAACGACGAATTTTTTTTATGAAATAAAACGAACAAAAAAGTATATTAAGCAATGTTTTAATTCTTAAATAAATTCATCCTCATATAATTCGAAGGCCTTTAGTTTATAAAAAAAAAATTCGATTCTGTACCTAGCGACGTTATTGAAGAATAAACCGTGGATCAAAGAGACGTGGATACATAAAATAACGCAAGAATTAAAGTTTCACATCAAAATATAATTAAAGTAGAGTTACAATACGCGTGCAGGCGAATGTATGAGATACTTAATTTTAACCTTTCTATTTGGTATTCGTCTCATATATTAATTTACTAGTTGCAACCCGTGAATTATTCAAGGAAGTAAAGATTTTCTAAATTTTGTACATTACTGTCATACAACAAAATTCAAAATTCAGAAAAGTTCTCAGGCATGCGCATCGTGTGCATTTCGAATTACTTTTGGGGATAATCTGAGTATTCTTCTCTCTAACTAACTAGCTAACTAACCACCGCGCCGTCTCCCCGAAGGGGTAGGTAGAACAATAATAGACTGCCACACTTTAACCGATGCGGCATTCCACTCTTATCTGTTCGCTCCCGTGGGAGACGCGGTGTGATGGGTTACGAACCTTATCCCCAAGAAAAGGCATCTCCTATTCCCGTCTCTCGCTCTCTTGAATTCAAAATATTCTAGTACTATTTTTGTTTTAAACTATTTAAGTTATGATCAAAATAGATCATATTAATGTGTACCTCTACGTCCTGTTTACATATTATGTTGTTTCGAAAAAATACCCTAGAATTGGCAAATTGTACTATTCCTTCTACAATTAAAATACATTAACAAGTAAATGTAAAAGTAAGGGACATACGAGATCTTAAATGATTTGGGAATAGGTTAATTACTGAGATAATAAATAGTTCCTTTGTAACTTATTGGTCTGTCAGATCCCCTCGGCGCGATAGTCCACAGCAGGAAATCATTAACTCGTTACAAAATGCTGTGAAATTCTGTGAAATTGATATCTGTAGTAAAGGCAGTCATTCTCGTAGTAAAACTTCTTTCGCCGCGTCCATTCAAATAAGATTCCATTATTATTGTTTTATAATGGTTCCGCTTTGTTTTGGAAATCACCCGAGGAGCTTCTTATCCTTCACTTTCGCGTCTGTAATGGATTCCCATTGTTTGTGGCGATCTGATGGTGTTTAAAAAGTGATTGATGACAGGGCGATCGTCTCCTCTGATCTCCGGTCCCCGCCATTTTGTGGTAAAATAAATTGACATACAAAATTGGAAAGCTGATCCGTCGTGTTACGCGTTTGCTGCCGATTTTATCGGGTATTCATTATATGGCGTATAACGTTTCGCACGGCCGATTTTGGCAATATTTTCAAATTAATATTCTCACTTCTGTTCCATTTAAATATTCTCTGATGACCGGAGGCATCTATAAAATAAATGTACTGAATGCTATTACTTTGAGAACACTTTCGTTCGTTACGTGACAAATTAAATTCGATAAACTATGGTAAATATTATTTTTAATTCTCCGTTTTTATAATTATTATTGATGTGCGATACTATTATTGTTTACCAGTTTCAAATATTAGCTATTATTAAGTACATTGGAACAGATCATATAATTTTGTATGAAGTACAATATTTGAAAAATATATTCGTGAATTAAATAAAATGAATCTTTTAATTGAAACATTTTTTTAAATACGCATATTGTTCGGTTAACATGCTTATTAAACCCCTGCCAGACTGTTGTAAACATCGGTCTCCACCGGCGATTTATAACAGCGTAAACACTTGTTTGCACCAAAAATTCGTTTAACCTTAAACAACCTCTGTGGCCGGACGCGCGTTGTAAACCGCGTGCGGATGCCGTCCTTGTATGAGGAGGGAGCCTTGTTGTAAACCAGTGTGAACGCAAACACCAACCGTGGGCTCCACAAGCTTCCCACCAAGGCGACCCCTGTTGGAAGCTTGTTTACAACAGTCTGGCACAGCTTTTAGTCACAATAAATATCTTTTATATTACTTATAGAAATTTGGTATATTTAAGTTTATTGAAGAATTGTACCAAACAGTTTCATTTAAAATAAAATTTATATTTTCATTTTTATTAGTTCTTTACACAATGATTTGAAATTTCTTCTATATTAGCCATAACTTTGTGTTGCGGATGTTTATTTTTTTAATATACTTTGTATACTCGTACAACACACACTTAAATATTAATATCATTAATTTAAAAATATTTGTAATACTTATAAATATAATATTTATCATATATCACTGATGAAGGGCTTGTGTATCCGAAACATGTTTGGGTTTTAATGTTTATTTTTTTTAATAAAGTGTGTGTTGTATACAAAGTATATAAAAAATTCATATTAATGATTTGAAACTATATTAAATATTCATTTTTATGGAAAACGTATATTCTCTAGAAGATTTTAAATTTTATAAAAGAATGACATGTTTTACCTTGCTATGTTGTTTATTGTCGACCTTCGTGGCATGGTGGTTAGAGCTCTGACTTCCATACCTAAGGTCCCGGGTTCGATTCCCGGCGATGGCAATGTGATTGTCACACTGTCGTTGGTCTGGTGTAGAATTCACGTGACAATAGAAATGCCAAATGGATCCCATATGATCCCAAAGATGTTATCAAATGGCGTTATGAAGGTACATTTGATAAATCTCTAGCAAGACGAAATATGTTACTGTATTTAAATATGGTTAAACTTTCCGAAACCATAACATTTACCAATACACGATTCTATTTATCGATGTGTATATTTAAACGTATAAATTTGTTTCCTTTTGTTTTAAAGAAGGAAAAATAAACTAGAATACTTAAGTTTTCCACATTAATTGTTTTGGAGATACGTACCTACATCGATTATATTTGTTATCTTTCGGTAGGCGGTGGCCAGGCGCGCAGTTATGTAAAATCTGCGTGCAAAGCAGTCATAAGTAACGCGTTTGTTTCTCGGTTTCCTCAAATCATGGGAATGTGAAAGTGGGCGGTACCTTACCGGTCTGTGCTGCGAATTTGATAAATGCTGCTACTCAGCGATGGCCAGATCACTAATCTCTAAAGAGGTTTATCATCTCTATTTCTTAATCATTTCCGAACACTTTTATGTAAACCCTTTGTAACCCTTTGTAACAATAAAAAGTGAATTATGGTATACTGATTGTTTTTGCTTTATGCAATACTTGATAAGAACTAACTAACTAACTAACCATCACGCCGTTTCACCGGAGGGGTAGGCAGAGAGGATGGATCGCCACAATGGCCTGTCCTGGCATACCTCTCGGGATTCCTCTACATTCATACATCGTACCATGCACGCACGTCGATTATTCCGACTTCGAATGTGGCCGCCTTTTAGTAATTGATTAATTTGGTCATGCCATGTTTTCCTCGGTCGTCCTCGGCTTTTTTCCCACTCACGCTGCTTGTGTACAACTTTTTAACCATTCTACTCTCATCCATTCGTTCCATATGTCCAAACCATCTCAGGGATCCTTTTTTAATTTTATCCATGATGCAGTCATCTGCCTTACATTTCTTTCTTATTTCATCGTTCGGTATTCTATCATACAACGTTTTCCCGCACATTTTTCTTAGTGATCTCATTTCTACGGCGTTTATCCTGCTTTCATCCTTCTTTTGCCAGCTCCAAGCTTCACTTCCATACATGAGGGTTGGCACTAGAACTTCATTGTGTACTGCCATCTTTGCTTCTGTGGATTTATTTCTATTTACTTGATAAGAGAAGTCATTAATCATTCAAATATCAATATTGGAACGATTTCCGAAACGTAAGATACGGAAATAATCATGAGACATTGTTTATATACGAATTGGCATAAGAACAATAAATGGTTCCTGCTTATATTGATTATTCTAAACATAAAATTTCGAGTATTTCCTGTAGTCTGAGTTACTTTAATAAAATGAAAATGAGATAATTCATTGTATTAGCACAAAGGTTTCCAATATTTTCTGGGCCACCGCCCCCTTTACAAGAAAAATAAACGTTCAACGCCCCCCTCCCATAAAAGTTATTCCAAAAAAGGGAAAATGATTACAATGCGTACAATAACAAAATAAACCAACATTTAAGATTAATTTGCTTTATTAGTACCTACGTGATTAGCGTGTATTTTTTTTTTTGTCTTTTTAGACTATATTTTTTTATTTGCCCACGCTCTCTATTTTTTCTGGGTCTATTACTGCCCCCTGAAAGTCTCAAACGCGCACAAGGGGGCGTTATCGCCCACTTTGAGAACCTAGGTATTAGCAGAATCTCTATGATACTCGTACTTCAACATTATTAACTGCTTAATTTAAATCACTTTTATGTATCAAAATTTGTTTATTTAATTCATTTGAATTTTTCGCGACAGCTGTTTCGCCAACCGATGTTGGCATCACCAGGTGTTGCAATAGCACCGGTTGATATTGATACCAACATCTGTTGCAACAATTTTATATTACTGAAATAAATAAATTGTGATGCATTGAAAAATGTTTCAAATTCAATAGTCATTGTTATCTAATCTTCAATAGTTATTCAGACCGCAGAAAAAGTTCGAAATTCTATGTATAGAATAATTAATGCTAGCTGAAACTGTAACCTTTTCTGATATGTGTATTTTGATAATAAATGGGAGAAACGTAAAACATCCTTTGTATAATATTTACTCGTTTTTAATTAATTTATTCTTATATTTGAGTAATTTTTTTTGAAAGCTTAAGGAATTACCTCTGGTTATCTATAATGGTTATTTTATATGAATTAAAACATTGTATATTCGAGTTTGGAGTTCGAAGGTACTTGTATATGTCGTTCTTCAGATGATAAAGTTACGATGCTTTCGAAACATTGACGTATATACATATAGTTTTCATATATTTAACCTACAAATATTGAACCTATTCGAAGCTTTATAATTAACCCAAATAATATTTCCGAAAAAAAGTAGGTTTGCAGATGACTAAAGACTACCATTCGACCAGTATTTATGAAAAATTGTTTATTTTTAATAGTTCAGATGAGATCGGCATGTTCTACATTTATAATAAATTGTTTTTCATTAATAAAAAGCAGATCTTTAGAACGATTACACTTTTTGTAAACGTTTAAAATAAAATACATTCAAGCCTGATCTGTCTTGTCCGCGCGTTAAGTTTGCTGTATCGTATCACGTGGACCGCAGTAAGAGTAGGCTTGTCTAGAATGCCCCGTGAAATCATACCACATTCCTCGGTCATTATAGGTTCCAGAACTCGATTATTTAACGATGATTTTACACATTACTGTGCCCGTCTGCGTGTATGCGTGTATCACATGCTACGTGTCTGTGTGTGTGAGGCCCGGTCAAACAACGGTAAACTCGCCCGTAGTCTAAGGCACTAATCACAAGACACCAAACGAGCTTCATTTAATCCATCGGATATGGTTTTGCTTGACATGATCGCATAGGTGATTTGTTTGCTGGTTTTATAATTCGGACGCGCGGTCTTATTAGCGTAGGATCTCTTGGTTGTTCGATTTTTAATACGGTTCGTAATAATGAAAATTAATAAACGTAATCTATCGTTGCTTTAATATTGATCTGTATTCAGTCGATTCATTAGGTTATTTTGTTTGTATGATAAAACAGTCAACATTTGAAGGTCTTTAATCTAACTAGCAGGAACTGTTAAGTTTAATAATATTAATAAGATTTTTAATTTACAGTAAAAACAAATGTAAAAAAATAAATTTATATTCATCTTCACTTTGTGTAGATGAAATTTAAAACATTGTATGTATACACATTAATTATATGTATGAAGCACTTAATTTATGGTGGCATAAAAAATACTTTTGTAATTTATTTTAATAGCACTTAAAAGTGGTGTAAAAACAAATTATGTGAGTGGTTTATACATTTATTTATTTTATAACAGAACTAAGATACCTTTATACTTCAGAATATTAAATAAATAACAATGATCCATACGACCCCTATCACATAACACACTTAGCTCCACTCCCTATTTTTAGTATTTAAGAAACTATTTTATGAGTTTTATTGTTTTACAAAATAATTATTTTTTTGAATAATCGAAGACGAATATAATTAAACTCTAAACATATATTTTTTTGTATGAGATATTCAAAGGGGTGTTTGATAATATTTTTTTTAAATGTGCATAGGTGGATTCATTAATAAAGATAGTTTTATTTTATTTTTATTGTATTCATATTTTATTCATAAAATATTCTTTTAGATATTCTGTGAACGCGTAGAATCAATTTCACAGCTTCTCTACCTCATGACAAAATAGTATAGAGTTTTTATTTTATGTTTACAATTCTCAGTAAACTGGTGCACTGTGTGCTCAGCTAATAATTTCGGACATCCGGTTCTGCGTCCTCTATCTTCCTTTATTAGGATTTAGCAGGAAATATCATAATTGTAGAATTTAGTACTAAAATTGTCATATTTTCATCTATTTATTTTATTACTGTGGTGTTGGATTCTGTTTTTTCTTGACACATTTCTTCAGTTAATCATTTTCATGACCTGATATTCGTTTTCATATTGCGTATATCAGTCATATCGTTCTATATACAGTATTTAGATTTATTGTCACTTTTGATTTTAGATCAAAAGAATGTTTCATATATTTAATTATTTTATTTATTCGATTAAATATGGGAGCATCGTGAGAGATCTTTTATTATTAATATTCCACTATTTATGACTTAAATAGCTCTTTTAAATATTATTAAACCCCGCAACCTAAAGTTATAAGTGAAAATTTATACATAAAATTATTGAAAACTAATCAATATGAGATCACAAAAACTAATCACATACAAATTGTTTTGGAGGTTTAAAATATTTAAAAGAAAAAAGAAAAATAAATTATTTTACACTGGAAAATGAATAAGATTTATTGTACAGTACTTAAATCTATTGTTTTTGTTTAAAAAATACGTTTTACATTCAAATGTAATTATTTCAAATTACGCCGTTGTGCGTATCAAATTCAGTGCTATTGTCAATTCATTATTTGTATATAATTGGTTTATGTACAGAGTTTGAATCGTTATTTTTTTAGCGTTTTGATTTTTTAATTATCTCCATGTAGATTAGTTATTGTTCATTTTGATATCGAGATTTGTTCATTCCAGTTAGAAAAATTATCCGCACGGGCGTGGTTTGATACAGTTGTAAGATTCCATTAGCAATTAAAAAAATCTTATAATTAAAACTGTAAAGCCGATGTTCATACATTGCGCTGAGCTAATTTTTTTTTAGATTAAAGGAATATTTTCTCTTGTGAAGGTATCTTTAAATGCACGACTATATTATACATAAAATACTAATAATAAACAATATTTATTTTAAAAAATATGGTCCAAAATTCAGAAGCTATTCTGTAATATTATAACGAACTATAAAAATGTGTTTTGTCGCTTGAAACGATTAAATATTAATGTAAAATTTTCCATAAAATATTAAATATTAAGAAATATGTATGATTTTTGGAATTTTTAAATATAATATATTTAGAGAGTGAAATGTATTGCATTTTTATTATTCTAATGTGCTAGTAAATTTTTTAAATTTGATGATGCCGTAATAACGCGAAATATGTAACTTTTTGAAAACATTAGAAATGTTACAGAGAACACGCTGCTTTCTTTCTTAATTATTTATATAGCTGTGTTTTTTTGGAGTATTTTTTCTCCGAAACACTTTGGAATTTGCATAAGAACGGATCATCGGCTGTTTACTTCAACACCAAGAAGAATACTGCATATCTAGGGCATATTATGCACAATCCTAAGTATCTGTTATTTCAACTGATAATTGAGGGGAAGATTGAGGGAAGAAGAGGCGTGGAGCGCTAAATAATGTCATGGCTGGGAAATAACCTGTCCTTCCATTTTCTTCTTCTTCCTTGTTGATAATAGACTTATGTGGTCTGTTCTCCAGAAGATTTCTCCTCTTGGGCATGCTGGAGACCAATAGTCTACAGATACGAAGGGATGGGTTCACACTTACCCATTTCTTCAGACTTATCAGGGGATTCTTTGAAAATTCTGCCATCTTGGAGGGTATCCATCTTTATGTTCCGGATGGTTATCTTCGACAGCGTCAGCACAGACTGTTTTATGTCCCAACATGCAGAACCAGCCTGCCTCTGGTGATGCCGGTGGGGAGAGCAATCAAACTTCTAAACATGTACGCTTCGGAAATCGACGTCTTTCATATTAGTGAGAGCACGTTCAGAAGTCAAATACTCTTGACTTTAGAGAGTATCTTGTATTCCTAAAGTCGAACCATCTCTTGTGCGTTCCTGTTATTATATATTTTATTTTTACCTGTTCTCAATAGATGCCTTAAATTATAATATAATTGTTGTTTGTAATGTATTTTGAGAAAATAAACTGATATGATTTGATTTGATTTGATCCTGTGAGGTGGATTCCCAGCTGTGGAGTGGGTTGCTGATCATAGGCAGCCTCATAGACGCTTCTAGGAAAAGGAGGAAAATGCAGCGATTGGTAGCAGACATTTAATAATTGATATGTATCAGGAAGAAGAAGAAGAATAAAAACTATATTTGGTATTATTAATTTTGTTTAAAACAGTCGACAGTGATTTAAATTTCGTTTGTAATGTACATGTTTCCCAACCATTGTTATTTTGTCCATTTTTCTCTCAAATGAAAAAAGGTTTTCAATTAGCTAGTTCGAACGTGGTACCAGATCGTTTGTACGTAATGTCGGTCAAATTAGTCTAAATTACAATGTGTTTGGCCAGAAATTACCTCCATTGATAAATCGTGACTTGGTCGTGTAGTCGTAAATGACCTGTTAAATTAGCGTCACTGTGTCGGTGGGGCACCGAAATTCACAACATTCGCCATGTGCGAACGCGGATATATCGCGAGCAGAACGTTATTTAAAAAAAAACGTTCCATTTTAAAAAAAATCGTCTTACTGTATATATTTGATTTAAGTACCATTATCGAGTAATGCTCTCTATATATCTTATAACAAAATACACAAATGAAATCGTTTTTATCAAACTAACACTTGTTTTCCGTAGAGGCAGGCAGAAAAAATGGTCTGTCACATTGTTCTATTTAGACATCGCAATTTGAATTTGACTGCATATGAGTAATTGATTAAAGAATGATATGTTTTTCCGGTCCTTCTCGATTTTTTGAATTATATGATAGAAGAATATCGGGCTTCATTAATATAAATAAGTATAATGTTGCTTAATAAGTATAATGTTGTTCCTCCTGGTGGATTCCCAGTTGTCTGTCCATCTTTTTGGAGGCCTTCCACGAGTCCCGTGAAGCTGTTATGCAGTGTAATATAGGAGAGTCTGGTGGTGTCCATTTTTTGGACATGACCATATCAGTCGCTCCTTCGCTGTCTTCTCCATTGTATTATATCGCCAGCCTCACACATCTCTCTTATTCTGGTGTTCCTCATGTGATCACTTAGTGTCTAGCCTGCTATCAACCTCAGTCTCTCTTGTTATAGTGTTATCTCAGTGAAGATAATATATTAACATTTTTAATAAACTAAAGACGTTAACACTGTGGATTTCTATTATGACGAATTTTTAACGAATAAAAACATATTTTTTTTCGCTTTTGAGTTTATTTTTCTTGACATGTTTCGAAAGTTTTACACCTTTATCACCGGGAAATCGATATATTTAAAATAATTAACGTATGTAATATAATGTATAAATATAACTTTTATATTATTCTTTAATGTTTGATAATGTTTATAGCTGCAGTAATCTATTGAAATCGTTATTATTATTAAACCATTTTACCTTGACCTTGCTATCTTAACTTTCAACTAGCCCGAGAAATCATCATCAGAACTGTTCCGAGAGTTTTTGTCGGTTAAAAGTTGATACAATCCGACCGCACCGGCCATTACGGTAAGTGCGTCTCGCCTGAACATCTTCTGAAACAAGAAAAAAAACTGGTTTAACTCGACTCCAAAGTGTTTCAATCTTCAATCTACAGAAGAATTTATCAATTAGGTACATTTGACCACAAATAAGAGCAAACCATAAAAGCAACATGTGTATATCTTATTCTAAAATCGCTAAAGGAGGGACGTTTTACTGTTTTGAATAGATATTTCACTCAACAAAGTTAAAAATAATGTTTTTTTTTTCACATTGCACTCGTATATGACCGATGGACATCTAGAATACTTCAAAGAAACCCTTCGACAAAGAAAAGGAGTGTCAGGAGGTCACCTAAAAAAATTACTGACGGTATTGTCCGAAAAGCTAGGACGAATTGGATGCGGAAGGGACAAGACAGGGACAAGTGGAAGAAAATGGAAGTGGGCTATATCCAGTAGTGGAGAGAAGAATGCTGAAGAAGAAGAAGAAGAAGAGAAGTTGAATATTATTTACAGAGTGGTAAGAGCTCTGACTGCCATACCGAAGGTTCCGTGTACGATTCCCGGCGATGGCCGTGTGATTGTCACACTGTCTTTGGTCTGGTGTAGAATTCTCGCGACAATAAAATAACGATAGATTAGCTACCTATCATATGTCACGAGAATCAATATATCATCAGCTAAAAACAAATTGGGTTCAAGCGACCTGTTGAATACAAAAAAAAAAACATATACTCTTTATATCTTTCTTCTTCTTCTTATTTTAATAGATCTGACGATCTGTGACACAGAAATCATGTCTCGTCGGATGATGAGGTCCAGCTGTCCTTACATCTC
The DNA here is from genome assembly GCA_022606425.2 of Lepidostoma basale. Lineage (NCBI taxonomy): Eukaryota > Metazoa > Arthropoda > Insecta > Trichoptera > Lepidostomatidae > Lepidostoma > Lepidostoma basale. The sequence goes on along the minus strand of JAHDVF020001281.1, from coordinate 466,769 downwards.
TTAGGCGGTCTTCCAGGTGGGTGGTGTCCGGAGGGGATTTTATAAGCGGTTATATATGTCACCATCCATTCGGGCTACATGGTCCCTCCAGTATCTTCTTCTGGATCTACTCCGCTGAACGATACCCTCTATTTCGCAAGTTTTTCTTATGTCTGCACTTGCATAAATGATCTTAGGACCTTCATCTCCGATGTTCTTAGTAGTCCCTTGGTTCGCACAGTGTCGGCCCGCGTCTCTACAGCATACGTCATGATAGGTCGCACGCATGTTTTATAAGTTCTGATCTTGCTGTCGATACGCATGTGCTTGTTCTTCTAGACCAGATTCTTTAGATATCTTAGAGGCTTTACTGACTTGTTTTCGTACTTCGGTATAATGGTCATTTTGGCTACAGATCTTTTACATCTTTAATTATTTATATTTTTCTTCGATGGTCCTTCACCCCATATCGAGCCTTGGCCTCCAGTAGTCTTCACCTCCAACTTCTCCTGTCTTTTGCTGCGTCCTTCCAACTTGACATTCGCACCAATTTTGCTGCATCTCTCCCAATTTCATCCTCCCATCGTAGCCTTGGTCGTCCAATCGTTATATGCCACCTGGTGCCCTTCCAACATCCTTTTTTCGATTCGCGAAACGGCATCGTCTGTACTCGACCGGACCATCTCAGTGTCTTCAGTCTGACATTGTGGAGAGACTGGGAGCTTTGTAAATATTTTTCTTAAGAAGTTCTTTAATTAGCACGTCTAAATTGTATTCAATTTATTATATTTTAATTAACGTACCTTTTATTAAAAGCATTTTAATTTCTGAAGGCTTAGAACATTTTCTCACCTGCAAAATGCAGGGGTTTAAGGTTAAACTAAACCAAGGAACCTATTAATAGTCAATCATAGTGGTTCTAAAACTTTTTTGGCTACAGAACCCTTTTGAAACACGTAATATTTTACTGAGCCTTAATAAGCAAAATCTGGTTTTATTTTCATTATTTAAATATAAATATTGAATGGAAATCATATAATCTGCTGCGTCGATGTGTAGCGACGAGATCGAGTCGTCACATACCTACTCATACTAGCTAAATTATTATTATTTTTTTTTTCATATGAAGCACTCACTTTATGGTTAGACATTTTAAAAATAGAAAATAAATAAAACATTTTGTATGTAACCACGGAATGGTTATTATATTTGATGTCACCTAGTATCGCTTGGACCCAAGCTTCATTAAGGCAGTATAACAACTAATTAACAGTTGTTATACTGTCCCGATGAAGCTTGGATCCAAGCGAAACTAGTTGGCATCAAATATAATAACCATACCGTGGTTAAATACAAAGTGTTTTTTTTAATTTTCTTTTTTTTAATTTTCTTTTTTTTGTAGTTTTTGATCATAGCATTATTGTAGATTTATTATGCTGCTTGTCGCGGAGGAGCCCCAGGACTCCGTGGAGCTTACTTTGAAAACCGCTGGTCTATCATATTGACCTCACAGTTATGAGTTGTGATTATTTCTAGAGATATAGCACGTCCTTCAGATTGCAGACTCTTCGAGAATACGCAATCTTGGTTTTAGTCTAAAGTATCCATTTGTATCAGCGGAAATTCATTTTCGCTTTTTCTCCCATCGAGAATCGAACCCGGAACTTCGGTGATCTCGGTTAGACGCGACCTTGCCTCCCGCGCGTCCGCTCGGGGAATAATGGAGTGATGATTTATCAAAATTAATTATTCTGTTTGCTGAATGTAGCAAAAATGTTAACACGATTTTGTACGTAAGGTAATGTGACCTTCTGTCAGTTACTCAAGTTAGAATTTCTTGAATATTTTTAGCATAGTTTTTGTTCATTTGCGTTTTATTATTTAAATGGATGCCTATGTTAGGAACAATATTAGCATCATGTCATATTTTTTAAACAAATAGTAAATGTTACATCTTCTTATACGTCATACATACTCGTATATCGACTTAATGCACAAAATAATGAAAGGTGTGAGATAATGACGACCTTCAGTGGTAAGAGCTCTGACTGCCATGCAGAAGATACCGGGTACGATTCCCGGCGATGGCAGTGTGATTGTCTCACTGTCTTTGGTCTGGTGTAGAATTCACGTTATAATAAAATGGCGATAGAATAGCTAGCTATCAAATGTCACGAGAATCAATATAAAAGCTATAAACTAATTGAATACCATAATTGTGTTCAAACGGCCTGTTCTATATGAAAAAATATAATTATAATAATTTGGACACATCGGAATACTGGATGAATAATGGAAATAAATAAAAAAAATCGTTTTTTTATTAATTGCGTCCACTGAAACCAGTCTTCGACTGGTTTCAGCAGCTCGCTGTCATCTTCTGGCCAGAATGAAAACGTCTGTTTTCTAGAAGTTTTATTTTAATTTATGTGAATGACATGTTTCGTCTATCTAAGGCGTTATCAAATGCACATTTGATAGACGCCTTACATAGACGAAACTTGTTATTCACATAAATTATAATAAAACTTCTAGAAAACAGGCGTTTTCATTCGTATTTATTAGTTAAAATTTCGTCGCAATCCGTTCACTATTTCTCGAGCCTTTTGGTCTCGTAGATAAGAGTATTATATTTTATTTATTTATTTAATAAAGTTATAAAAAAATACAGGAAAATTTTACAACATTTTATAAACAATTAATAATATAAAAATCGCAAATATCGGTACTTAGAACATATTGAAAGAATTTTCGACGAAAGATCGCAAGAGAACCGGCATCTCTCACCTCATTTGGCAATTCGTTACATAATTTAAATCCTCTATTAAAACACCTTTCTCTGTACTTTCAAGTCTGGGTCTCCGGAGTCGGAATCTATAACGACCTCTCGTCAAATAGTCTTGTATTTCATAACTATATGCTTCATTTTTAGTTAGATATGCAGGCACCATATTACTCTTAATTTTATAAACAAAAATCAAAGTATTGTAAAGAACTAGTTTTCTTGAATTAATTTTTTTTTAATTTAAGCAGAAAGTGCGTGCTACATATGGACATTTTAAGTGTTTTTGTTTAAATATTGTATTATATATTTTTTACGAGAAATATTTATATTATTAACATAGTATTGTATCATAAAGACAATTCTGTCATATGGACAATACGTTCTTCGCTTAAATATCCAGCAATATTTCATGTTACCTAACCTATATCCATTGTCACGAATACGCAATTGGCATTCACGATGATTTGGCATTTCGAGATGATTCCAATACGGAGGCAGGTAACTATAAGCTATAACTAGGTACAAATACCATCCCGTCTTTTGTGCGGCTGCGATGCCGACAGAGAAGCTTCCGCATACGGGTACAGGGCCCGCCTCTGCGGAATGCCACGGATGGAGCTTCTTGTGAAATCATCTTAAAGCATTTGCTATAATCTAATTCGGTTCTATAGTGTACGAAAATGGTATTATCTGCACGCGATATTTTTATGAAAATTATAGAATTCTTAACTATTTAATTAACTAACCATCGCGCCGTCTTTCCGAAGGGATGACAGAACGAATGGACCGCCAGACTGTTATTTCTTGACTTAATTCAATCGCTTCATCAATATTCATACAACGTGTCATGCACGCACGATGGTTTCGCTAATTCCTCACGTGGCCGGCATTGAATATTTGATTGATTTGATCGTGCCACGGTCTTCATCTGTTTCTTGTTCCGTTTACGTCTTTAATGTATACTTTCTTTGTCATTCTAACTGAGGCTGACAAAAGGGCGTCGCTGCGCCCTATAACAGCCTCGGGTAAGCGGTGGGTGTGTATTAATAGCACAACTTATCTACCATTCTAACTTTATTCATTTTTTCCATGTGTACAAACCATCTAAATGACCTTTTCATTATTTTGTTCGTATCTTTTCATTGGCACTACATTCGCTTTTAATATTTGCACCTGACAATATCATATATAGATTTAACACACATTCGTCTAAGAGATTCATTTCTACTGCATTTATTCTACTTTTAGATATGTCCTGGCGCTCTGTAGCTGCCGGACGTTTTTTCAAATAGCTCTCTATTTAAATAAAATTTTGAGGGTCTGAGTACTCCATTTGCGTCTATTTAACATCTATTATCACCTTTTAATGAATCCAAACAAATCTGTGTATCCAAAATTAATTATTTACGTATAGTTTCAGTGAAAAGAACAAATTAAGTTTGAAATACGTGAAAGTTTTTAATATAAAGTGCATCGTGTAAACGTCTCTAAACGGCTATTTCCGAGTCGAGACCTCAAAGATGGTTGTCACATGTGTGTCCGAGTGTCCAATGAATTGTGTGAAGTGCAACAGGATGATTTATGAGGGAACGCCCAAATTCTCGGAAATAATTTGTGAACTTTTACTATGTGCCAAAACATTAAGAGTTATAGCTTGATAAAACGGAGCATTTTCTACAGCGCCCTTGAGATGAGTAATTCATAAAAATGGCGCTTTATAAATTATCCAATTTATATATATATATATATATATATATATATATATTTAATCTTTCTTTGGCAGTTCCATGCTTCACTCCCATAGATAAGTGAACGAATGTGTAGTTATTCTGTATATAATAACTAACTAACATACTAACCACCACGCCGTTTCCCCGGAGGGGTAGGCAGAGAGTATGGACGCCGCCTATTTAGTATTTGATTAATTTGGTCATTTTCTATACCTTTATTACTAATTAATACAACTTTTTAAAATCTGAAAGTAATTCGAAACGCACTCGATGCGCATGTCCGAAAACGTTCTGGATTTTTTTGAAATTTGTTCTGATTATTGTTGTGTATGACAGGTGTGTAGAAAACTTTGAAATTGTGAAATTTTTAACGGGCGTGAAAAAAAACATTTGCATTAAAATAATTAATGTTTTTAATTGAAATTTCTTGGTAGAAGATCATTTTAAATAATGAATACAAAAAATTACTTCTTTTGATTTCTGGTGATCTTCCCAGAAGATGGCAGCAAGCTGCCGAAACCGGTCGAACATAAACACAAGTGGAAGCACACTAAATACTCGTACATATTAAATAAATAAGTTTTGTATCAAAATTATTTTGTTTTTTCATTATTTACATACAAACAAACCTTCACGCCGTTTCCCCGCAGGGGTAGGCAGAGAGAATGGACCGCCACACTACTCTATCCTGGCAAACCTCTCTAGATTCCTCCACATTCATACAACGAGTCATACACGCACGTCGATTCCTCCGACTTCTAACATGACCAACCTTAAAGTTTGATTAATTTGGTCATGCCATGTTTTCCTCGGTCTGCCTCGATTCCGTACTCCATTTACACGGTTAACCATTCTTTCTCCATCCATGCGTTCCATATGTCCGAACCATCGCAGCGATCCTTTCATAATTTTGTTCATAATACCTTCTTCCGCTTTACATTCCTCTCTTATATCAGCATTTGAGATTCTGTCGTATATCGTTCTACCACACATACGTCTTAGGGACCTCATCTCTACCGCATTTATTCTGCTCTCATATTTATTCTGCCAGTTACATGCTTCGCTTCCATACATTATTTACATTAAAAGTGAAAACTTATTGTACAGGGAACCAAGTTTAAAGGGTAGAAAATCTTTACTTTCGTGAATATTTTATGGGTTGCAACGAGCAATCTGTAATCCTAATAACTCTTAAATATGGGTGATGTACACTAGCAAATAACAATAGTATGTTGATAGTCGAGACGCAGGCATGTATGGACATGATTCTCCCCGTTCCAGTTTGCACAGGTCCCTAGAGGCAACGTGTCTAATTTAGGGATCCCTAAAGAGGGATGTTTTAGTAGAGGACAATAGAGTCTGTGAATGTAAAGGCGCTGTCCCACAAGATTCCGCGTCGGTCTCCGGTTTCTAGGACAGGCCGCGAGGTGGCCAACTGCGCGTAACACTTTGCGGACCGGTTCCGTGACACAGACACTTACACTGGCGGCGCGCATTCCGCATCCGGGCCCCATTCATTCCGCCGCGCCGTCCCCCGCTGCCACAATCCCTCTGTTCACTTCTCGTCACCTGCTGCTTCTGCAACAATCGATGTACAAATACGAAAAAAAACGTACATTCTATTATGTTTCATTGACGACATTTGTGCCAGAGTGGCAACAGCTATAACTGTTATATCGAATGTGTCGAGTTCGATTCCCGGCGATGTTATTGTGGTTCTCACACTTTCTTTGGTCTGCTGTAGAATTCACACGACAATAAACTGACGATATATTACTCGTATATTAGGATCTTTCACATGTCATGAGAATCAATATAATAGCTTTAATCAATAATAATCAATATACCCTTGACATCGATTTGGTTCGCGCTGTAATAATAATAATAAGAAAAATAATAATATGAAACATTAAAAACATATTTTTACTGATTAATTTTATCTCAATAGAGACGAAGATGTAAATTGTTTTTTGGAAACAGAATATAATGGTCGAGGCGTTTACAGTACTTATGACCTGTCATTGGTTGGGTTAATCGATCGCTTTATGTAATACAACATTTCCCATTCCGCATTTCTTACGACCACCACGTCTGACAATTTTTTTGAAAGATATGTATATGGTAATACCTGAACATATTTTTACTGTTTTACGATTATGAAAAACTCCATATTAAATATAAATATCCATCACGCCGTTTCTCCAGAGGCGTAGGCAGAGGATGGGCCGTCACGCTGAACTAACCTGACATACTTCTTGAGCTTCCTCTTTATTTATACATCGTAACATGTACGCTCGTTGATTTTTCCATCTTCGAACTTTTAATAATTTATTTTTCTAATCGCCTAAGTTCAGTAAATATTTTTTAATTTATAATATTGTAGTAAACATTGTTTAGTGGTTTTACTTGGATTTAATTTATGTAAGTTATATAAATTAAATCCAAGTAAAACTACTAAACAATCGTGTTTACTATTATAAACTAATACTCGTAATGGGGTTTTACACCGAAGGATGTTACGCATCTCCTGGACTGACATGGTCAGCAACACAAACGTTCTCCATAGCTCCAGAGTTGACAGAGAGTTTCTGACCAACATCTAAGCCCGTAAAGTGTCCTACTTGGGCCATGTTCTGAGAGGCAAAAGGTACGCACTGTTGCATCTGATCTTGGAGGGTAAGATTGAGGGTCGACGAGATGTTGGGAGAAGGCAGGTTTCCTGGCTGAGGAACATACGAGAGTGGACAGGGCTAAGGAACGTGGAGGAGCTGTTTCGGGCGGCCCAGGACAGGGAGGCCTACTCAAGGGTGATAGTCAACGTTGGGGAGACCTGACAGGACACGGAAAGAAGAAGAATGGGGTTTTACAAAACTAATACCTCAACCTTCAATAATTCAGTAAATATTTTAATTTGTATTTCAAGTTGTATTAATTTACAATAAAATTCTAAAAAAAAAACTCTTCACTCCATTAAAATGTTTGTATGACTGGCGTGTAATATTACGATACATAAAAACTTATAGCATTATAACTTCCTATGTATTATTTTCTGTATTTCCAGTGCAATTATTAGATAAACAGAGATGAAATCTCTGCTGTGTACGTATATGTATAAGTATTATATAGGAATCTACATATTAAACACACGCGATTCGTCTCACTCGGCGTAAGATGGTTTGAATTGCCGAGAATACAATTAAACCGGTTATTTTATATGGAAATCGAAATATCATAGTTATAAGCTGTAACTGGCTGTTGGCCAGATGTAATAATGGTCCATGGAAGAATTTTATCTACGGTCCATGATTGATGATATAAACTTTTAAATATCAATAGATACTCAGCCGGTTAGTTACTTCGAGTTTTAAATAATAGACAATTAAGATATTTTCTTTTAAAAGCCTTACATAATTCGATTCACTTGATTTTTTAATAGTAGGTAGTTACCAAACCTGTACAATTTTTTTAAACTAATAAATTTAAGACGTTAACGATGTGAAATTTCATTATGAACTTTTTATGAGAACAAAAACATTGTTTTTTCTACTTTTTAAGGTTTTGCACTTTCACCTTTGGGAGGACGATATAAACTAGTTATGACAATCAAATGATTTTACTGAAATCTCTTGATGGAAGTTCATTTTAAATAATAATTAAATAAAACGATGTTTTTTTAACTACTTCCACTTTTGTCTTTATTTCGACATCGACCGGTTTCGCCAGGCTCGCTGTCGAAATAAAGACAAAATTGGAAGTAGTTAAAAAACATCGTTTTATTTAATTATTATTTTAAACTAGTTATATCGTCAATAGTTTGTACTGATCACGTGAGGAGTCGGAGAAATCGACGTGCGTGCATGACACGAGGTATGAATGTAGAGGAAGCGAGAGAAGTATGTCAGGACAGGACAATGTCACGGCCTGTTCTCTCTGCCTACTGTTTATAACGTTCTGCCGATGATTGAGGTATAAAACGTTCGATACATGTTGAGAAAAATAAACTTAAAAATGGAATAAAATTAACTAACTAACCATCACGTCTTTTCTGAAGGAGTGGACAGAAATAATGGATCGCCACACTGTTCTTTTCTAACATACTTCTATCACTTCCTCAACAATTATACATCGTGTCATCCACGTAACTTTATTTGTCCGACTCTCCACGTAGCAAATAAAATAAGTGGATGCAGTGCGAATGAAAGTGTTATGAACATAATAAAGTAAGGGTTTGGACACATGGAACGAAGGAATAAAGAAAGCTTGATAAAATAAGAACAATATATATAAAATAAGTGATCCAGAAAGGTTGAGGATCTAAGATCTAGAATTTTTACCAACGGGTTAATCTACCGCTAATTATTTAAGGTTATATTTGATATGTAAACTCGGTAATCTGAAATTACTATTTTTCCTTTAGGAAATAACGATTTCCCGACCCAGATGGAGCAATCACCGTAAAGATAAACCCAATTGACGTAATTCTTGTAATTATGTTTGGGTAATCGAGATTAATCTGCACAATCGTACAAAGCATTCAAATCGTAAAATGCGGACATAATCATTAATTCACACATGCAATTAAAACTGCTTAAACATTGCGCCGTTCTTTAATGTGTGTCTATGTTTATATGAAAGCATGTTTAACGACTTTGACTCTAATCAATTAAAATCTTTATAAATAATCGTTTATGTACCAAGTATGGTGTATATTTCAATATATATTTTATATTAATTTAAGTTGCATAACAGACCATGGAAAGATCCATGTTGGATATCTCACTTAGAGACCATATATCAAATCAAATCAAATCAGTTTATTTACTCAAAAGACATTACAAACAGCAAAAATGTTTAAGGCATCTATTGAGTACAGGTAAGATATTATACACATACAACATAATACCAGGAATGCATTAGTGATGGTTCGACATTAGGAAGACAAGCTACATTCCAAAGTCAAGAGTATTTGTTCCCTGAACGTACTTTCACTACCATGAAAGACGTCGATCTCCGAGGAGACCGCGTTCAGCAGACTAATTGCTTTTCCCACCGGTGTCACCAGAGGCAGATTGGTTCTGGCGGCCGGTAGGTAAAACAATCTGCGCTGTCGCTGTCGGATATATCTATCGGGGACAAAAAGACCAACATCCTCCAGTACGGCCGAGTTCTCAAAGTATCCCCTAACCAATATAAAGAAATGGGTTATTAGATGTCCATCTCGATATCCATCTCTCCATGTCTCTTCGAAGCTGTAGAGAATTGGTTCCGAGCATTCCCAAAAGAAATGCCGTGGGATAGAGCCACGGATAACTACCATACTCCCTCATGTAGAGATACCTCAGAAATATAACAAACATGGAGATTAAAAGATGTACCATTATCACCGATATAGGGGTACGCTTTGCGAGGATGAAGTGGCAATGTGCTGAACATGTGTGCCGATGGGATTGTGGAAGATGAAGCCAGTGTGTTTCCGAATGGAGGCCGATGCTAGGCCGAAGAAGTGTCTGGAGACAGGCTTCCAGTTGGAGCGATGATTGTGTGGACGTCGGGAAGGGTCTGAAGAACACTGGCGATATACCGAGAGGGATAGCGTGGGGGTAAAGATGCATACTTCCAGCAGTGGATACAGATAAGCTGACGAAGAACATATACTAAGTATTTTTCTTCTTATTCTTCGTCATGTAAATGACAAGCTAATTTTGTAGAGATGGCCAAAAATGACCATATCTTTCCTCTTCTTTTGCCACCGTGGCAGAAGGTTTGCCCGACTTTTGTTGTTTCCAGGGGCGGCGGGTGCTATAGTAACATCACGCGTGGAGGTACCATCCTTACTCTTAATATATTAAGTAACTTATTATAATTTTATTTTATGGAAATTACATGTTTGGCTTTTCTAAGGCATTATCAAATGTGTATTAATTTCCATTTAACAATAATGCCTAAGCAAGGTGAAACATGTCATTGCTAGAAAATATCATATATAGAATAGAAAACAAACGTTTTCTTCTTCTTTTTCTTAGTGTAGGTCTTGTGGCCCGTTTCTTAAGAGGGATTGGCTTCCTTCGAAGTCTATTCCCAGCTGTCGATCCATGTTTTTGGTGGTCTGCCCGGGGTCATCTTGGGGTTGGCCGTATAACAATATGAGAGGGAGTCTGCATGAATCCATTTTTCTCACGTATTTGTGTATACCAATATCTTCTCCTTAGCCTCCCCCATCTAGCGACATCTTCGACCTCGCATATTTCCCTTATCTTCGAGTTCCTTGTTATACTTGTATTAACGTATTAACGTTTTTATTATTAATAATTATATGATTGGGAGTTTTACACCATTGTTCAAGAAACAAAAAACATTATGTAACTCAACTGTTTTAATTATAATTAAAAAAAATAACATTTTTGATTCTTATGTATCTATGAAAATTGAAGTATATGAACAATACAAACCATAAAATTAATACGTCGTGATTAGACTTCAGTTTATCTTTACTATCAATCGGCAGTAAAGTTTTTCTGGTGCCACAGACTGGTTTTGTCCGATTTTACTATGCACACTTCGTACACACATTGTTGCTATGTTTATACGACAGCCATGAAAATGATAATCGTTTTGGATAATTTCAATAGTCGATTTCGACTTCAAAAGGTTCACTAAATATTTTTTTAAATATTGCATAGCTTATTAATAGTGCTTCTTCTTGTTGTACCTTACTTACTACTGCATGTTGGGTATCATTTATTTACAGATAAGAAGGAATGGGTTTCAAGTTTCAACTTATCAATTTGTTCAGACTTATTAGGGGATTCTTTGAGAACTCCGCATCTTGGAGAGTATACGTCTTTATGTTCCGGATGTTTATCTTCGACAATGTCAGCACAAACTGTTTTATCTTCCAAAATGCAGAACAAACCTGCCTCTAATGATGGCGGTGGGGAGAACAATCAAACTATTGAACACGACCGCTTCGGCGGTCGCCCTTTTTTATATCGATTAAACAATGTTTAACTCTTCATTGCATGGTGTAGCAAATTTGCTACAAACCTAAAAATCTACTAATATTTGTATTGAATTTAATTTCATATATAATATATTCTTATTGTACTCTACACTCTACATTCCCATCCACCTATTAAGGTACTTGTGGCGCTAGTTTAAAAAAATCAATTTTACTATTTTATATATTTGGTTGATTTGATGGCCACCGCCAACATACGCTTGTGGCTCTAAAATCGTAATTTTATCTTACTGTGAAAAAGTGTCTATGGTATCATGTCTATGTCTTTGGTATGGATAAACAATGGATTCAATTGAACAAAAACTCGAAATAATTCAAAATTTTGAAAATGGTGCAACCGTTAAATATTTATTGAATCAATATAATGTTGGTGATCAAAGAGAAAAAAAAACGATTCGGATAAACCGGGAAATCGATTATACGGAATTTTTTTTCTTCATCCATCCCGGAAAATCGGGAGTGTACTGTATTAATATTTGTAAAGAATTAGAATTTTTACATAGACCTCTCTCTTTCTTAAGTCGTTCGAAATAACTCTTTCCGCTTCTTATGAACAATTTCAAGCGTTTATATTACATAAGTTAATATAAAATTTTATTGATTGAATACATTATGGAATGAATTATATTTTTCCTGTGGATTTCTTGTTATTATATAAAGTATGCATAAGCTTCCTGCACATTGTATAACCGCGGGATATTACTATTAGTCTTGTTTTTGAGATAAGCCATAAACTTCTTTCAACGAGTTAATAAATAATAATCACGATTTCTTCCGTATGAAACGATATTTTTTTCCCCTCCATATATCGAATTGTCTAGTACACATATAAACTGGTTTAATTAGAATAAAAAATGTATGATATTAATACTGAACGAAGGTGTAAGGATGAATATAAGACAGATGAAATTATATTGAGTTATATCAATACTAAGATCAGAAATATGGGCTGGTGTTATTCTAAGAAGTGATTTGAAATTCGTTTACCATAGTTTATACTGTATTTTTTCAGGACTTTTGAGCCTTAGAAGAGATTTTTGATGTTGTGAAATATAACCTCTCGAGTAGTAATGACATTTACGAAACATCATTTTTGAAAACTGATGTAAAACTCCATATAAAATAATTAATACGAATGAAAACGTCTGTTTTCTAGAATGACATGTTTTGATAACATTTGATAATGTCTTAGACAGGTGAAACATGTCTAACTAACTAACTAACCATCACACCGTCTCCCCGAAGGGGTAGGCAGAAAGAATGGACTGTCACACTTTTCTTTCCTGACATATTTCTCTCGCTTCCTCAACATTCATACATCGTGTCATGCACGCGCGTCGATTTCTCTGACTCCTCACATGGCCGACATTCAATATTTGATTTATTTGATCGTGCCACGTTTTCCTCGGTCTTCCTCTATTTCTGGTAAATATAATAAAACATCTAGGAAACAAGTGTTTCATTCGTATGGATTACCATTTTTTTCTGTTTGTCAAACATGTAATTACCCGTTAAATTATTTAATTTTGTGTACACCAATAGATTTCGCTGGTAGTCCACATTTTGGCAAAATCTGGGAATATCATAACAATTATAAATGAGTCTCAAGCATGGGGCCATACGCTATCAGACCATGTATTCCATGGCCCACCGGTTGGGGCGGTACACACGGAGAGGATAATATTTATTGGGACACCTCAAGTCATATTGCCATATTGCAAATAGATGGAATATAACGGGAAATATTTTGAATAGTTCAACAATTAAACATCTTCAAAACTTAGGTTTTCATCTAACTAACTAACCATCACACCGTTTCCCCGGAGGGGTAGGCAGAGAGGATGGATCGCCACATTGTTTTATCGTGACGTAACTCTCGCGCCTCTTCTACATTCACACATCGTGACATGCACGCTCGTCGATTGTTCCTACTTCGAACAAGGCCGCCTTTCAGTAATTTATTAATTTGGTCATGCCATGTCTTCCTTGGCCTTCCTCGACTTCTGATCCATTCACACTACTTGTATATATCTTTTTAACCATTGTTCCCTCATCCATTCGTTCCATATGTCCAAACCATCTTAGTGACCCTTTCTTGATTTTATTATGATACTTCGTACATTCTTGACACTAGGACTTGTAGATCGTCCATGCTGTCAGCGATTAAAACAGCGTCGTCTGCATATGGCAAACAGCTGATGGACATGTTTAATCAATATTCAATATAATTATTTTATATCGCTGTTTTAAATTTAAAAAAATATTTTAGTTAGAAACTTGCTAATTTGTATTCGATTGAATATTTATTCCCAGAATGAATGAAGAAAGAATGGTAAAACAAATATAATATATGTTAACGATGTAAATGGAACCAGAAATAGAGGAAAACCGAGGAAAACGTGGCACGATCAAATAAATCAAATATTGAATGTCAGCCATGTGAGGAGTCAGAGAAATCGACGCGCGTGCATGACACGATGTATGAATGTTGAGGGAGCGAGAGAAATATGCCAGGAAAGAAAAGTGTGGCAGTCCATTCTTTCAGCCTACCCCTTCAGGAAGACGGCGTGATGGTTAGTTAGTTAGTTTTTTTTAATATTTATGATCTGATGTTAACTTACGCAGATAATAATATAGTGAAGTATTTTTAATTTCTCTCTTGTTTGAGAAAGGAAACCCAACCCAGCAGCGAAGAAGCATTGCCCTAACGAGTTATTTCGCAATTCTCATCAGGAAGTGAGTGACGATGAAAGTGGCAGCCAGTTTGCCGTCTGAATAATGGACTCGGAGGTAAACCCATAGCCATATGGGCAACACCGGACGTCCTGTGATATCAAACCGCTGTATTATAAGATGTACACACAAACGAGACTCTTGGAACATTCAATTTTGCTATCATTACCGATAAACATTTCCTGATAATTAGCTTGATCATCCGCGCGTGACTATTGCTTACTTACTCGCGTATATTTTCAAGATTATTGTTATTATTTTGTTGAATAGCTCATACATCATTATAGCGAGAGCCAAATCGACGAACAGACTGGAAAAACGTGGATTAAAGGAAATATGCATAGAACCGTGTGCATAGAAATATGACAGTTATTTAATTAATATTTTAATTTATCAATGAAAACGTTTGTTTTCTAGAAGTTTTATTCTATTTTATGTGAATGACGTGTTTCGCCTGTCTAAGGCATTATCAAATATGATATCATTTGATAATATCTTAGACAGACGAAACATGTCATTCACATAAAATAGAATAAAACTTCCAGAAAACAGATGTTTTCATTCGTATTAATTATTTATTATGGAGTTTTACATCATTGTTTAAAAAATAATTATATTATACGAGGGTTGTCCGTAGAATAAAGGCCGTGTCACACTGTTTGAAACAAAGTCTCCACAGGGGTGACCTTGGTGGAGAGCTGTGGAGCCCACGGTTGGTGTAGCGTCCACACACGGTTGTAAACAAGCTGTCCACACGTGGAATGCGTGTTTAAACGCGCGTCCGTCCACAAAGTTTGTTGAAGGTCAAACGAATTTTGGTTTCAAACAAGTGTCTACACAGTTTTAAACCGCCGGTGGAGACCGATGTGGAGAGCTTGTTTAAAATAGTGTGGCCCGCCTTTAAGTTTCCCTATTTTTTTCACAATGAAAAACATTTTTATTAACAACGAGCAATACATCATTGGAAAGCTTAGACTTTCAGCTATTTTTCTACATTGTCCCCGTTGACTTCGATACACTTTTTCATCCGGGTCACCATCTTTTTGGTTCCCTGGTCATAGAAGTCTCCCGCCAGGCCGTGAAGGTAGCTCAGAACCTCTTCTTTCAGCTCCTCTTCGTTTGCAAAATGCGTTCCACCGAGGTGTTTCTTCAAATCAGGGAAGAGATGGTAGTCGCTCGGGGCCAAGTCTGGACTGTATCTAAGGCATTAACAAACATTTGAGGCATTGCATTATTTAATAGATACATAATTTTTCTTATGTTTCAATCCTATGGATTGGTTTGCCACTTGGGCCTTTTTAATATAGTAGTTTCCCGTTTGCTTTCCACAGATGCATATATATTTGCTATTAAAATGTGTCACAACTGTTACAAAAAAAATCGCTCTCTTGAATGAACAATAAGTACATATATATAGAGGTTAATGTGATTTCAGCAACGTATTAATTAGACGCCATTTATCTTAAATGCAAATAAGATATTTTTATTATGCATACTGTGACTAAGTTGTCATTATTTACCATTGTCAAAACAATGAGGCGGCCGCAAAAAGTTGTATTGTCTGTGGTGCAGACATTCGGCATCATTACGTGGTACTGGACAACCAACCAGCCAACCATCCAACCGGCCTAGAGAGACACGAATGCACCAATAGAATGCAGAGCAGGTCTTAGATTAATTAGAAGTATTAATTATATTATTATATATTATTTATCAATAATATAAACGTTTGATATGATTTTAGAAGGTATTATATTTTAAGGGAGTGTTGTGTTGTCTTCTAGGGCATTAACAAATGACTTGATTCATTTGTTGAAAACGTGAATAACATTAGACAGAGGCTTGTGTTAACGCTATCCATATATTTTTCACAATGTTAACGCCATTCATTCGTACGCACGATAATCGTTCACAATGTTAACGCTATCCATTCGTACGTGTTTATCGACTGTTTTTGTTAACCCTCCCTTCCCTGTGATGGGTATCTTCTACACGTTGCTTCTTATAACAATCGATTTCTCTATAAATATAATAAATACAAGGTTAAGATTTTAGGTATTCCTCCATAATATATTTACGCATTGATTAAAAAAATAATATTGATAATAATCAAAATTTATCGGGTACATCAAGGGTATTTTGTGAACATCGAAAACAGAATTCTTAGCGCTGAGTGCGCGACACTATATTCGCATCTCACTCTTGCATACTTCACTGTGGAAGCGCGAGGAGCTCAATGTTCTCACTGCCCGGCAGTAGCTCTCGAGCTTGCAACCAGAGTAGACCTATGCCTCTCCCGTGGTCTTTACCAGATGTTATTTTTTGAATGTTTTTAGCAAATAAATCTCAATTATTATAATTTTTGACTTCAATTATTATTAATTAAGGGGATTAGCTATGAATGTTCTTATTTTTCCGATTTAAAATTGCTAATTTTTGATTGGGTACTGACTACCCAACACAGGAACGCGCGTTTTTATTTTAGCACCGCAAGGGAATGGTTAAAACACCGACTCATATCAGATTGAGCAAAACTTGCTTTTTTTATAATAATTAAATAAAACGATGTTTTTTAACTACTTCCACTTTTGTCTTTATTTAGACAGCGACCGGTTTCGCCATTAGTCTGTCAATGCCAGCGAGCCTGACGAAACCGGTCGCTGTCTAAATAAAGACAAAAGTGGAAGTAGTTAAAAACCATCGTTTTATTTAATTATTATTTAAAATGAACTTCCATCAAGAGATTTCAGTAAAATCATTTGATTGCTTTTTGAGTTAAGCCAGTGTTCTATTAATGCGTGCGATAATATTCGTGACTATTCCGAATAACATATCCAAGTCTTAAATATACCCAATAGACTAGTATTTTATTGAGTGTTGTTTTACGAAGAAGATTCGGTCCTGAATTACGAGTATTTCAGCATAAGTTATTCGCATTGCGTGACAGATTTAAAGATGCCAATCAAATACCGGCAAGATTATGCCATCTCCAGCACACACTTAGCCAACTTGCGTACTATTATACTCGTATTATGATGTAGAAAGTTCCTTGTGAGTTAATGGTATTCAAGACGGAATCGTAAAGCAGTTGCGAAAAATATTTCAATGTAAAAATAAGGACAATTGAATCTTATCCTACCTTGAATTTCAATTGCTACTCTATTCCCACATCCACGGTGGTAAAATAGTCTAACAAAATCTCCTGGATTCGTTTTTTAACAGAGAAATACTCTAACTAGCTAACTAACTAACCACCACGTCGTCTCCCCGAAGGGTTAGGCAGAAAGAATGGAGTACCACACTTTTCTTTCCTGACAATTCTCATCATTCATACATCGTGTCATGCACGCGCGTCGATTTCTCTGACTCCTCACATGGTCGACATTCAATATTTGATTTATTCGATCGTGCCGCGTTTTCCTCTGTCTTCCTCTATTTCAAGAGGGAATATCGAACCTCATGCGGCGCCCAGATAATGGAACTAAATTCCAACCGACTTCTCACCAGAGAGTTATTCAGCAGCTTCAGCACCTGAATATTACGAAAGATCTTGGCGTTTCTAATGACAAAACCAAGCATTTTGAGGGAGCCATTACATAGTGAAGTTATGTGAAGACTAAACGACAAGCGAGCATCGAACAACACCTCTAGATCCATGGACGTCGACGCTCTTTCGAGCTGGGCTTCGTCCATTAGATATCAGAAGTAAATTGTTTTAGTTGCTCGTGTAAACGACATTACAAAACACTTGGAGATGTTGAAGAACCATTTATTATGTTTACTCCATTGCATGATGGTTTGTATATCGCGCTGGAGATTCAAGCAGTCTGAAGGAGACTGAATTTCACTGAAATTTTTTAAGTCATCAGCAAATAAGAGACATTTTGAAGACTCAATTACATTTGATATATCATTGATGAAGATTGTGAAAAGAAGCGGCCCTTTCCAGCAAAGCATATCCCATCGTAGCCCTACTACCCTTTTGAACTCCCTTTCCATTTACCGGTGTAAAAAGATTCAATCTTAAAATCCCAATCTGTTGCGAAAGTATGGCCCGTGTTATTACACACATTATAACGTAGGCATATGTAGATCTTACACGAAAAGGTGAGTGATTGATCATCACATCAGGTGTAGGTGGTAACCTCCGCTGAGAAACATCGGTATCTTTTACGGACAATTAGATCCGCCAGCAGATTTTATTTCTCTCATTTTTTAGAGTTATTAGCACCGATTAATTACGTGTTTCGAAACCGGTGATTATAAGGTACTCGGGATGTTGCACAAATAAATGAGATGTAATATCTTACACTTTTCTAAGCGTATCAGATTGGCCAACATCTGGAGTAAAGTTTTAGTAGCAAGTAGATTTTTGTCATTAGTAACTTGTGAACAGATAATTGGTGAAATTATATCTACCGTTAATGGTGGTAAGATTTTTTTTACACAATAGAACTAAAACTGTTAAATAATTGCTCCTAAACGAGGTGTCGTTTTAATATCATTTAGTAAAAGCAGCTGTGTGATTTTAATTAATAATAATTCTGTATAATATATTGTAGTAAATAAACGTATTTTTCGTACCGTTTTATTAGTACGAGTTTCATATTCTTTCCAAACTTTTAATCTATTTTTAATAGTTTAACGATTTGACTGGATATATTTTTTATACTAAGAATGTTGATGAAAAAACACTTAATTCTAATCTGTTACTTTCTAAAGATGGCGAACTTATCACACGATATAACAAATATATAAGATGGCTGCTACATAAAAAACTAAAGATTATAATCATTATTTCGATTATAGTAGATTTGAAAACATCCATTGATTTGTATGATGAAAAAAAAATTATTTAATAATTTCTCTATAGTGAATCTTCTTCTTTCGGTGCCGTGTCAAGTCCCTCCAACGTTGGCGATCACTACAGCAAAGGCGTCTCTATCCTGCGCCACTTGGAACAGGTTCTGAACTCTTGTTATCCTGTCCACTCTTTGATGTTCTGCAGCCAGGACAGATACCTTCTACCAACTCCCCGACGTCCCCTCACTTTACCCATTAATATCAGTTGAAGGAGGTGGTATTTTTCTCCCCTTAGCACATGATCCAAATATGAGACCTTTCTAATTTTCACACTCGACAACAGCTCTCTATTGGCTCTGGCTCTCTGCAGTACGTCTGCATTACTGACCTTATTGGTCCACGGTATACGGACTATATATGTACACGGTATACTATAGTGTATATTTAGTTTAATTCCGCTTACGTTTATGGCCTTGACTGGTTTCGGCAGCTTGCTGCCATTTTCTGTAAGTCTAAAAATTAAAAAAAAATAAGGAATTTCTAAAAGTCAGACCTGTTGAATGACCCCTAATCGAGGAATCTCATTTAGATTTTTGTTATTTTATTCCATTGCAGTTAAGATGATTCTGTTTGTTTTGTTTGTTGAGTTAATAAACTTATTTGATTTGATTTGATCTGAAGTGCTGAGCATAAAAGGGAGAAAATATAGTGGCTTTAATGTGACCTGATGTCCGCTTTGATTTGCTTAAATGAAACAATTGTGTAAAAGTCATTCCTAGATGGACGAATGACAGGTCTAGGAAGTGAACGAGCTAGGCTGACAAAAGAGCGCCGCTGCACCCTATAACAGTCACAGGTGGGCACCATTCCATGTTGAATGACCCCTGTACTAATAGAATATTTAATATTAAAAGAAAAATTACGTTTTAAAATAATTGAAATTCAATTCAAAATATTATAATATAGTGACATGTTTCCCCTCGCTAGGCTGAATGATTTTGACATTTGATAATGTCAAAATCAACGTTAAAATTATCCTAAAACTTACAACTCAACTTTAAAGATATAATTTTACATCATTGTACATGAAACAGTAGTATGTAAATCTTAACCCAATACAGGGTGTCAACATGTACAGTCCACAGTCATTCGCTTCAGTCGTGTTTTGGCTTAATTGTGGAAAAATGACCTTTAGATAGAGTAGTCACAATACGTCTTTGGGATATAAAACTGGTAGATTGTATTGAAAGTCCAGAGAACAACAGACTAATTCAAGGCAAATATTATATTACATTTTGAATGTATACAAATACTTGTAGACGAATACTGGATTTTACCCATTGCGGGTTACATTTTTAAGGATTAATTGTATCTCAATAGAGACGAAGATGCAAATTGGAAACAGAATATGGTGGTCGAGGCGTTTACAGGACTTATGACCTGTCATTGGTTGGGTTAAGCGTACGCTTATGGTACGTACGGAATGGGGTATGTAATACAACATTAGTCATTTCTCCCTTCTTACGACCACCATGTCTGACAAATTTTTGGAAGATGTATATATGCTACAATGTCGACCACCATATTCTGTTTCCAATTTGCATCTTCGTCTGTATTGAGGTACAATTATTCCTTAAATAATATTATATTTGTGTTGTACCGTACAAATGGCCATTAGGAAAGGGTTTATTTAACAAATATTGCGTATACTTTTCGCATGGCAGTACACATTCGTAAGATTAACTAGATATTTATTATGAAATGTACAGTTCCCAGTTCCCATGATATTTTCTCCATTCAGCTTTGACAGTCACCATTACACAGTCAATAAACAAACAAGCAAACCATCATGCCGTTTCTCCGCAGGGGTAGGCAGAGAAAATGGACTGCCACACTACTCTATCCTGACACATCTCTAGATTCCTTCACATTCATACAACGATACACGCACGTCGATTCTTCCGACTTCTAACATAACCAATCTTTAAATTTTAATTATATTTACATTACACAGTCGTTTATAATATATATTTTTACGTCAATAATACTGTTGAGGTTTTACGCTTTTCTGCTGCTTCGAGGATGTTATACTTGTATCTTGACTGCGGTTCCACTGCCAGCGTCTTCCCCTGATCTAGATATCACAGAGTTTGTGGGTCCAGGATTGGACTCCATAGCCATATCTACGAGGATCCACATCCTTGAAGGACAGACTTTCTCGGGTAAGAGGGACAGCCGATGATGACTATTGTCTTTCTTGGAAACAATAAAAATACATTACTCTTGATGATGAAAGTCTACCTAATATATGATGTCTCGTATGAATAAGCTCAGATAGGTGAGTGATGACCTTCGTGGCAGAGTGGTAAGAGCTCTGACTGCCATACCGAAGGTCCTGGATTCGATTCCTGGCGATGGCAGTGTGATTGTCACACTGTCTTTGGTCTGGTGTAGAATTTACGTGAAAACAAAATGGCAATAGATTAGCTATCTATCACATGTCATGAGAATCAATTTAATAGTTATAAAAACAAATTGTATACAGTTTCCTTCTCCGGTTTTAATCTAATGATTGGTCTGCAGCAAGGCGACGCATCTCCTCTTCCTCTCCGCTAGAGGTGCAGCCCATATCTCGGCAAATCTGGTCTAGATCTCTCTACCAATCGATCCCTCGACCATTCCCTCCAATACAATATTCTGTATACAGTAATTGGGTTCAAATAACCTGTTGTAGTATGTGAATAGGGTATTTTGATTATATAAGCACATATTTAATTCTCCTTATATTATATTTACGCGTGTTTTCATGGTAATCTGCCTTATTATAAACCAATACCGATCAACTGTTCACTAACACATGCCATGAAAATCAATAGCTAAAAAGAGTTGTGTACAGGTTCAAATAACCTTTTGTATACAACAATTTGGAAAACAACGTGAAACTACCACATTAAAGGCCCAAGTGGCATCCCAAGAATCAGCAACTGAAAATATTAGACTTGCTTCAAATCAAAATCTAGGATAGAAACTTTATAAGAGTACCGTTAAAAAGTCAACAGATATTTCACGACGAAAAAACAAATATTGCGATAATATTTATTTTATGTAAAATTCTTATAGACTGTGTAATGGGGGTATTCTTGTTGAATTATGAATTTTCTGCCTGTGAACATTCCGAACGGACCTCCGTACCGGCCGCCTGAGGACTTGCGATTGGAGCGTGAAAGGCGAGCGCGATTCGCCCGGAGCGATTGAATTCTTGCAGAGAAATCCTCATACAATTTCTTACGAAAGATGACAAATAAATTGGGATTTCATATGAGAAGAACACCGCGGGACCCATTCTAAAATTCGACGAAACGAAAATTTATATCTATTCAACTTTGGAAAGAAGCTATTACTTGGTGGTTTGACATATTTAAAATTAGAATTAAACACTTTTAAAACGTTGTATAAAACCACTTTATTTTGAGTCAGGACTGCCAACCGGTTTCACTCTGTAACGAGCTTCGTCAGGGCTATACACAAACTGACAATTTGAACATATACTCGTATATATATATATATATATATATATATATATATATATATATATATATATATATATATATATATATATATATATATATATATATATATATATATATATATATATATATATATATATATATATATATATATATATATATATATATATATATATATATATATATATATATGCTATATATATATATATATATATATATATATATATATATATATATATATATATATATATATATATATATATATATATATATATATATATATATATATATATATATATATATATATATATATATATATATATATATATATATATATATATTGGGTAAATTTTTCTATGTTCTTGCACACAATATAATGTGAACTGCTTATGTTCTTCATCTGCGGTAGTCAAACCATGAAAGTCTCTCATTAGATTAACAGCTCTTTCAGCTGTGTCATTAACTGCTTTTAAGCTAGTAACCTTCTTTTTAGCTTCCACTAACGCCGCGCTGTCTTTCTACGAAGATACAATTTCTTGAAGGAAACTACTATCAAGTTTCAGTCGTGAAAAAAAAAACTTTACTCTTGACAGAAACAAAATCACTCAAATATTTCCAATAAAGAATATAACAAATACTTGTAGTACCTATAAATAAAACAAATAAGCTCTAAATTAAATACTAGATTAAACACTATTTACGTACCATATAGAGAGCCAGACAGCTGTTCCTTCTATGGAACATATCTCTTTCCCGAATCACCAAAACTTTCTTTTTGTAAGTTTTCTACAATGTTTCCTTCGGTTTGCTCATCAACGTTGTCATCAAAAATTAAAAGGATAGCTATTACCTCTGACAAGTACCACAAATGTTGACTGAACTTATTTAAAGCCGCTTTGGAAATTTTCAACTTCTTCGTAATCTTACAAGGTCCTTAAAAAACAAAAATCTTGATTCGGAGCTTTTATCGTCAAACTACATTCAAGCCAGAGCTTCACATAAACTGCCACAATAAATAAACAAGCATCTCGTGACGCTTATTTGTCCTTAGCGCACATTTTAAACTGGGACTGCAGTAAACGTATTTTTAAGGAGTAAATAGCTCTTGCCATCCATCGTGCTTGATACGTTGGGCCAGCAGGTCTGATTTTTATTTTATTTTCATTGTCTTCACCCAGAAAAACAATAGCAAGCTCAATGAGTTCGCTATAATCATCTCGTACAATCGATTTTGCGATTCAGACGCACTTTTGAGCATCAGTTCGTATATATGATGGCGACAAGCAAAGAGTAACAAATCTCTTTCTAGTTTTTGCACACAAGCTCCGTTTAAGCATTCTGTATAAGATGCTGTCGTATCACAGCACATTCAAGAGCATCGGCGTGTGCGATATCGAATAAATTATCTAATTCAAGTTGAAAGTTCTCTTCGCGGCGCCTATGTAAGTCCTGAATCTTCTTGCTATTTTTAGCAGTTCTCGTCAGACCTGATAAAGATCCACTAACTTCTTAACTTCATTAGGAACAGCTCTGGTAGGTATTCTAGCCTTTTTTCATAATATATTGCACTCCAGAATGACAAGATTTGCGCTTCCATTAACAGTCAAATTAACTTCACGTATGTTGAAAAATAGAACTGCGAGAACTTGACGATTAGATGGTAGTTTACACCTGATATTTGGTGATTTACTTCA